>CM021107.1:177280674-177341948 GCA_007115665.2 Sequoiadendron giganteum | reverse complement strand
TATACCTCCAGAACATGACAACTTCCACCAGAAGTCAAGAGGAGAAAAATGAAATGAAGGAGCTAATTGATCAAGTTAAAAAATTGTCGATCGACGTCACCTATCTGAAGGGTCAGACAAGTCAAATACAGAATTTTCAAAGGAGTTACCAGCCACCGCAAAATAATCACCAAAATCAAAATCATTCTGGATATACAAGGGATAATCAAAATTACCAAGGAAACAATCAAGGGTTCCGAAATAACAATTCGGGCTTCCAGAAGAAAACTTGGAATACAGGACCAAACAATGGTACTATGCCATCTCCCTTGGACAATCCACCTGCAGACAACCGTCCTGTTGATAAAGTATTCTTGGCCGAAGCAGCGTTATCAGGTTGGTGCCGACTACACAACACGGACCAACACTCCGAGTTACACTATCGTGAATTCCAAGTAGTGGCAGATATTTTCAGAAGTGAAAGAAGGAATTCAAAGGCGAAAGATCTGCCAGTAACTGGATACGAGTTAGTTCCTGCGCCAAGATACGACCAAGCCCTCATAATTGAGAACGTGAGATTTTCATCTCAGGAATACCCACCATATTCCCCTGGTCAAAGATTTCCACCCGCATCAGCAAATGGTCCAACAGAAGCCCTGCAATATCAAGATGGAACGGAGACTTACACTCCAGCCGACCAACACACCTCAAGCAATGGGTATAATTTTCCGCCATTACACAACAGTGTATTAGTGGAAGGAACAAGAGAAGTTCAAGCATTTCAACAAATGTCTAGAAACCCACCAAGGTATACCAGCGGAATGTGCGGCAAAATGAACCCTTGACTTCATCTATTCCTCCAAATAATTTTCAAACTCCGCCGAATCCAGGTACTACTAATGCGTCGCCTCCTCCGAGAGATTCTCCGGAATATCGCCAGCAGAATGTCCAATCTAATGGGACAAGACAACAAGTTGTTCCACAAACAGAGCAAAGGCGACCGATGAACCCTCAAATGGAGCAGACACCGACCCAGACAAAAGATCGTCCTAGAGAGGAGTTAAAGAGATTGAGCTCATATGTATTGGAAGAGTTCAAGAAGATAAAGGTCAGTCTACCCCTAATAGAACTGATGAGGGTTCTCAAAATTCGGGAGACACTTTTGGGTAGTCTAACCGAAGCTGTTGCCCTGAGGAACATTCCTCAAAATGTGCCAAATAGAGGAGTAGTCAACGCTCCAGCCAACACCAATGTCACCGAATGGGAGATATCAGGTAGCAGGCCACACGCACAATCCCCTTCAATAGGCTTTAGTCGGAACGACATAACACCAGAGGAAGTTCTGAGGGACTCCAATATATTTAGAGAAGAAATTCTGGCTAGCGAATTGCCACAGAATCCAAAGAAACCGGAATGTGTTTCTGGAGCGCAGAAAGAGAAAAGTCAAGGTGTCAACAACCAAGACAAACACCCCATGGTATTCTACCAAGGAAAAGACGAGCCAGCTCCATTTCTGCTATCCGTTCGTATATTTGGCAAGATGTTGCACAATTGCCTAGTGGACTCTGGTGCCTCAAGCAATGTAATGCCACTGGCTGTTTGTCAAAGGTTAGGACTTGTGCCGGCAAGAACTAACAAGAAAGTCACCCAGTCGGACAAAACAGAAGTCCCTGTGATGGGAGAATTAAATAATATCCACATGCAATTAGTAGCGGACCCAAGAATGCAGAGTTGTATCGACATCTCAATTGTCGATATTCCAGATGGCTACAGCATGCTCTTAAGCAGGGATTGACGAGAAAATTAAACGGATATATTTCCACAGACTTTTCCCATATGTGGCTACCTTGGAAGGGAGTTCCTAACCAGATTAGGATTGTCAGTACGCCAAGACTCAAATTGATGATTACAGAGTATGGCGAGAACAACGAGATATTATTTCTCGAAACTGTCTTAGGTTCTTACAGGCCTAAAGTAAATGAAGTACTAATGTTGCATGGGTCAACCCATGAGGTTAATGAGACGATCAACTTTACTGAAACACGTATGGATGAATCCCAAGATTTTCAAGACGATGACGAGGAAATGTTTGAAAGTTTCTGAAACTTTGTCCTGAGGAGTGTTCATTTGAAAGCAGAATTACACGAACACCTCCACATTCATGATTTATTGCTACCAAATTGGTGCTGGATCCACAACACTGCACATTTCGAGTTTGTATGTAAAATGTGCCACAAAGTAGTGGAAGAAGTTTGGAGAAGTATTCCACAGGCGCCAAGTCCTTCATATGACAAAGAGGCTGGCTACACGGTAGGTTCTACATCCATTATGATACAAGAGATCGAGCAAGAAGGAAACGCGGAAGCACATCCTCTGCCTCTGCCACAGCAAGAGCAAGTTTGGACCTTGAGGTTTGACGGATCTCGATCAAAGAAAGGAGTTGGAGCTGGCTTTGAACTAACCAGTCCAAGAGGAGAGGCGTATCTTGCCGCTCACAAGTTAGAGTTCCCCTGCACAAATAATGTGGCAGAGTATGAATCACTGATTCATGGATTACTATTGGCACTAAAGAAAGGAGCAAAAGCCCTACATGCTCTTGGAGATTCAAAAATAGTTGTGAGGCAGGTAAAGAAACAGTATGTCTGCCATGATAAAAGACTGGCCCGCTACCGCAATCGAGTGTGGGATCTCATTGAGAGCTTTGACGCTTTTAATATCCAGACTGTGAACCGATCCAATAATCAGGTAGCAAATTCCTTGGCACAAGCAGCCAGCTCATTAGAGCCACTAGCCATGGAATCCATAAGCCAGTTCACAGTAGAACTTTCATCAATACCGTCCATTCCAGACAATGTAACAAATTTTCAGGTCTTTGAAAATGATGACCATATTCGTGAATTTTTGACCAGTTCAGACGTCTTTGCTACACAAGTCATTGATGAGGAAGAGACACAAGAAGCTGAGCTCGATGACGATGGCGTTCTAAACTTAAGGACTAACGTCATCCCAAGGGGAATGATACAGCTAGAACGAATATTTGACCAAGATCAAATCCACGAAGCAAGGAGCCCAAGGATTGAAGGTGATCAATACGAAAAGATAAACTTGGGAACTAAAGAGGAGATCAGAAACGTGTGCATAGGAAAAGCTTGCACCCCCATAGAAAAGGCTGGAATAATCCAAAATATGAGGGACTTCATGGATATCATAGCCTGGAGCTATGAAGACCTGAGAACCTATGACACCTCTATCATCACGCATACTATTCCTCTCAAACCCGAGAGTAGACCATTTAGGCAGTGCCAAAGGCCGGTCAATCCAATATTAGAGCCTCTCATCCACCAAAAAGTCAGGAAGTTACTTTCAGCCGGGATTATATTCCCAATGCACCACTCAACGTGGGTCGCCAACTTGGTTCCCGTTCGAAAGAAAAACGAGGAAATAAGGTTGTGTGTAGACTTCCGGAACTTAAACCGGGCCTCAAAAAAGGACAACTGTCCGTTGCCCTCACTAGATGAAGTCTTACAAGTTGTCAACGGATTGCAAATGATATCTTTCTTAGACGGGTACTCTGGATACAACCAAGTGTTGGTCGAATATGAAGACAGATTAAAGACAGCCTTCACCATGAAGTGGGGCACTTTCGCTTACAAGAGGATGCCCTTCAGGCTGATTAATGCGGGAGCCACATTTCAGAGGGCCGTGGACATCGCTTTTAGAGATTTGATTGGGAAATGTATAATTATCTATATGGATGATCTAACGGTGTTTTCAAAAACGAGAGGAGACCATATAGAGGACTTAAGGAAAGTATTCGAAAGGTGCCAACGGTACGGGATTTTTTTAAATCCTAAAAAGTGCATCTTCGGGGTCACCGAAGGCAAATTGTTGGGTCACTTGATCACAGAAAGAGGAATTCTGATTGATCCTGAGCGCATTGAGGCGATTTCCAAAATCAACTTGCCTACTAGCCAGAAGGAGTTAAGATCTTTCTTTGGGAAGATCAACTTTGTCCGAAAATTCATCACTGGCTTTGCCGAGATAGTGAAACCCCTGAATGAAATGTTGAAGAAGAATGCCAAGATAGAATGGACGACACCAGCAAAGGAAGCCTTTGAAGAAATCAAACAGGCCATAGTTGAAGCTCCTGTCTTGGTTAGTCCGGACTATACCAGGCCCTTTTATTTGTATTCCTTTGCATCAGAACATTCCTGTGCCGCAATACTTACTCAGAGAACAGAAGAAAGGGATGAACATCCCATAGCTTTCATGAGTGCACCCCTCCGAGATGTCGAACTGAGGAACCCAAGTGTTGAGAAACAAGCCTACACACTGGTGAAAGCCATTAAGAAATTCAGGCATTATATCCTAAGAAGTAAGGTTTTTGCCATTGTACCAAATGCAACTGTTAAAACATTCCTAATGCAGAATGAGCTTGGAGAAAGAAGAGGAAAGTGGGTCGCCACTATCCAAGAATACGACATCGAGGTACAACCAATGAAGCTAGTCTGAGGACAAACTTTAACTCAAACAATGGCAATAGAGGGACCAGGCTTAGTGCAACAAACATACGTGCTAACTGACACTCCTCCAGAGGAGTGGTATTATGATATCACTACATATCTTATAAACCACAGATATCCTACGCAAATGAATTCTACACAGAAGCAAGCTTTCCGACTGAAGTGCCAACGCTTCATGCTGCAAGGGTCAGTGCTTTACAGAAGAAACCACGAAGGAATTTACTTGAGATGTGTTGGGAAGGATGAAGCAAAGGAGATAATGGAACATTTCCATTCTAAGTTCGGTACAGGACATGGCGGAAGTCAGGCAACTGCTTGTCAAATACTTAGAGCAGGGTACTATTGGCCCTTGATTTTCAAAGATGCCTACCAACATGTCAAAACTTATCACACGTGCCAGGTAACTGCAACACGGGAAAAGAATCCTACCATGCCATTGCAGCCCATAACTGAAGTAAAGCCATTTGCAATGTGGGGTCTTGATTTCATTGGCATGATAAATCTACTGTCTTCGGTGCAGCACAAGTACATTTTGACAGCAACTGATTATTGCACCCGATGGTCTGAGGCGCAAGCACTAAAGAATTGTACTACGGATGCAGTAATCAAGTTCCTTGAAGAGCATATTATCACAAGATTCAGTTGTCCCAAGGCTTTAGTGTGCGACAATGGTTCTGCATTCACTTCCTTATTATTCTCCAATTGGGCATTTGACTACGGGATTACTCTCAAGTTTTCCTCGAACTATTACCCTCAGGGTAATGGATTGGCAAAGTCAACAAACAAAAATTTGCTCACTGTGATTAAGAAGTTTTTGGATCAGAATCCTAGAGATTGGCACTCTCAACTGAAGTTTGCACTGTGGGCAGATAGGATGCGAGCTAAAAAGTCATTGGGGACCTCTCCATACCACCTAGTCTATGGGCAAGATCCTGTATTTCCTATCCAGTTAAGGATTCCGATGCTAAGATTTATGCAGGAATACTTGGACCCAGATGACAGAGTTCAGACCCGTTTGTCACAGCTATTGTTACTCGAAGAACAAAGAGACCAGGCCTTGGAGAAGTTTGCAAAGCACCAAGGGGTTGTTAAGAGATGGTTCGATAGACGTGCAACGATAAAATCATTCAGAATCTCTGACTTAGTCTTGTATTGGGACAAAGCACACGAGAGAAGGGGTGATCATGAGAAGCTTGATAATTTGTGGAAAGGATTGTATCAAGTAGCGAAAATTTTGGGAGAGAATACATTCAGGTTGAAGACCTTAATAGGAGAGGATATCCTATTGCCAGTGAATGGGCAATTCTTGAAACACTATTTGTGACCTTGAATCCTTAAGTGGGACCTACCTATACATAGTTAGTTTATTTTCTTTTTGGTTTGTTTTTTTTCGCTTTGGCTTTGGTTAGTTTGGGTGTTTTCATTTTCTTTATTTTCTTTTGTTTTGTGTGCGTGGTTTAGTTTTCTTTTGTTTTGTGTGCTTAGTTTAGTTTGAATAAGAGGGATTCCAATTTTGTGAGAAAGGTGATGTTGCTTACATGCACACTCTGGATTGATCTCACCCGGTTATGTTATGAGTATTCCTTGGACAAATATTTGTAGAAAACCTTCAAGCCTCAAATTTAGTTGTCTAAAAAGTATCCCCAGGATTAAGGCTAGTACTTGATGGAAGTGAAGAATCATCTATTATATCTTGATTTTGAAATCTTACAACTACTACATTTCACACATATAATAAGTTCTTTGAGTCACAATTGTTTCTAAGGAGAAATCATGGTTGAAACAAAGGAAATAACCAAAATTTTACTTCAGCGCCACTATAACGCTCAAGCCCATGTGATCTTCATTGCTCACAAGCCAAAGTGTGAAAATTTGAAAAAGAAAAGAATATCCAAATAAGAATAAGAAAAGAGAAAAACACTTGGCTAAGGGTGTGCGGAAATCTCTATAGGCATGCAATCAATAGACACAAGAAATTAAATCATTTGAAGTAGAGAAATCTCTATGAGATTATAGTAGATAACCTCGTCAGGGCTATGGACGCTTGCTGGCAGCGAGGCTCTATCCAAGGATGCTTTTGGAGTTAAGACCGGTTATGATGAAAGCCATGGTGGAACCGAAGAGACTTAGTGTTCTTACAAGAAGGAAATGAACGCCAAGTGCACACACTTGTAACTAACAGATGAAAGATATTAATATAGTTTAGGATTTTTCTTTTCTTTTAAGTACTTTTCTCAACCAAGGGATAAGCTAGTTGGAACTAATCTAAGACTTTTGGGGTTTAAACTGGGTATTGTCCTTGGAATGTTTAGGAAAATTCCCAACTTGGAGTCACCATATGTTGTGACCTATTTCACACATCACTCCATTGCAAATGGGGACCCCCAAGTTTTGGTTTCGCCCTCTGCGTTGCTAGTTTAGAGTTCGAAATTTGAATAATTTTTGAGAGTCAGTTCAGCCAAGTTCAGAGTTTGAACCCCGATCGAATACCTAAACATCATAGAAGGGATTAGAAGGTCTGACAGATGAGGATAGCCTATGCTTTTGGTCGTTTCTGACACTTCCTATTTTTTTTGGATTCTTCTTTTTTTGCTTTTTGCTTTTTTGCTTTTTGACATTTTTAGGCCATTCTGGAGTTCCTATTTTTTAGGGATGCTTTTTGCTTTTTCTATTTTTGGATCCCACATAGCATGAAGTCAACATGCCTCCAAAAATCATGAAAATCAAGGTAAATTGGCAAAAGTTTGGAAAAAATGGCTAAGTCTAAGAAATGCGCCCATGAACAAGGAATGGCAGACCAAGTATGAAGTCCGCCCTACCTTTGGCATGCCAAAGGTAGGCACTGGCAAAGCCAAAGCCCAAGTCCACCATGGCCTGAGGAGGCATGAATTCCACCTTGGAAAGAAATGGCAAGGCCAAGGCTAAAGTCCGCACTAGCAAGGAAGAGGTGGATGGCACAAGAAGACCAAAGTCCGCCCAAGCAAAGTCTGCTCTTAGCAAGGCAAGGTCAAAGTCCACCCATGGTAGAAGAAGTATGAAGTCCACCCTGGCAAGGAAGAGGCCAAGTCTGCCCTTGGCAAGGCAAGGTCAAAGTCCGCCCAAAAAAGTCAATGGCAAGCAAGACACGAAGTCCGCCCAAGCCAAGTGAATGGCAAGCCAAGGGGTGAAGTCCACCCAAGGCAAAGTGAGACCAAAGTCCACCCATGGCAAGGAAGAGCCCAGGTCCTCCATGGGGAGAAAGGGAAAGATGAATGGAATGAACATGTGCCAAGTCCGCCATTGGACAAAGCAAGGCTAAAATACGCCATGGCAAGGAGAAGGGTGAAGTCCGCCCTATACAAATGGAAGATAAAATAAGCCATTAGCAAGGAAATGTGAAGAAATTCGCCCAACTTAGGAAAATAAAATTTTATTTTTCTAAGGCATGAAAAATGGAGAAATATCTAGAGGGAGAAGAGGTTAGGCCGACACGAAAATCACTCCTTGGCATAACGGAATAAAATTCTTTGACACAAAATGAAGAATGTCTGGCAGAGCAAGTATGAAGTTCGCCCCTCTCAGCTTGGATAAATTCTTAAGGCACGAATAAAAAATGGCAAAGTGGCAGAGAAATCTCCAAGTTCGCCCAACCTAGAAGGAGAGAGAAAATGAATTGTTTGGCTAAGTAAAAATGTCTAAAGGGGCCAGAAGTCCGCCCGGAGAATTGAAAATTGGCAGATGAATTATTGAGCACATTTTGGCTAGGCAGACAATTGGAAAATAAAATATTTGGCCACAGACAAACGAATTTAGCCATGCATCAACTTTAAATGGGTTGGAATGTTAATATTTTAATATTTTTAATTATTTCCCAACACTTAGGGAATTTTAATTAAAAATCTGAAATCTGGAGATTATTTGGAAGATTAAATCATTTTCACCTTAGGTAAAATCAAATTTTCCATGATGCAAAGATTTAAAGCACGTTGGAAAATTAATTTTAATAATTAATTTAATATCTTTTGATATTTTCTCTAACACTTAGGTAAATTTTTAAGAAATTTGAAGATCTCAGACAGAGGTGGCGCAAAGGTAAAAATTGGAAACTTGCCTCAATGACTAAGAGAAAAATTAGAAACTTGCCAATAGGAGAAGGAAAAACGTTTCTAAAATTGAAAGAAACTCAGGAAAAAGAAGGCAATTCCTTGTGAAAATCGCACTTCTCAGCCATGAATGAGTCTCAGCAACTCATTTCTCACAATTTCAATTGAGAAGAAGTTATATCTCTCAAATATTCAAGGAATAATATTGCGAAGGAAAATATAATGAGAATAGCATTGAGAGAAGTTATTTTGTGTTGAAAGACGTGATCTTTAGAAAGAAATAAATTATTTCTTTGCTGAAAATCGCATTTCCCAACAGATTGGTGCACTTCCTCTGTCAAATTTCTAGAAATTTTGATTCATTTGCAGCCAGACATCAATCTCAAAGGTTTGGAAATTGATTGGCAATATGTTTCTACTCTTTTCTATCTTCCACATTCTCTCTGGCATGAGTTTTATTCAATTCTTGGCGAATTTATTTACTTTTAGCTTGCTTTTTCATAGAAATTTTACTTTAAACAAGTTGAAAGTATGATTTTGTCCAACAGCACCTCGGAATAAATTAGTTTTAAAAGGTCTTGTATTAATGTTAAGTATTTTGTACTTGTAGGTTGAAGATCAATCAAAGAGAGTCATCCCGAGAAGCATCAATGAAATTCCCCAGCAAAGGATCGCAGCCGCAGACCAAAATAAAGTCAAAATGGAAAAACATTTCGGACACCAATCTTGGCCATATCAACGTCGACGAATTGAAGAAAAGGATATATGGGCATAATGGACCTTTACCAATGCCTGCCGCTAAGAGAATGGTGAGAAACAAAATTTTTCAAGCTGTCAAATTCCTACCTACAACTGAATGTGTTGAGCTGATGGTGGAATGCGTACTTCATTATGATGCTAAATTGAGACAGATTGTGGTGCCCGATGGGAGAGTAGTGGCTCATCTGGGAGAGTTGGCCATAAAAGAGGCTTTTGGCATTCCTACGTACCCCAAGACAGTCTACAAAACCAAGGAGGATGCCGAGAGGCTATATGATGAAGAGCCTGACCTCTGTGCTACCAACCTCAACAAGTCATGGCTGGATAAGCCAAGACCTTCCTTCAGGAAAATGCCTAAGAAGTTGTTACGCACAGAATTCAAAGAGGATTATGGGGACATCATCATCTTGCTAAACAGGATAGGAGGCAATCCTTTGGGGCCACCTTTCGAGCCATGGATGTACTATTTCATTGAGGACATCATGGAAGGTGTGAAGATGTTCAACTAGTCGTGCATGATAAGTAACAATCTCCATGAGCAACTTATCAACCTGGAGAAGACTAAAATGTTCTACATGAGCTCCTATGTCATCTATATGTTGGCTAGAACATACAAATATGCAGACTTGATCTACAAAGGCATAGTTGGTAGTGGAGCAAATGAGTTGAAGGCATATGACTGCTATCCACAGTTGCAGTTGAAAGAGAAGGCACACTTCAGGCGAGTTCACAACGCCTTCCTTATGTACATCACAAGGATACTCTAAGGAGGAACACATCAACAGCTAACTCATGAGGCCAAAAGCCTGATTGGAAAGTACGGATCTTGGTTCATCCAATATCGAAGGTATACTTACATCAGAATCCAGGGATTCACCGGAAACCCATACCGATTGCCAATCTTCCCCATAAATAAAATGATCCTGCTTGAAGTATTGAGGTAGCTGGAAGAGTTTCAAGGCTTCCAGAGGGCAAAGTAGAAGGCAACAGTCACCTTTCCCTTCTTTATAGGGAACACGCTGGAGTTATGTCCATCATCCCAGGCCGCCGATAGTGCCAGACTTGAGATACAAAATTATCCTTTTACCACTTATCAATCCAGTGGCAATTTTGACCCACATCATCACACCAAGACAGTGGATGAAAGGAGATACAAGCACAGGGTTGAATTGGAGGATTTCTAGGTAGATGTCGTAAATGAGTTTGAGGTTAGGTGAAGGATGTGGTCTAGACTGCCTGTCAGCTTGATCAGGGCAACAAAACTGTATCGAGTGCCAGATCAGTTGGAAGAGGATGAAAAACAAATGCAGCCATGCTTCGATGGGAGTTTTCCTTTGCCTATTGTTAGGTGGTCAAAACCAGAGCATGCCAAATTGAATAATTTGATGAGACCTGTCATCAATTATACACAGTGGTGGGTCGATCAACAGATTTAGGAGCTTAGGCGAAAAAGGGTAACATTGACTTATGATATGTTGAGTGAGGCAGAGTCCTATTCTTCTAATTTGTAGGCACATCCCAAGACATAGTAATGATAGAGACCACCACTTCCAGGAAAAGGAAGGAGATAGCTATGAGTAAGGAGCCAGTTCAGAAATAGGCAAAGCAAAAGCCTTCACGCTCTGCCGCATCTAGAAATATTGAAGAGATGTTGGCTACTGTTGATGCTTCACTGGTCTACATTAGGGAGCCCTCTCCAATTCCTGAAGATAATATGGAGCCTCAACCAGACGATGATGCACCACCATCGCCCATAGGCACAAAAATATTGGAGTTCGATGATGATAATGTGGGCACCCAAAATGATGAATTCCAAGAAGGAATGATTTCAGCCCTTAGGGGAGTTTTGGAGGTTCTTGATAGAGAAGACATGCCGGAAGAAGATGGCATGGAATAGCTCACAATCTCGGACTGGCTGAGGGAAAGGCTGAAAATACAGGTGCCAGTGGAAGAGCCACAAGAGGATGATACTGCAGACTTCTTGGCCATGCTTACACAAACTGTAGCCAAGAAACCGGCAAAGAAATTCTCAAGCATATAGAGAGATGAGACTGGCAACCGAACTATACAATTTGCATTGCCTACAGTGGACAAACCGCAAGAGGACATAGCCCCACAGGATTACGCCATCACCACCATTGACTTGGGCCCAACCACGAAGGGCCAGGAAATTGAAGATTTGGACAATTCTGTGTCCACTATCAAGTCAAGGTTGGAAAAAGAGGTGGCAAAGAGGAAAGAGTGCCAATTAGAAATTGAGCGCTTGAAGGAGTATATCCATCATTTGATCTAGCCACTTGATCAAGATAACATGGTAGCTCCTCTTCTCCCGAACTCTTCGCATGAGGGATCCAAGGAGATGGAAGAAAAGAGGGTCATAGTTCAAGAGGCCAAAGAATGGATAGCAGTCAAGGGCACGGAAGCTGAGGCATTCATGGAGAGGTTGACCTTAGTTTACGGTCAGGCCATTTCACTAGTTTCTAGATTGGCCATTTTGGCAAAAGTATGGGAGAGCCTTCCAGATGTGCAGGATAGGATAGTTCCTTGCCTTAGGATTCTAAAAGGGATTCGAAAGCAAGAACTAATAGATGGAGGCGTCATTGCAGCAAGTGCAGCTTATGACTTCCATACTTGGTATTGGGCACTAACAACACGAAGTGAAGTCTTGGAAAGGGTACAGGTTGACAGTCTCAAGTTGGAGGATCAGGTCAAAGAAGTCCAGACCAAGATTCTCAACATGATTTCTTACATCCTGGACAAGGAAGCTCTACGAGAGAAAGACTTACAGTTGGAGGTTTTGAAGGGAAAGGTCTAGGAAAACATCTTTGTTATCACTGGACCCATCTTGAAGCAGGACTTGAAGCAGGACTAGGCCAAATTGGCGAACTTCTTGAGCATCCGAGAATCCTTTAAGAAGATTGAGCCGGAGTGGGAGAATACTTTTGTTAGGTGCGTCGAGAGCATGGATGGACTAGAATTCAGGATCAGAATGCTTCCATAGGTCACCATGGATGAAGTTGCCTCAATCGTGTCTAGATTTGTCGAGCACACGACAACTCAGGAGGATCAAGATGTGATTCCTTGAAAATAGCTCTGGGCACCAACTCACCTAGTCAACTCTTTGTCTACTAAAGTTATTTTGGGAAACCCTAATTAGGGTTTATTTGTTTTGATCTCGACCATTGGCTCATTTTTAATCTAAGCCATTTTTTCAATTTTGTGAACTCTATATAAACTTGCATACACTCATTTGTAATTTGTGAAGTGAGTTGTATAAGATTGTTGCGACAAAACTATTTCTGTTTATAAAAGCTCTTGTGCATGATTTGCTAAGAACCACTTTTATTTTCAAGTAGTGTGCAAGGTTTTCATACTTCTCCTTCAACACTTAGAGTAGAATTAAATTAGTATTTCATTTATATTTTTGTTAGTGAATGATAGATTTGATAGCAGTGGTGGGCAAAATTAAGCTCATACTTTTGTTGAATGGATGATTTGCATTCAATGTGTAAAGTTAGCCTGAGCCATTAAGTTGTGGATGCTTAACTTCTATTTGTTTTTAATTATCAATTCAAACATGAAAATCATTATCACCCCCATTGAAGATTGCACCCACTTTGTGTAATTTCCGAAGGAGGTGAAACAAAGTGTGGTTATTTTGAATTTTATCTAGTCACTGTCGTCTCTTGAGTTCTTAGGCATAGTTTAGATCTCTAAACCCTTATGCTTTTTGCCTTTTTTTTTGGAAAATATGAAATACCCATGAAAAGAGTCTTCAATGATAAAACTATCTAAGTCCTAAACTTGCAAACAAATTATAACATAAGTCCCCTTGTGATTACTAGCAAATCACAACGCCCACTGGCCTTATCCACATGTCATGACCTGACCAAAAGAAACATTGGAGTTATTGTATTATCTTCTAGGTATTTGCAATCACTTTCCAAGAGAGGATAGAGTGTCCTTGGGAATTTTATTCTATGTTCGGTGGCATATTCAAAACACACACCAATAGGTCTACGAATCAAAAATTATATTACCTATCAAGGTCGAAATCCCCTCATTGCGAGTCTCACTAAAAGGCATGGTTAGTAACGAATAATATAGGGTATCCATATTGAATGAATTAGAGCTCTTAGATGAAAGGAAATTGAGCATTAAACCATCTATAGGCTTATTAGAATCGGCTCAAGAAAAGCTATAACAAGAGAATCAAAGACATAAACTTTCAAGTTGGTGACTTAGTCCTCAAGGAGAATCAAAAGATACAATTGAATCAAAATGGAAAGGGAAAATTTGAACCTAACTAGTTAGGTCCATTCATCATAACAACAAGCTATAGCTCTAGGGAATATCAATTGTCTACTCTCAAAGGAGAACCTTTAGCTAAACTGTTGAACAACAACCACCTCAAGAAGTTCTATACATAAAGTGCATCAGAATACCCCAAGCAAAAGGGTAAAAAAAATAAAATCAAATCAAAAAAATAAAATAAAAATCAAAAAGCAAGAAAAATAGTAAAGAAAAATAAAACATTCTTTGAGTGAAAACCACTTTGTGGTGCTCCTAGAATAGGTACCATAGTGAAAACCTAACAAATAGGCACTATGTGTGAATAAAACATGCATCATTATCTATCAACACTTTTTCACGACATCCACCCATCCATTTCATAAGACATATATCCAACCATAGCTTGCCACTAATTAAGGTAAGTCATTCTATTGGGGGCAACTTCCCAAAGCTGGTCATGGATTAGATCTTATAACATTCAATCGTGGTCATAAAATGAAAAAAGTCAAAAACACTAGAAAACAACAAAGATCAAAAACATGTCAGAAACATAAAAAAAAAAACAACATCATTGGATTATTCCTTCACTCAAACAATCTAAGATATCAACATTTTCTTGAGCCCCATAGCTAGTTCAAGTTAATTTCTCACAACATATCTTCTAGACATAGAAACGAGATATCAATCCAAGCTATCGATGTTGTTTACCCAAAAACAATTCTTGCTTTGAGTCAAAGGATCGAACTACATGGTCTCTATGTGTATAATGTAGGCAAGGATTTTCAGCCCCCAAGACCCTAGGTTAGTTCCCTTAGGTTCTCAACATGCTTTACTTCAACTTAGTCAAAAATACCAAAATCCAAAAAACATATACAATATATTAAATCTAAAAAAAATCATAAAATAGAAATGATCAAACCAAGTGAACTACGAGTCTCTACGTGTACAACGTAGGAAAGGCTTGTCTTTGCTGAGCCCCCGAGGCCCTAGGTTAGTCCCTTGAAAACAACAAAAAAAACATCATAAAAACTTAGAAAATAAAAAAAAGACCCATCACATCATCAAAATCCACAAAAAATGTTTCACCTATAATAAACGAATCATCACAATCATCCTTTGACAAAACAAACAAACATAAAAAAGCTGGAACTTTCAAGAAAAACAATCACATAAGAGTTGACAATAAACAGACAAATACAATTCCCAAGTATCAACTACCTATCTTTTTAACAAGCCCCAACAACATCCTAGGATATTTCTTAATGGATCCGTTCCTACAATAGACATGATCAACAACAGATAATAGCCCTACCCTAAACATATATGGCAAGTGATACTGCAACTTTATTTTTATCTTTTTTTGGTCTTAATTTTTGTGATTTATTTTATTGATTCATTCTCAAGATCTCTCAAGGATGTCCATAAGGATTTAGAGAAGAAGGAATGGGGCAAATTGAGTGTCATTTCGATTTGTTGTTTGTAAAATATTTTTGTAATATTACCATGACGAATACTTTCTTTATTGAGTATGGAAGTCGTATTGAGATAGTTCATGAAGCAGTTACATGTTAGGTGTTCTATACCTCTCTGTGTGACTAGTCTGAAATGTTTTTCATGCAAGCCCCCAATACTTTAAACAAAGTTTTTGTATGTCTGGTATGAACAAAGATACTCTTTTTTCTTAGAGTCAAATTCCACGCAATAGATACAAAGTCACCTTGGTAATTCATACCCTAGTGCATTGTATCTATTTTCTACATCAAACAAGGTTTTTCAAACTGCAAAGTCTCTAAAGAGAAGCAAAAGTAACTCATTAATCACTATCCATTATCATATTTCTTCTAATTAACATCAACATTCTATCCATCATCATATTTCTACAAACATCTATCATCAATATTTCTTCTAATTAACATTCATCTTGCATAAAAAATCATAATTACAATATCCATTTTGCATCCACAAATGTTATCAATACATATCATGATGATAATAAAACAAATAAAAAATCATGTATCATGTATGGGGAATTCATTTATCAGCATACATTACATCATGAAATGAGACAAGGTATGATTCATTCATCCACATCAAATTCATACATCAGAAAAGAACAAAAAAAAACACATATATAACATATATAATCATATTTCACCATCGCATAAACATAAAATGAGGCTGAATCGAAGAAGGTATCTCATATATCATCATCAAAAATGGAATATGTCATAAATACATCATCCGTAGGGACACAAGTGTGATAGGAAAATACAAAAATCATAACATATATACGAGGTCTCGACTAGACCAATGAATATATATAACACACATCTACAAAATGCCTCTGCACCATGAAACAACATAAGGATCCAATACCCCAAATAGTAAGACCCCAACAAGAGGGAAAACACACTACTAAAAACCAAAATGATCTGGTTGTCTCATAGAATGATCACCTACACCTGCACCTATACCACCACTTCCATCACTTGCAACACTCGACTCCCCAAATGGTGGACACTGAGAGGCCCTAGGAATAATAGCATCATAGAAGGTCTGATAATAGGTAGATGCCTATAGATATCGATCTCACTCAACTCGCATACTATCACGTTCTACCCAGAGAGTATCTCTCTCTACTATCAGTAATAGTACTTGAGCCTCTGCAGCATGTCGTCTACCAATATCGCTCTCTCAATATGCTCAGAGAGTATCTATCTCTGTTGTCAGTAACACTACTTGAGCTTCTACAACATGTAGTCTACCAATCAACCTCTCTCGCTTAGCCCTAAGAGTGTCTACCAAAGCCTCTATAGCCTGTCACTATGTAATCTCTACATCTCTAGCCAAAGTCATATGAGATAGCAATAAATCAACATCCCTAGCTGGTGGAGGAGGACCTGGAACCTATCTTTGACCTTGTGTAAGAGGCACCCACTCATCCTGAATATCCTATGCCTCATCACGTCGAGCTGGATCCAACATGCTCTACGAGAACCTCAACATAATGTTGCTCCCCGCAATGACTTGTAATGCCTACTCTACCCAAAATTGGTAGCACCTCTAGGATTCGTAAGCCTCAAAGGCCGGCATCGTGCCCACCACTCATCATAATCATTTTCCACACCAATCAACCAACCCCAACAAACTAGGGCAAGTGCTCCAAACTTGGCAATCACAGTATCTGCATCAACTTGGAGACCCCATCAACGGACCTCCCGACAAGTTCGACAAAAATGAGCCTCATATGCATTAAGAACCCACCCCTGTCTCTCTCCAAACTAGCGATAGACTCAGTCTAGTAGATAACGCTCTATCACAGATGAAGAATGGCTCTATCACACATTGATCAACATCCTCTGGCCAAACCTTGCAGCTCATATAAGATCTCCATACGAAACCAGTCATCTCATCAAACACACAATGCCAATAATGCAGGTCCCTAGGCAAGGTGTAATCCATAAATTCCCCATAACGATAAGAGTATGAATCATTCGAAGAACAATATTGAACCTCATTTGGATGAGTCACTACAATATGCTCCCATGCCTAAACATGCAAAAGGGACACACCTACAGACATCAACTTCCTGCCCCGATGCACCACCTCATGCATATCTCGATAAAGATGAGCAAGAAAACAAGCACCCCAAACATATCTTGTAAAATTCTCTAGCATACTCTCAATACATGTACCCCAGCCCACAACAAACTGTCGACCTTGTCTATCAGAAACAACCAATCCTGATACTAAGCCACAAATGATAAGAATGATAGGGTTTGTGCTATCAGAAAAATTAGATAAATCAACCTCTGAATTATGAACATCCAAGTGTGTCACACCTAACAAATGCTACATAGCGCAAGCACCTTGTCGAACCTGGTACGCAACAAGCTCACTATGAATAGGAAGATGAAGAATCCTCCATGCATCCTCGAGAGTAATAGTTGCCTCCTCTATAGGAAAATGAAAGGACATCTTTGAGTACCACCTCTCCACAAGAGCGATAAACATCATCATATGGGTCCTGATTGGAGGCATGCAACAAATATAATGTAATCCCATGGCATCAAGAAAGTCTCGCTCTAATGCACCAAAATAGGCAATTAGATCGAACAAGTGATGAGGATGTCTCTCTCTCGTCATAAGTGGTCGGAGACTCGCCTATAATCGTTATAAACTAGGATTTTAGTGTTTCACTCTAAACATGCAAAGCAACACAAAACAACATGAGCATGATGATAAATGACATTTATGATGATAAATAGACACATGCTAGGGTTTAGAACAAATGTTAAAATCAAACGACAGAAGGAGAATTCAATTGCTAGGTTATGGGACAAATGCTCAATAAAAGCCAAACAAAAGCATAGTTTCAGGACAATAGTGTAGTTTTAGGTCAAAAACATGACATAGCCTAAGCACAGTTTTTAGACAATAGCGCAATTTTAGGATAATAACACAAAAACAATAGTGCAATTTTAGAACAATAACCCAGTTTTTAGACAATTGCATAGTTTCAAGACAAAAGCATAAAACAATAGTGCAAATTTCAAACAATAGTGTAATTTTCAAACAACTGCATAGTTTTCACAGTATAAAAGTGCCAAAATCGATGCAATTGCACAGGAATCTCAAAAATAATGCTATTGTCTAACAGGACTTTGCACACGCATAATGAGAACAAAAACATGACAAAAGTGATAAGAAAGAAGGTACATACTAGGCCACTGATGCCTAAAGGTTGTCCATACTCCCAAACAAGCTCAAAACAATGTGGGGCAACCTTGAATCTCGACATTCTTCCTCAACAACTGATAGAAAGTGAAATCCAGAGACAAGAATTAGCAAGAGGAACAAAGCACAAATGACCCAATTTGAAGACAAATTACCTATATAACACCTCAAGAAAACCCTAATTTCATCTAGGAAACCCTAGTTTGACTTAGGGAATCTTCCTACTTCAAATTAGAAGCTTTGGAAAACATCAGAATGAGAAACAATGCATATATTGATATAACATTTCATCTAAAAACATCAAAACAACAGTACACAAGTGTCAAGAGCCTGAACGCAAAGATTGAAATTTTCAGTGAACCTCTCGAGGGGGCAGCATCCTACCATCATTCCACTAAATACCAAGGCACAGTGGGGCATAATTTTTTAAAAAAATCTTGATCTTAAAAATAGAATCTTTGAAACAAAGCAACTATTACTTTTTATCAAAGAGGGGAAAATGTAGACATGTAAAATTGACTTGACACCTATCACACACCCCGAACAACATCGAACAACATTGAACGGCCTCAAACAACATCAAACAATATTGAACATCATCCTGTAACACCTCAAAATGACTCAGAATCATCTCATAACATCTCGAAATGACTCAAAATTGTCTCGTAACATCTCAAAATGACTCAAAATTATCCCATAACATCTTAGAATGACTCAAAATTATCCCGTAACATCTTAGAATGACTTAGAATCATCCAATAACACCTCAAAATGACTCGAAATCATCCTATAACACCTCAGAATGACTCCAAATCATCTTGTAACACCTCAGAATGACTCAAAATTGTCCCATAACATCTCATAACATCTTAGAATCATCTTGTAATGTTTTGAATCATCTCAAATCATCTTGAAATCACCCCGAAAAATCTCAAAATCATCTTGTAACGTCTTGGAACATCTTTGAATCATACTGCAATGTTCCCACATCGCACCACACCAAAACGACATCAAAAACCCTAATACCTCTATTAATTGAATAATAAATTATATAAGTAATTCACTTTTTCATCATTTTGGACAAATTAAATAAATTTCATTTATTTAATAAACTCTTAAAAACCCTAATTCCTCTATTGATTAAATAAAACAACATTATTTGATTAATTCACATTTCATCATTTCGACCAATTAAATAAATCACATTTATTTAATAAAGTTCTAATCTCAATTTATTTCGTCCTAATTGATTAAATACTGCCAATTATTTAATTATGTCACTAAATCACCTTATTCCCCTAAGTGGATTAAATTATTAAATAATAATTTAATTACAACACTTTCCCTCAAAAATTTGAATAATTGAGTCAAACTATTCAAATCAATTATAAAAAATCAAATCAAACTAATGCAACTTTGTTTGCAAAAGTCAAACTTGATTTGAGCATTCAACTCCAAAAAGGAATTAATTAATTAAATCAATTAATTCATATTCCTCGCCCACTTTCTAATTGAGCAAATTATGATTGTTGATTGAGCAATCTAATCTGTTAACTAATCAATCCAAATTTCTAACTAAGCAATCTAATCTATTAACTAAGCCATCACAATTCCTAACTAAGTCATCACATTCCTAACTAAGCCATCAAATTCCTAACTAAGCCATCTAGATCCTGACTGATCAATCAAAATCTTGACTGATCAATCTAAATCCTAGACTATCCAATCTATTTCCCAAACTAATCAATCTAAATATTGGATTGGCCAATCTATTTCTCAATCACCCAAATTGTGCAATCAACTTTGCACAATTTTCTCATGTTTGATTTCTCTCAACACACTCCGATTGTTGATCTGGATATTCTTCAAAATGATCTTGA
The DNA here is from genome assembly GCA_007115665.2 of Sequoiadendron giganteum. NCBI lineage: Eukaryota > Viridiplantae > Streptophyta > Pinopsida > Cupressales > Cupressaceae > Sequoiadendron > Sequoiadendron giganteum. Next base: position 177,321,695 of record CM021107.1, on the reverse strand, counting down.
TCGCCCATTTTAAATCACATCTTCTATATAACAAACCCCTTTCCTCACAAATAAGGATCGGAGAATCAACATACTTTGAGCAACAAAGTGCTATCAAGAACACCATTGATAGAGCTTCACCATTGTCTTTGATCAACCAACCAAAATAGTCACTCATCAAGCTTTTGCACACAAACTTTGGAGGCTTCACGGTGATAAGAACAATCCAACATTAGGCGAATACACTCCACTATAGGATGGTAAGACTGTATTATTCTTGTACATTTGTTTCTATAGTCATAGATTTATTTATGCATGTTAGGATAGCTTAGTTTCATTTCGTATGTGTAGGTTTAGAATCATCTTAGATTAATATGTTAATCTTAGCTTAGACTCTTAGATTAGCATGTTTTGATCCGTCTTCCGGTCTAATGTTTTCCCCCTCACACAATGCTATATGATGCCTCTTTTAACCACCCACACTTATTAGGCCTTCTAGGCTACTTCAATTAAATGAAGTCTTTTGAGAGACCTCTATTATTTATTCCTTAAATTATTTAACATAATATTGTGTAGAAGTCATCTAGAACATATAAAAAAGTATTTATTCCAAAAAATTGGTTATTAGAGTCCTCTATAAAACACTGTAATGGATAATTCCAATTCTAATTTTTTTGTAAGAAGTATTATTTTGGTGCAAACTTAAGGCTTGGACCTTTTTACCCACACACACCTCTTAAACATTCCTACATTATGTTGGAGTTTTTGCATCAACTTTTCATATCACAATTTGTGATCCATCAAGATTGATTCAATTTTGATGCAAAAAATCTAATACGATTGAATCTAGAAACAATATTTATCAACATTGATTGTGGAAACTTGATATCATTAATTCCTACACTAGTTAAACAATTATTGTACCAATATATTGGGGTGGTTACTTTAATACTAGAAGAGGCCTCATTCATCATCCACACCTACTAGAACAGGTCTCATTCATCCACTTGTGACTTCTCTACCTTCTAGGATACATCAAATGGATGGAGTCTCTTAAAAGACCTGGGATAGAAATTCTGCAAATGGTACGAGTCTTAGCTTAATCATTATATGGATGCTTAGTTTTAATAATCATAACATGTAGGAGGTTTTGATATAACCCATTTTTCATGCCTAATACATTCTTTGCACATGTTAGTGTAATGTCAATGAGTTAGTGTTGTCTATTTTGATCACATAGGACAATTGTTATACCCCATTTTTCATGCCCAATACCTCATGTCTAAGTGCACTAATAGAAATGTTCTTAACATGTTTTTCTCCTTGAATGTGAATGAATGCTTGTACCAAACATAATAATATACTAAATAAATATAATTGAGTGTCTTTAAATATATAAAGATAGAATAATAAATCAAGAAGATGTGTATTTAGTTGACTTTTAATGACTAGCAAAAAGGGAAATTTTGGAGGATGAGAACAATTTTGTGCCACAAGACAAAGAGATGCTAGAATTAATGTGGAGGTAAAATATTTTAGAAATAATGCATGGATAGACATAGTAAATCAATAATAAAAAGGTGAATGTATAGGGAGGTGTGTGTATATAGAAAAAGCTAGACTAAATGCATGAGAATGAGTGCAAGAATAGGTATAATGAATGGCTAGTGTATTAAAATATTTTTGAATAAAAGTAAAATAAGATGAAATGTGTAAGAATGTGCATACATAAGAAAAAAAAAAGAAAAAAGAATAAGATCAATTTTACATAAAATTATACTAGTTTTTAATTTGTAATTGTATTAAAAAAAATCCATCAAAATAGACTCAAAAGTAAATATAAAATAGTATTAGTATGCAAATTTTACCATTGCAATATTATTATTTTTGTTAAAGTATAATTATTTGAAATGTATTAAAACTTTAATCAAAAGAAAAATAGAACAACTTGATTGGTCAAACCAAATTTGTATATTTAAGATCCCTATAATAGAATATCCAAGATAAAAAATAATATGGATACTGATCCACTACCATATTAGGTATGTGAACTAATCTACTATCACTTTGTACTTATTTCAACAACTACTAATCTACTACCATAATACGTATGTTGACTTGCTAAACACGTTTCTTTAAACACTTCCATAACTATTTTATGTTAATAAAAAAATCCAAGATTAAAAAGAGTAGATTTCAATCTATAGAATTTTATATATGTTCTTAATATGAGTGTATTTCATGTTGGTATGACGATTCGGAAAATATGAGTCTAATTCATGTTAGGTCTGTTGACCTGTCAAATATGACGACGAATTCATGTTACGTGTCTTGAGTTTCGAAAATATACGACTAATCAACCGTTCGCTGTGTTGATTTGGAAAATATGTTACGTGTGCTGACTTGCTAAATTACAACTGACATGCAATTTTTTTAACACACGTATCTTAGGAGGGTCTCACGAAATTCCGCAGAGAAGTACTGGGTTTGATAGGATTCCCTCTACAAATAGAGACAGATGTTTCAAAGCATACAGAAAATTTAAAATAAAAATTAGAAATATCATAGTTTCTTGGAAACACAAAATATTTGCAAAAAGTTTCAAGGAAAAATACAATAACGATTTATTTGTGTCCAATACACCATTACAACGACCAACTTCTGCCCGCCAAACAATGCTCTGCCCAACGACAATGGAGGATGGCGTAACCCCCCTCTGTAGCACTTTGATATGGCAGAGCCTCCATATGAGCACAAATACAGAAGCGGCATAGTAACAATCTTGTTCATAAGAGCGCCTTGCCTGAGGAAGGGAGAAATTCGGTTCACCATTAACTACGTCTTCAACCAAGCCATGGCCTGCAACGCCAACATTGTGATGAAAGTTGTCTTTCTAAATATGAGGGCTTTCTATGCTTTAATTTCTTGGTGGATGTCGGAGGTGGCATCAGAGCGACCCTCACAGAGATTGTGAAGTCCCATCCACACTTTGCATACATATATGCCAAGCGATAATAACACTTTAATGCATGTGAAATTAGCTCATAGCACAATGCTTTGTACAACTTGACACGTTTACTGACCGTTTGACATGTGTTCGTCAATTTGTCCTCCATTAAATGACTATTTTTTCTAACGACTTTCAAAACTTCGAGAGATTATGCTTACATGTATACACGAATAATATTTTATGTATTTTTTGAAATTATAAACTAGCGCTTGCACCTCAACGAGGTGCATTGGTTACGCTGATAGCAAGATATACTCTAACAATATATTGAAGGGCAGGGGGAAAAATTGCAAGAAAATATGAATTGCTTTTCTGCAGACTAACTGTTTATAGCAAAAGTCAATTGATGATGGGATGCGAGAAGATTTGAATATGAACAAATGAAACTTTATTTTAATCAATATGTTATTTAGTTACTTACCTACATAAACTTGTAATTCAACCACTTTAAACACCATCAAGAAGGGGTGAAGATAGTAGAACATAATAAGAGATGTCAACCCTAATCTATCCCCAGTTTATGAACTAAGATACACATTTTGTTTAATATATGAGCTGATTTTAATATATTCTAAATTTGTTTTAACTCCATTTTAAACGGAGGCACCCAAGTTTATTTTAATATAAGCATACTCGTTGCCCTAATTCAACGCTTGTTTATTTTCTTTCCCCAACCCTATTTTCTCACGGTTGCTTGAGCGTGTAGAAACTTCAGGGATGAGCTTCGTGGATGGAGGTAGCATGGATAGCTGGCTCTCATCTTAGGGCGACCATATAACTAAATTATTTATAATTTATTAAATATGAATTATACAATACTTATGTTAGTACTTTACTACGTATGATAAAGGATGTTGTACCATTAAAATCTAAATGCATTCATTATTAGGATCTTGGCCATAAAATTTCATTTTAATAATCATACTCTAAAACCCTGACAAATCCTTATTTTTGGCTACAACTCGCCAAATTTGAGCAAGAGATATTACCAATGAGGGAGATTTTGGAGGAGCGCATACCAGCCATGATGTGGGAGGCAAGAAGGAATGACAAAAAAATAAACTACCAAGGATAAATGACGAGAGATGATGAACCCATTTGCATCTTCTTGAAACTTTCTAAAGCCTTTTCAATGGACCCATCTGTGCATAATAGCATATACAACCCTTTCTCCTCCTGTTTTTCCCTTCCTCACCGCCTCTGTTACTCACATTTTGCCCCTTCTCCCTCTTCACATTTTTCTCCCCCAATCACTCTCTTGTCCCATCTCTTTCTCTCCCACCCAGACTTGAATGAAAATCGCTAAGGGGAGGTTGTTGGAGGGTTTTAATGATGGATTCCATAGCATTTTTCATGCCTTGCCATATTTACTTTTTTGAGTAAGGGATGCCATGCCTCTTTGGTTGTCCAACACACTCACACCATTCTTCATGTCATATCTCGTCCTTGTCCTACAATATTTTTTTGATGGTCAAAGAGGCAAAAAGTAATTCTTATCAATTTGTGTTACCATTCCCATTTATTCCAAGTTGTCTCCTCACGGTATGGAAGAGATCAAACCAAATAAATTCCCTTTTTAACAACACCACTTCATAGTCATTTAATCTTAAACTAAACACAAAATATTTTCTAATTTTAAGAGAGATTAATAAAAGATAAACTACTATTTATTCTAGATTACCCTTAATGGTAAGAATACAATAAGGATATAGTGATCTACAATACACATAACATATTTCCGCATAGAAACTTTAAGTTTTAATCCAATAAAATATAATTAGCCTTGGATTTCTCCTCTTTTCATTCTCTATTTTGATAGCCCTCTATCCCCCTCCAGAATGACATTCCATGGCGTGCCTTTATGCCCTTCTTATAAAAATCCAGATCCAAGGCTAACCAAGCAAGAAGGATATCCACCACTTTGTGTGCCCTTCGCCATAGCCACTATGCAAACATTACCAAAACTCTGCTAATAAATTTATCAAAATTTTGGGAAAAACTAGGCAATTGCTTCTTTAACGATTCCCCATCTTTTATGCTTGATGGGCACCATAACCAATTCACGAGCTCAAATGGGTGTCCATAACCTATTCAAAATCTCTCATTTGATGCAAGCAAGGAGAATTAAGTTGTAAAGAGCCTTGCTTAAACTAACCTAATTTTGTTGATTTTGAGGCACAAGAGTTTGAAAAACAGTTGTCTTGCAAGTTCTTTAACTGTTGGGTATTGTTTACTTTTATGTTTGAAGCAATGACAATAAAATGAACCTTTAAATCTCAAATGGAAATATACATTTGACTGAACTAGTTTGGTAAGTGCAATGCAGTATATTTTCTAATTTCCCCAATGCATATAAGTGACTAAAATTGGGAGTGAATGCTAGCCACAGCTAGAAGACAATTTTTTGAACACTTGACATGCATTCCAATACCTATTACTATAGAGTTGGACTGATTACAATTTGTAAATTTTTTTCATTGGAGATCATGCTAAGAATATTTACAAGATAAGTGACTCAGATTTGAAGGGCGACAATTTAGTATTGTCTATCTTAAACTAAACACAACATATCATCTAATTTTAAGAGAGATTAATATACTAGATAAACTACTATTTATTCTAGATTAACCTTAATGGTAAGAATACGATAAGGATATAGTTATAACATACACATAACATATTACCACATAGAAAGTTTAAGTTTTAATCCAATAAAATATAATTAGCCCTGGATTTCTCCTCTTTTCATTCTCTATTTTGATAGCCCTCTATCCCCCTCCAGAATGGCATTCCATGGCATGCCTTTATTCCCCTCTTATAAAAATCCAAATCCAAGGCTAACCAAGCAAGAAGGCTATCCACCACTTTGTGTGCCCTTCGCCATAGCCACTATACAGACATTGCCAAAACTTCACCAATAAATTTGTCAAAATTTTGGGAAAAACAGGACAATTACTTCTTTAATGATTCCCCATCGTTTATGCTTGATGGGTGCCATAACCGATCCACGAGCTCAAATTGGTGTCCATAACCTGTTCAAAATCTCTCATTTGATGTAGCCAAAGAGAATCAAACCGTAAAGAGCCTTGCTTAAACTGACCCAATTTTGCTGATTTTGAGGCATAGGAGTTTGACAAACAATTGTCTTGCAAGTTCTTTAAATGTTGGGTATTGTTTACTTTTTTGTTTGAAGAAATGGTGATAAAATGAACCTTTAAAGCTCAAATGGAAATATACATTTGACTGAACCGAGTTAGTAAGTGCAATGCAATATATATTTTCTGATTTCCCCAATGCATATAAGTGATTAAAACTGAGAATGAATGTTAGCCACACTTACAAGACAATTTTTTGAATACTTGGCATGCATTCTGATACATTCTACTATAGATTTGGACTCATTACAACTTGTAAACTGATTTGAATGAAATATTTGAAGTAAATTTAGTTGTGATTTGCAAAATTTACAAGATGTATGTATTACATATTTGGAGATTGAAAATTGAATGAAGAATTTGCAGCCATTTCAACTGTGATGATTTTGTTTTGATGATTCCATGTGCTAGAATGGAATGATTTGACACAAGTTTTTTCTTTGTCCCTTTTTTTTTCCTACACAATGAAAGAAAATTTTAGCAGATTCACATGAGAAATGCAAAGCTAGCTTAATAAAAAAAGTTAAAGTTGCATAAAAAGTGAAAGTTGTGTTTGGATTCCTATAAGCAGATGCATAGTTGATTTGAAGCTATCACTTCTCCATTGAGACCTTTGTTGCACAAACAACATCATTTTCTAAATAGCCTACCAATTGACCTCATGTATACTACACAAACGTATGTAAAAAATAGACCAAAAAATTCCCTAATTGGCTTTCCACACTTCTTTAGTGTATCAATTGCACACCAAGGTGTGACCTATGAACCAGATCGTGAAGAAGCCTATAAGACTTTTGAAGTATGGTATTTTCTTTTAAGTGAAGTCAACAATTGTATTTATGGTTGATTTAGAAGCACTATACAATTTTAGAACTGTTACAATTTTTGTGTACAATAACTGTATAGATGATATAAAATATTCCCCCCAATAAAAACTATCAAAAAGACTTCATATGAAATGCTTCTTCAAGCTCTTCCCTATTAACAAGAAACAACATATCATTATCCCTAATTACATTGATATACTCAATCTCCACACCATCTTCATTGAATTTACTTTGATAGGATGAAAACCAAATTTCAGATGTGGATGTTCCCAACAATAATTTATATTAATTATATTTATATATATGTCACATCTCTTATAAATCAATTTTGTGCAGAAGAATTGAGAGAACTATTTTAATTTAAAAAATTGACAAGGAAATACTTACCAGCCAATTTTAGAAGATGGTCCATTTTCTTTGGCAAGTTAACCAGCTTGCCTTTCTCTCATCTATTTTTGGTGGGATGATGCCTGCATATTTCTACTCTATAAGGAGTCAAAACCTTATATTTTGTCTGCAAGTTACTATTGGGAATATTACTGAAAGTTTATGGTAATTCTAAAGTTAATGCAGTGTAGGGGGACATCAGAAGCTCATAAGAGAGGTCCTCAATGTCTGAATGTTTTAGGCCCTTGGGATGCTGGAAATGAATGAAGCAAATAAATTGAATAGAAAGATAACAGTTAAAAAATATCACAGAAAATAATGAAGGTTATAATTATTGAAGTATTATCAATGTAGTAGATGCACACTCATCATGCTAATGGATTATACAGTGTAATCCAAAGGAAAAAAAATGATTTTTTTTGCTAGCTAGATGCACAGTCAATTAAAATAAATTGTATTTTTGCTTCTTGCCAACATACATAAAGACATAGTTGTAAAGACTTTTACATATTCTGTAGGAAGCCCAAGAAGGCTTCGACAAAAACAAGCACTAACATATTCAAGCTCAGGAAAATCAACTAATCAACAAAACTAAACACCATACATACTACATTAGGCTCAGGAAAGCATAAACCCCATCTACTTGATTAACGACCTGAACCCCCAGTTCCATAATGGTGTTCTCAACCATCTGCCAAATGTCATTAGCAGCTAACCTCGAAATAGTAAAGCTATTGGAGAAAGCCAAACACGCACCTCTCAGGACAACCCATATATTTCCAAATGCAAAGCGCCACATCATAATAATAAATTGCTAAATCCTCTTGATGAATATTTTACAGACCACTGGGGCAATTCATACAGAGCTTTAAGAGTAATAACACTATCTGTCATTGTCCCTAAATCCATGAAAACCTCCTCTGAAAAATGCCCAACACCCATCCAAGAATTTGATGCACTCTTTATGGTGGGGTCCTCCACTTTCCCATTAGTCCTTTATGTTTATTGTGCAAAATTTTGTTTTGCGAAGGCCATGTAGTGGCCTTTCTTGTGGGTTTATTTTGGGTAGAGTTTTATTTTTGGTGAGGAGCAATTTATGAAGACAGTCGTATATGAGGTAGATTTGTAGTGGTGTTGTGGACTATTCTCGACATCAGACAATAGACAATTCTGGTGGGATTTGCCACCCAAAATAGCCTATCGGCTAATTATATTAATTTACATTGTATATTATATTAAATATATTATAATTATATTATATTTAAACTATCAATCAATAATAAATATTATTTACATTCTATTTAATTTTGTACAATAATTTATAAATTATATTAACATTATTTAATAATTATAAAAACAATATTTTTATATATATTTATATTATAATTGAATTATTAATCAATAATAGATATTATTTAAATTGTATTTAATATTATATAATAAATAATAACTTAATTTAATATTATTTTATAATTATTTCTTAAATAATTTATAGATATAATAAAACAATTTAGATTAAATTAAACTTAATATGTTTGTTGGATAAAAAATCAAAGATAATGTTAATTCATTTTAAAATGTGATTATCAACACACAAAAGTCATTTGAAGGGTGTGAGGTTGTATGTTCTGACCTCATAATGTATCACTACTCAATAACTTATAATCAAAATACTATCTTCATAGTCATAAGATTGTTTGTGAAACTAAAGAAAAATAAGGGTATAAGAAAAGTAATGGCATAGTTTAATATAAGACTCCCAAAGGTCAAATCAATCACAACTTCTCCTATTTCTAAGTAGTTTCCTGCCATATTAATCTCTCCTCTACAAAATCATTGACTTGCCAATTAGTACAATTATAAATAACATGTCAAATATCATTGTTGCAAATATTTTATGTTTTGATCCCTCACATGTCTTCTATCTTGAGAAGTATAAAGGGATAAGGGCACTAAATGATAGTACATATGTTTGTCTCTCTATCTTTGTCTCCCTCATCATCTCTTTGTCTCCTTATATCTCTATCACTCTCTCACCATCTATATCCATGTATGACTCTCCCTCTCCATCTTCCTTTATAGCTCTCTATCTTTTCCTCTCTCTCTCTCTCTCCCTCTCCCTCTTCTTAGACCTCTATATTTATATCTCTTTCCCTATCTATCTCTCTATCTCTACCTCTCTCCCTATCTCTTCTCATACATCTCTATCTCTCTCTCTTTCTCTCTTTCTCTTTCTCTTCCTATATATCTCTATATCTACCTCTCTCTATCTCCCCTATTTTTTCCCTCTCTCTCTCCTCTCTCCATCTCCAATTATCTATCTCTACTGCTCTATATTTGTATGTCTCTTTATGTTTATCTCCTCTCTCCCTCTCCCCCTCTCTCTATATCTCATTATATATCCATCTATCTCTCACTCTATCTAACCATTTGTATTTCTCTCTATGTCTCCATCTCCCTCTTTCTCTATATATCTTTATATATTCCTCTTTATCTCTCCCTCTTTATCTAGGTCCATTTTTATTATTATATCTCTCTCTACCCTTATATCTGTCTCTCTACCTCTCCCCACATATCACTTCCTATCTCTATATTTATCTTTATATCTCTCCCTCTATATTTATCTCTTCAATCTCTATATATCCCTCTCTCCTCTCTATCTCTCCCTCTCCTCTCCATATCCCTCTTCTTCTTCTCCTTCTTCATCTCCATCTCTATCTCCATCTCCTTAACCCCTCTCACTCTTCCCCCTATATCTCACCCTCTTTCTATCCATATATCTCCCTATCTCTATCTCTCTCTCCCTATTGCAAGCATAACATGAGATTATTGGAAATGGAGCTTGATTATCATCCTAATTTAGAGGTTTTTTTACACCTGTGTTTGAATCATGTAAATGGATACATAGTTGATTTGAAGCTATTACTTCTCCATTGAGACCTTTGTTGAACAAGAAATATCATTTGCTAAATGGCCTACCAATTGACCTAATGTACTATATAAGTGTATGCAAAAGATAGATCAAAATTTTCCTTAATTGACCTTCTACACTTCATCAACATAACCATTGCACTAAGCATGGTTGCCTTCTACACAAATTCGACTATCTCATTTCAAGTACATGTTGCAAATGCATTCGTTGCTCCCTGCATGTAAGGAATAATGTTACATGAAATCCATTGTGTACATGAAAATGCTTGATGGATAGATGATTAAATTATGTTATGCATATAAAAAATCATATGGACCCTACACTTGAGAATACCCAACATAGTAAATGGGTTGTCATGTCATATGCAATACAAAAATACAACATTGCTAGTAGATCATAAGCTACCAGTTGATCCTAACTCCAATCCCATAATTCCTTCAATTTAACCCACCAAAATAATTGCATCAAATAGTTGCCTAAAATGTTAAAAGTTATGATCCAAAAAATATTTCTCAAATCACCCATTAAAAATTAATATAGAATTCTAAATTAATCGAGCCATAATGTCCAAACATCAAGAAAGAATAGGTTGCATCATGGATGTAGCATAATTGCAAATGTGAGGAAGATTAGGTAACACAAGTGGAAAAATGGGGTCGTGAGTAATCAATACCTTTTATTTTATGTTCTAAGTGATGTGACCATATTTGAAAATGGTTGTATGCAAATTCTAATCCACACATCATAACCAGAGTCCATAAAAGCCAGACTCTTTGGACTCATCTAGAAGCCAACCCTCACCACCCTGTAGCAAACCTTTTACCATATAAAGTCCTACCATTACATGAAATGTATAAAGGAAACCTTCAAGACCAAATCCATACAAAGATTGATATGCATTCAACATCTGAAATTTTTCATTGTTTCCTTCCCTTGTCTAGTGGGTTTGTGTAATGAATCATTCACAGGATTGTTGAATCTAAACTTCCATATTATTTGTTTCTTCCAGTTACTATTACTCATAGTGTTGTGCTCTCTACAACTTGCCATGTTTAATGACAATTGACAACTATCTACTAATTAAATGAATTTTTTCAAACTTTCATAAACTTGAGAAACTTTTTTCCCTTTATGATATACATAATAAATATTTATAATATATTAATTGTATTGTATAACAATATTAATATTAAATTATAATTCAACATATTATAAAATCTAATATATATAATTATATATATTGTTATATATATTATATTTAAACTATATTATAAACTATAAACTATATATTTATAATTAGCTAATATTTAGTTATTTAGTAGCTTAAAAGTGTTTTTCATTGTTATTATTATATTTAAAATATAATATATGTTCTATATAATACAAAGTACATTAATATTATTAGATATTATATTCTAGAATAAAAAAACATTAAATACAAATATAAAATTATTATATTAAAAAATAATTGTTTGTATATTACAGTTTTATTTTTCTTTTAAATACAATATATAATAGATATAATATAAATAAAATTATCTATATAAATTATATTATTCTTATATATTATATTCGTTAATCAAATATTTTATTTTACAATTGTATTTGGATCCTTCTAAATAGATGCATAATTGATTTGAAGTTAATCATTTATCCATTCAAATATTTATTACATAAACATCATTTACTAAATATATTACCAATTGACCTCATAACTACAAAAGTATATACAACTAACAGACCAAAATTATTCCTGGTTGACCTTCCACCTCTTCGGCGTACCCATTGCACACCAAGGTGCAGTTGCTAGTATATATGTTGACTTGAAAAATATGAGTCTATTTCATGTTAGGTATGACGATTCGGAAAATATGAGTCTAATTCATGTTAGGTCTGTTGACTTGTCAAATATGACGACGAATTCATGTTACGTGTCTTGACTTTCGAAAATATACGACTAATCAACCGTTCGCTGTGTTGATTTGTAAAATATGTCACGTGTGCTGACTTGCTAAATTACAACTGACATGCAATTTTTTTAACACAAGTATCTTAGGAGGGTCTCACGAAATTCCGCAGAGAAGTACTGGGTTTGATAGGATTCCCTCTACAAATAGAGATAGATGTTCCAGGTAACCACATCTTTGTGTAAGATCTAGTTATGGAGTTTACAGATGTTTACGACTGGATATGCTATGTATGCGAATCGGGTGGAAGCAGTGTTCAGTCGTTTAAACAAATTGTTTTAGTTGACAATCCATTCTCACTGAGCCTCTGTGCACTCTACGACAAAGGACAAGTGTCTCTGAGTTTCCAGTTGTTGGGGATCGGCTCTATGCAACACAGTTTGATAGCTGATTTAGGGAGGATATTTGATATTCAGAAGCATAGACACGAGTCAATGCAACACAATTTGCTTCCTCTGTCTTCATTGCTGTTTTGGGGTCTATTCTCACCTCTTTCCTGCGACTCCGAAGAAGACGAATTGTGCGGAGTCATACGATTTTCCTTCTTACAATCTTTATTAGGCATAGAGGGAGGGACAATTGGCCCCCCGCAATACAAGGAGTTATTTAACAATCTGATAGCTGCTACGTGTTCTTCATTTGCTTCCTCCATCAAAAAGTTTGGTCTTGGCAAAGATGAACCTAATGCAAGGATGCGTTCTTCCTGCTCCAAAATTCTAGCGCAAGCACTAGAAAAAGCTCTGTTACTCATTGGGCCTGCTGGAACACATCGTTTCATGCATCTTTGGGCTTCCCGATTCACTGCAGAATCGTTTTCTTGCTCGAAGGAGTATCCATCCATGTTGAGAATTTCACACAACCCAAACATTGGGGGATTCTGGAAGATTGCGTCATATTCTCCACTGCTCTCCATGGAGACCAGCAGTGAATCTACGATCGCTGAAAGAAGTCTCCATCGAGCTTTGAGTTACCACCTGCTACAATGCATCTTTCAGTTCGGATACGTCGTCAATGTATGCCCAAATTGGATTGAAGTTCGCCTGCAAATGGATAATGTGAGGTGCGATGTGTCTCCATTGGACCCAACGTACCTTAAGTCCATGAGTATCATAGATAATTTTACAAATGAACGACACTTTCCTGCCAAAATCTGTTTGACAATTGGCCCCGAGAATGAATGTGACCTCCATTCTGTTTCCTTGCCTCAATCATCGCACAATCCCCTCACAGAAAATGTTAAGGGGAATACCTACGAGGCCGGATTTGATTTTAAGAATTTAGGTTTCAAGGCTTCCACCGTAACTTCTTCCACAGAGAAGATCAACAATTGGGGGTTTGAGCAGTCAGTTGTCAACTATAGCGATGCAAAGATAGACTGGACTCTGTATGATACCACCACCGGAAAAGCGGTATTTAACAACGGGCCTCCAAAATTTTCAGTATTGGGCACCAAAACATGGTTCATTGATAGGTATTCCAAGGCTCGCAGAGCTTTCACTGAGGAAGGAGGGGTGGTCTTTGCCAAGGATAATTATGGAAAGCCCATAACGTGGAGACTCCACAGGAATTTGGAAGGACAGACATTGAAATGGGTCGTTAAAGGTTCCGTCTGGGTAACCTATTGGCCAAATGCACGCCACACTCGATATTCGGAGACTAGACGCCATGATTTTCGTCAAGAGCTTGATCTTACATTACTATAGTCTTCTTCCACACCCTACTGAATATTCAGAGTTGTGACCAATCTAATGTAAGCTTTAAGAAGCTTTTCACGCTTCCATGCGTTGTATTCACACTTAATATGTATTTTTGTAGTGATTTTAGTTTTCAAAAGGGTAACATAACCTCCCAAGTGTTTTTCTTGACCCTTTGCACATAAAATTGAAACTTTGTTCTTTGAGGGTTGTGGTCCGCTGGTAGGAGGGGTTTATACAACTGCTCCGGGTTAATTTTAGGGCTGTACATACGTGATAACTCCTAACTTCAGAGGTGAGTTTATAGTATACTGTAACTTACGTCCACCATAGTTTGCACATAGAGCTTTTTCAGAAACCGAAAAGAAAAGGGCCACTATACTAATTTTGTCATTTTTCGTTTAAACAATTTCTGAAGATTCATCAACAAATAAAACTGGTAAAATGAACGTTATAAAGAACATCGAAAAGCATTATTAGATCCCAGATTTTACTTTCTGGCCCTTGCCGTATTGAACACATATGATAACGTTTGTTGAGTTATTGAAGCAACCATTGGAGATATATATTTGTTTCTATGAACTGTGAAAAATTTAGGGCTGCTTCTAAAACTTGTCGTTTAAAAGACACAGAACTGAGATTCTTTCTGAGATACCTCATTTTTTAAAGCATAAAGTAGCCAATGGATGTGACTGGTATTGTTTTTTGTGTTTATCAACAAGGGTGACCTGTTAAAGGTAGAATTTGATGAGGGTTGAAGATTTTAACAGCCAATATAACAGAAAAAAAATAGCAGAAAAGAAAAACATTCTAAACTTCATACACAGAAGGAAAACCTTTTTATTATAGTTTAAAAAACAGAGCAGGTTGTTTGAAAAACAGAGCAGCATTTAACATTGTCGATAGAGTTTTAAAGCAAAGAAAGCTTAATAGAAAAACAAAGCAAACTAATAATAGACAAGTTTTAAAAACCAACTAAAACTGATTAAAACAGGAAACAGCAGATGGCGGTGAGGTATCAGTGCCAACTGGTAAATCTTCAGCGTCATTTATCCAACAACGGTAAGACTGTTATTATAGCTGTAATCCAAAAATAAAATGGGTAGAAATATATTTACGTTTGGTGTCTTCTTTCTTCAACCATTTATCACTTACATTCCTTCTCCCACTAAAAATAATAGCCGTTTTAATGGTTAGTGGACCATTCATTCTAGATGCAATGATTCTTAAGTTAGAGCCTCACAATTTCTAAGCATAGTCATTCGGAAGAAAAGATTAACATTAAAAAAATGTATAGGCGACTAAGTTGTTGAATGAATCCTCTCCAGGTGCAATCAATTTATGCTTCTGCACATTCTTGTAAAAGATATAGTGGGTGACATTCGATTGCACGAACTGCTAACTAATTTGGTGATCCCAATCTTTGATACCAATTTACAGCAGCCTATAGTTTTCCCTACTTTTGAAGTTCTTTTTGTCTTCTTTCTTTAATCAGCTTCTGTTAATACTGGTTTTTCTAAACAAATAGATCGCCATTTGTACATGTGTTATCTACAGGCCAAATACGATATCTCAAAAGATGCATATTTATCACCCCATTCCCAACTAATTTTATTAAGCACAATCCTAAGTGCTCTGTTCTGAGCAGTGGGAAAAATAAGCAAGACCCAATAGAATATCCATTATGGTGGTTTCAATCCATAAAGTTTCTTATAATTCGTCTTGTAGAGCCATTAACAAATCTCTCTTTTTCACCACATCTCATCTCCTTATATCAAAGAGGAAGATTGGTAACTGCTGATCCTTTTCCACTTTTATTAGTCTAAGAACTAACAATAAATCTTTTATCAAAAATCTGTTGCAGATTACTACTCTTCAAGGGATCTTCCAAATGCTGGTCCAATCTCACTAGGACACTATTTATGGAAATTAATGGCCCGATTGTATCTTAAAGAAAAGCAATTTGACTGTGCATGGCATTCTGTTTATACTTTCTCATCAGTTTCTTTTCCTATAGATAACGCGCTTCCATTTAGTTGGTAAGTGGGAAAACATGCTCTTTTGAAAGGATCAAAAGTACCAGGCATTCTGCACTTTAACTTTTTGATATTCAATTCAAACTTGTATTGGAGATAATGTTTATTTATAGAATGTATAAAAAGAATCAGTAATTTTTCAGATTGCGGAACATTTCAGCATATGGAAATTTTTATTTTTCTTAGATTTCACTTTAAAAGTTTTTCTTAACCATTCTAGATTCTTTTAGATAACTCTATAAATACAAGTCCTTCTACCATTCTAAAACAAAAAGAAATTAGTAAGATGCGTTCTTATTTACTGTTTTTTTGTTTTTTTCTATTTCAAATATTTTATTTATTCAGTATGGTATCAAAGCCTTTTTAAATTTTGGGTGGTTATATGTGGGTTTTGTAGTGCGGGTTGTGAGTTATGCAGGTTGATATTTAGTTGAGCAGTACTAGTAAATTTTTGTGAAATTTTTTATGATCATTGGGTGTCTCGTATGGAGATTTTACTTCGTAGGGAAAGAAGATGGAACAAAAGAGATACAAATGCAATAGCATTGATAAATCTTATACTTTTTTAGGAAGTTTTTTCATAGGTTTGCAATGAGAGAAGTGGGGTTAGAGGATGGTCTATTTTAAAGAGTACATATGAAAATTTAAGTGTTGTACGAATCCTAAATCTCACCATAGAGTTGATCAATATTAAATTATTTGATTCACAAGAGCTAGTCCCCATCTAAGCAAATTACATGAAAATAAATGCCAACTTGCTTCTCCTCAAAAAGATATAGATGATAAAGATTTTGTGCAGATAATCTTACAAAGTCATAGAGGATCCTATCAACCATTTATAAGAGGGCTAAATAATATCAATAAATAAATATATAAAATATGAAGAATTATGTGCTAAGCTAGTATAAGAAGAAAAACACTAAGTCAAGGAAAGAGAGCCATTTAGGGATGAGTCTCAAGCCTTCATAATAAAGGGAAAACAATACTACAAAAAGATACAAGATGATTAGCCAAAAAGAAGGAATTAGAAGCATGAAACCAAGTATACTCCATTTAAGGATCATAATGATAGTAGGACCAAAAGAAAATAGAAATGTGATAATTATGGTAAGCTCAGTCGACACAAAGAAAATGAATACTAGAAGAGGATTAAAGATATAGTAAGGAATAACAAGCAACGTTTGATCAAACGTTGCATCTTTTCCTTCAAAGCTGATATTGTCATGTTGCAAGAAACAAAAATGAGTGCTGATCAAATGGTAAAATTTAATAGAGCATTGGGAAGTTGGGATATGGAATTTGAAAAGGCTATTGGATCCTCGGGTGGGCTGGCAATTATGTGGAATCCACGAAGAGTTGATTTTATCAAACTGGAAGGAAGAACCAATTGGATTGGTGGAACTATAAAAAGTCTAAACTCTAACTTGAAATTCTCTATTTTAAATGTTTATGGTCCAATCCCTGCAAAGAAGAAACTGGAAGTATGGGAAGAGATTAGCAACAAATTTAGGATTTGGGCAAAAAAACACTACATTATTGGAGGAGACTTTAATGTCATCGTTCATCTTTCAGAGAAAAGTGGGGGGTTACAAAGAGAATCTCAACCTCAGTCAAACTTCAAAAACTGGGTGTTAAAAGAAAATCTCTTAGAAATTGAGTTGGAGAATGGAACCTTCACTTGGAATAACAGAAGAATGGGATTCGGTAACATAGCTGAAAAATTAGATAGGTTCTTTTATAAAGGAGATTTATCCACCTTCCCTTTTGATTTCAAAGCTTCCATTTCTCCAACTTCAGGTTCAGATCATTATCCTATTCAGCTGGAAATTCTAGGTGAAAACAAACCGTTGCAATGCCCATTCAAATTTGAAAATATGTGGCTGAAAGACGAGGAGTGTGTGAAACTTATTGAACAATGGTGGAAGGAATGTCATGTTGAAGGATCTAAACTTTTTTGCTTCATGACCAAATTGAAGAAAATTAAACAAAACCTTCTTTGCTGGAACAAAGATCACTTTAAAAACATTTTTGTTTCTAAAAGCACAATAGAGAAAAACATCAAAGACCTCAATGAACAAGTCATCCAGCAAGGCATGAACTTACAGTTGTTTTGCAAGGAAAAGGAGATCTTAAGGGATTATGAAGACATTTTGGCCAAAGAAGAGATTTTTTGGAGGCGGAAATCAAGAGAGATTTGGCTGGAAGAAGGGGATAAGAACTCAAAGTTCTTCCATAATAGCACAAAACAAAGGAGAAGCACTAATAGAATCCACAAAATCAATGATGATAGTGGGAAAACCTTAGAAGATCAATCTGAGATCCAAAAAGAGATAATTCAATTTTACTCAAATCTCCTTAACAATTATGAAGGTTCACATCTTGCAGCTCAAGAAGAATTGTTGGTAGATATCCCTAGGCTGCTTTCAGAGGAAGATAATCAAATGTTGATGGCAAAATTTACGGAGGAAGAGATACAAAAAGCACTAAATCAGCTCCATCCTGATAAGGCCCCAGGCCTAGATGGATTCTCAGCAGGTTTTTTCCAGAAGTGCTGGCCAATTTTGGGTTCGAAAATGACTGAAGCATTAGAAGCAGCAAGATCTTTAGGAAGATTTCTGAGAGAAATCAACAACACTTTCATTTTTTTAATTCCTAAGAAAGAAAAAGCACAATGTCTAGATGAATTTAGACCAATATCACTTTGCAATACAACATATAAGGTGTTGTCAAAGACCCTTGCAAACAAATTGAAAAAGATATTGCCAAAAATTATAGGAGAAGAACAGATAGGCTTTGTTCCGAGAAGATCCATCTTTGATGGAGTGATAATTGCTCAAGAAGCAATTCATTCTATTCAAAAAAATAAGCAGCCAAGTATGTTCATAAAACTTGACATCAAAAAGGCATATGATAAAGTAGACTGGAGATTTTTATCTAAATGCATGGAAGGTTTTGGGTTCTGCAAATCATGGATAAACCTATTATTTTACTACATTTCTACCTCAAAATTCTCCATCCTGATCAATGGGAATCCATGTGGTTTCTTCGAAAGTTCAAGAGGAATCAGGCAAGGAGACCCACTCTCCCCCTTCCTTTTTATCATCATGGCTGAAGCTCTTGGTAGGAATTTATGCAGCCTTCAAAGATCTGGTTCTATTAGAGGAGTGGAGGTGACATCTTCAGTTCAGCCAATCACTCATCAACAGTTTGCAGATGATACAGTTCTTTTTGGGAAAGGTTGTAGAGGAGAGGCCTTATAGCTGAAAAGGTTGCTATCAATATATGCTAAGGCTTCAGGACAAGTAGTCAATAAAGAGACGTCACAAATTTTCTTCTTTCATGTTAAAACGCGGACCCAAAACCAAATATTAAGGTTATTAAGTTTTAAGGAAGGTAGACTTCCTTGCACTTACTTAGGGATACCAATAGATAAATCCTTGAGATCTTCTTCAGCCTAGAAACCAATCGGGGAAAAGATTGATAAGAGAATGGAGACATGGAAATCAAAGTGGTTATCTTGGGCAGGGAGAATTATATTGTTGAAAGCAACTCTATCAGCCATTCCCATTTATCTAATGTCTTGCATTTCAATGCCAAGCGAAATCTATATGAACTTGATGAAAAAGTTTAGAAATTTTTTCAGGCAAGGCACAGACATAAAAAAGAAGTTTGCACTGATTGCATGGGATAAGGTTTGCAATCCAATTGAGCTCGGAGGCACGGGTATCAAAAATCAGTTATGGCAGAATAAGGCACTAGGGGCTAAGCTTTTTTGGAAAATTCATAAGGAACAACACCTCAAATGGGTTAGGATCATTAGAAGCAAATACCTCACAAACTTAAACAGTGAAGAAGCATTTAGAGTCACAAATTTTCCTAGGGGGTCCCGTATTTGGAACTTTATTGCTAAATCTAGTGACATTATACTTAACCATATTTCATGGAATGTAAAGGATGGGAAGAAAACATTATTTTGGAATGACTCATGGGGAGGTTACCCCATTATCAACAATATGATGGACACAGACAAAATTATCCAAATTTGTTCAGCCAAATGGGGAATTCATGTAAGTGACTACATTACATTATCAAACAATATCCAAGATTGCAAATGGGAGTGGAAACATTTGAAGAGCTTAATATACCATTGGTGGAGATCAATAACCTCAGACAAGTATTAAAGGACAGATTTATTCTGTTCAAGCAAGGTGGGGACGAGATCATCTAGAATGGATCAAAATCAGGCTGGTATAATGTGAGGGATGGCTATAAAATAGCATCTGGGCAACAAGAAAGAACCAAAACCCAGTTACCTATCCAATTATGTTGGAATAGAGTGTGCATGCCAAAGGCTGGCATTTTTACATGGGTGACATTGCAAGGAAAAATTTTGACAGCAGATTGGTTTAAAAGAATTGGATATCAGGGCCCTTCAAGATGTTCACTATGTTACAATAGTGAGGAGAATGTCAACCATATGCTTCTAACATGCCCCTTTTCCCTTGAATGTTGGCGTTGGCTTTGTGCTAAACTTGGTTGGATAACAACATTACCAAATGATATATTAACACTATTCAAATCTTGGCCAACTCTTTTTAGGGACAGCTTGTGTGGAAATTTATGGATCATTTCCCCTTCAATTATGATATGGGAACTATGGAAGGAGAGAAATAGGAGAGTATTCCAAGGGAAACCCATGGAGATAGAAATGCTTATGAATAAGATTGAAGTTGTCATTGTGGAATCAATGAACTCGAGAATTCATGCCCAAAGCAACAAATCAAAATTTTACACAGGCTGGGATGATAGTATGTTCAAGAACTTGTTTGGTCTGAAAATTCCTCAAGTTATTGGGAAAGGTTGTCAAGTCAAAAAACTAAATAGAGAAAATTGTAAATGGAGACCTCCAAATATTGATTGGTTCAAACTGAATTTTGATGGAGCATCCAGAGGGAATCTAGGTGCATCAGGAGCAGGTGGTGTGATTCACTCTTGGCAGGGAAAAACTATTGCAAGATATTCAAAACCATTGGAGATTGACACAAACAATGTGGCATAATTTAAGGCTCTAGTGGCAGGGCTATCCCTTTGCATAGAATTGAATTTGGCAAAGGTAGAAATTGAAGGGGATTCGACTTTTATGGTAAATGCGATAAGAGCTAAGAAAGTGTTGAGCTGGAAATTACAATCTTTACTAGATTTAGCAATAAACCTGATGGATAAGTTTGAAAATGTAACGATTAACCATATTTACAGAGAAGGCAATTCAATGGCAGATGCATTAGCAAATATGGGAGCTGATGGAACGAATCTTAAACAATTAACTCCATGATGAACAAGGATGGATTTAAGGTTTCATGTTCAGATTTTGATTTTGTTCAGGATAGCTTTAAGGTTTTATGTTCTGATTTTGATCTTCTCATGGAAGCCTTGATTCTGGTTGTTTTTTCTTCTGTTGAGGCTTCAAGTCATGTAAATCCTTACTTTTTTAATTTTAATACAATCTCCTCGGCTTCGGCCCCTTATTTATCAAAAAAAAAGATATAGTAAGGAAGATAAATTAGTCTACAAAAACCTCTGATTCTAAATGGGTGAGTGCAAGATCATGATGGACCAAATAGTGGTGATGGGAAAAACATGATTTCAATTATGCAAAATCACGAAAAGCATCTTTGAATTTTTACTTGGGTTGGGTAAAAAGTATAATTTTCTACGGTAAACACCACAGAAAAATGGATATCTATTATTAATGAATGTGTTAAAAAATGGATATCTAATACAAATGTCCATATCCATTATTAAATCAAAAAATGGATATTTTCTTCTTGCACATAACATATATCCATTATACATATACTATATTATGATACTATATATTATTATAATCTATATATTATATTAATATATAATATAAATCATATATAATAATATACACTATAAGATTTATGTATAATAATAATGTTATAATTTCAATATACTAATATTATATCACATAATATAATAATATTATATTATATTTAATATAATAATATTTTATTTATATGATAATAATAAATATTACATATATTACTATAATATGTTATATATAATATAATATATTTATTAAATCATTTAATATATTATATCATATAATATTAAAATATATCTAATATTTTAAAAACACATGCTCTCTGAAATGGATATCCATTTTGGAAAAGCATTTTTAAAAGTATTTAATATATTATTATTATTTTATATTAGATATAATATATTATATTATAAGTAATATATATTATGATAAAATAAATTAAATATTCTTATATTATATAGTATAATAACTGTTTTATTCATAAGCTAGGCATAAGGGAGTCATATCCCATATCGATAAATAAAATAAAAATAGTGCATATACCCGAATAATCAAGGTGCATGAGAATACCCGCAGTAACCCATCTTCAAAGGGGTAGTTTTTAAATTTTGCATTCTAGTATCTTGCCCCTTGAATTTTGAAGGATACACCATTAGCCCTTTGAAGGATGGGAGACATTCTTTTCTTAAAAAAAAATCATCTTCAATGAAGATCTTAAATCCATTTGGTACATTGTCATTACAAGAGTGGACTGCTTCCTCTTTACTTTTGTCCACTACTGCTCTTCATGATGAGTGCAATCATGGGATTTTTCATTGAGGTTGACCATCATCCCATCACCATCACAAATCCCTGTAGCTCCACAGGGATTGCAAGAGCCACCTCAAAATTTACCATAGATTTTATGTTTTCTTTTCTCGATGAAGATGAGGGGGCAACCAAGGGGTCACTTGCAGTGATGATCTCATGTGAACCATCAATAGTAGGCTCTTTTTGAATATTTGAATAATGTGTAATTTATTTTGAAGAGTCCTCTTGAGGAGATTGTGCAGAAGAGGTATTTTGCAAACCACAAGAAACTACATAATGATGTGTATCTACCCCAGCCCACCATGAAGGACTTTTGCTTGTTGCTTCATTGTCACTCTCTTAAATTTTCACCTTATGACACTAATGGGTAGAGTGAGTAGTTGAGAAAAATTTATGACATTTGAAGGCAATCTTATCATAGCCTACTAGTTGTCTCCAACATCTACTACCCACTTTTAAAGATAATTGTGTAGTGAGCCCGATAGATAAATCCATTTTTATACATAAATGAGCATAGGTAGAGCTCCTATAATGGATTTTTTCATTGGAAATGTAATGATACTTACCCAAACTATTGCCAATAGCACACAAATAATCTAATCCCGATAATTGAAGGGGAAGGTAGGGTAATCTCACCCAAAGATAGGAAGATGTGAAGGTCTCGGTGTAGGAATCAAAAGAAGAAAACTAGGGCTTCATGCATATGTATTCACCTTGAAACATCCAAGGGCCAAATTTCAACACTAGATCCATGTCTTTTGTTGAATCAAATTCTAGAATAAAAAATCCTTAGGTGTAGGGATAAATACATATTTCTTTTTTCATATACTCCTTCAAGTTTTGTGAGATCCATGTGTGTAAATCATCAAACTAGGCCAAGATTTGGTCATTCTCTAGATAAGATCATGTTCCTAAAGATACTTCTCCCTATTGCCAACATAGCTATCCAAATCCACCTTAGGAATATGTGTAGACAAATGAACAAGGAGAGGGCACACCTTGTTAATTGCTTTTGTTGCATTGGGAGTGATTTGTAGGGGAAAATTGGGGAATTTTCTACCCTCACATGATCTTCTTGACCCAAGTCTAACACCCCACCACCACAACCCTTCTATTGATTGGGCCTTCATTACAGATTTGTGTTCATCTATGAAGGGTGTAGACATGCAAAATTAACATCATGCATCATACAAATTAACATTCATTCTACTATTAATCAATTAAAGCAATTTATTGATTAATTTCCTAAGGTTCATTAAATAAATCAAATTATTTAATCCTTATGTTCTTCTCATTTGATTTAATAAATCAAACTGATTTAATCAAATGTCACCTCTTAATATCATCCAAGTTAATTAATCTACATTAATTAACTTCTAATCATGATTATCATTCTCTAGCTTTTGACTCAACTAGAGTCAAATCCAAACTCTTAACTAACCCACCCACTTGCACCAATAAATCATTTATTTGATTTATTATTTCCTCTAATTACATTCAAAATGGCATCAAAATGGAATATTCTTCCAATTTGAATCTTCCCCCCAAAAGGGACTTGTCCCTTCCAACAAGGTTTTAAATGCTATTTGCACAAGTCAACATGGCATTTATTGCACCTTTCATCCCCCCAAAACATGTCAAGTCATCCAAATTCAAATTTGAAATTGGCACATTGGCCAAGACTTGCACATTCCTCACCCTCTCACAGCTTGACAAGTGTCATCTTGTCATTGGCCCATGAATGATCCCACATTCATCAATTTGGCCTCTCCTCTCTTCAAGTTCAACTATAAGTTGAAGGCTTCTCTCCTTCAAACAACAACACAACACACTTCATTGCAAGGTTACTCTCTTCATTTGAGAATCAATCTTGCTCTTCATCATCTACAATCTACACACATTTTGAAAGCATCTACATTATAGGCAACTTGAGTTCAAGCATCTCATTGTCTATATCATCATCTTGGCAATCTTGCTTATCAAGGATTGGGAAAGAGCAGCTTCCTACACAACTAAGTTGCACCAATCCAATATGGGATAGGGATATTTCATGATTTACATGTTTTGTTTAATTTTGTTGTTTGGTTGCATTTGAATCATGAAGTATTATCTCATAGGGATAGGAATTTATGTTTATGTTGTTTTGTCATTGTGCTAACCATATGCAGATTTTCACATCCACAAAATGGCGCTAGAAGGAGGGCATTAGTAGATGAAACCATCGGTATTGCACAGCTCGTATCAAGTGTTCATACCCACTCCACTTTAGTGTAGTGCCCATGTAAATTATATCTGATTTATATTGTGAAATGTCAGGTAAATTGTCTTGCAATATAACGAAACTAATCAGTGAATGTTTGCAGAGAGGCCACTCTAAGTAACACGTATTTCACAGGTGTACTTGAAAATACATTTACTACCTAGCAATCTCATTTATAGATGCGTATTAATCTAATTACTATACTGCAATTATAATGTTGCTTGTTTCATTTTAACTCCACATTTGATCACTTTCTTTCCTGCAAACCTGTTGCCTGTCATAGAAGTCTTGTTGACTGTTATAAATATTGGTAAATGTGATGCTTGTACAGCCTTAATGGAAACCATTAAATAGAAGAATGATTATATCTTTGGCAATCCAGAGGTGGATTCGAACAAATCAGTAGAACTTTGTGCCTCCTATTTGACTGCTCGGTTTCTATGCTACTGTGTTTGGTCTTTGTTGAACATGTGAATTAACATCCAATTAATAAAATCAAATGTATTGGATAATCATGATAAACTTAGCTACTATGCTTTGCTCTTAAATTTCTGTGATATTCAAATTTATCTGATCGAAATGCATTGATTGTTTCAAAGTCCCAATGCCCAAGGCTTGCATGGCTTGAAAACTCATCCTACCCAAGCTTTGGATGACAGTTGATGGGTTTTCGGGATCTGTCAGATTAAAAATCGAATGTTGTTGAATCATTCTAAAGGGAACCGTTCGCCAAATTGAAGAGAAGGCCTGAGCGCATAATGCTGTGGATCTCGAGGCGACTAGATTTAGCTTGGCGCGATTAGATCTAGCTTGGCATGGCATGTGTCTGAAATACCAAATCTGTTGGAGGCACAGATCTAGTCGGCGCCCTCCCAATACTTGTTTGTTTATTCACTTCTTTGAGTCGCTATTTTGATTTTCATTATTTATATCTGCCAAGCAGTTATCAATCAAGCTTATAACCAGATGTGGAGGTGTAGGCCATAGCTGGCCAGTTTTCCAAAACGAAACATCATAAAATGGAATACCTCTCATTGTATGTCATTTGGTGTATCGTAAAAGTTGTTAATAGCTAACAAATTTATTGCATTGAATAGAGCATCAAAATTGCAGTTGATCTTGAAAAGGCGGATTGATGGCTTCGATAACAACATGGTTCTTCTCAATGGTGGCGTCGACCTCGCTTCATTTTTCAATCATTTAAAATCTCATACATTGGTAGACTATCCACGCCAATTCATAGTCTAGTCATTGACAACTATAGTTTATCAAGAGTGATGCATTTATGGTCATATCTTCTATAAATATTTTAGTTTCTTAAATACTAGATTTTGCCATATCTTTTATAGATCTTTTAGTTTCTTAAAATCTTCCAGATTCAGCCATTCGCTTCAACCACTTGCTGATTGAAATGACTAGCAACAACTTGTTGGTTGCGCCCATAATTCTGACATGGAAGTATTAATGCATTAAAGAATGAAGTGGTCCCTCTGCAGATGGAGAAATATGCCTAACTGCAATAAAAAAATTTGCCTGTCACTAGTTAATCAGATCTCTTGCATATAATAAGTTTTTGTCAGCACGGTCATCGCAGTAGGAGATTTATTACTCTAGAGAGTGAGGCAACCAATTAGTGAAAGTGTCAGACTGTCACTAGTTAATCCTTGCGTACCAGTCTTCACCCATCCGTCTCACCAACAGTCAACTAGATAGATGCATACTAGGCTTGTCATATATTCTCCACCACCACCAGTTATGCTGCATATTGTTTAGAATGTCACTTCAGGAAAGATATTAAGACAATAGGTAAGTGGTCTTCTCGATGATGCTTGTAGCTGCATCAAAACATACACCAGAAATTCAACCATAACTTCACAATTTGAGGCTTGGTCTTTATTGCTTGAATTGACTACTTCGGCCTATGCTTTTGTTCTATCTAAGCTGATGGTCTTATTAAGTTCTTTTATTTCTACCTCTTTTGTATCGAAATCTGTGGGATCCCACTAACAGATGATATCTACCAAATCATGAGGGACTAAAAGGCATGCTACATAAATTCTGTTGGATGTTTCGCTCCTACTGTCCATTCGAATAAGGATAGTTTTGACTACTTTGTGCAATACAGCTACAAATAAGAAATGTGTTACAAAGAATCATTTAGTAAGCACAGTTACTGTTGTATTTAAACATAGAGTATTTTGTCTTAGCTGTAAATATTACTTTTATGTTAAAAGTCTCTATTACAGGTCATCATCGTGAGAGTGGTTCCATACATCCTGTTGTCAGAAATCTGAAGCTAAGTAGTAGACATACCAAAAATGGATATTGTTTACTCAAGACATTAATTACTCTTTGGGGGTGGGCAGTTTTTATTTATTTAAATGTTGTATATCGAAATTTCTTGGAAAGGTTTGATTCAAATGGGATCTTCTTTTATTTTCTTGCTGAAAGAGGGGGATAATGTTAAAATCATGTCTTGATCTCAATATTGAAATTGCATGTCTTTTGATTTCAAACACAATCACTATATCAAGCACATATACTTTATGAATGATCTTTTTTTAAAGCCCAAATTGTTTAAGTTCTTGAGAACGACAATTCAAAGGATTGACATGGTGGGTTGCTCCTTTATTTCCTTTTTCTTGATAAGGGGTTTTTATTAATCGTCATCTTATGCTTAAAATATTGATCAAAATAAAATAAAATTGGTGGATTGTCTTATAAACTTTATGTTGTTTATAGGTTGAAACTCAAGGTCGACATTGGAGGTTGAAATTGAAGGTTGACTTCAAAATCAAGCAAAAACGAAGGTGAATGGAGTTGGAGATCTTTTTGAAATCGAGATTTGGAAAAAGCATTTTTTAATGCTTGTTTTAACAATCTTAGAGCTTCCATTTACTACCCTTTTTTTTTGTTTTAAACCAACTCACTTTTCAATTTGGGCTTAAAATCAATCAATGACTTGATCTTTTCAAAGTTGGATAAAATTGAACCTTAGACATTTACTAGATTTCAATTTGGACTTGAAATTGAACAAGGCAAACTTCACATTTCAATTGGTGCTTTTAAAACGAACTCATCACTGCTTTGAGGTATAAAATGAACAAGTGTCTTTCATGTTTTGCAATATTTTTCACAAATTAACATCATTGAAATGTGTATACGCTTCTCTCGCACTTCACAGTGATCTTGAGAATCAAAAGCATTTTGGTGATATTAACTTGTGAAAAATATTGCCTCCACACTTCGATTTGGGATCTAAAATTGAACAAAACATGCGAGTGTGAGCACGATATATTGCAGAGGTTCTCCCCTTTGTTTTTCAACAAAGGTTGTGTGAACGATGGGATATGTTAGCTCGCTATTGTTTATCTTAGAGGGCCTGCCTTGTGGGAAAAAGTAATCACCCAAGGGAATGACCCAACCGGGAACACGCTAAAGCCAAGCGACTTCCAACCGGTATATAAGTGTGGATATTGGAACAAAGGCCAATATCATGAGGATTATTCCAATGAGATGGATAGCAATGGACTCTCGCCGATGTTGGATAATCCCCCACGAACGGAATGCTCGAATTAGAACCCCTTGTTTAGAAAAAGGCCAAAACCTTGTCTATCTTGTTGGTGCAAAAGGTCATGTCCTTTGAAGCTGCCCCACGTAACATGTGGTCTTGTTGTGGAAATGGAAAGTATGCCATGGGAGATTCATGGGTACTAATGCTTGGCTGACTCGAATAAGTGAGTGTCGTGGAGGGGAGCCAGTGTGGTCAAGCATTTAGCCATTCGCACAAGATATGCGCAACTGGATTCATCCAAGTGGGAACCCAACAAGATATTGCCTCATCATCCTAAGGTTGTAAAAAGTGCTTGGAATCAAACACTTTGCTTGGATTCAAAACATTGAAAAACGAACATTCAGAAGAGCCTCAAATTTCAAACACCTTGGAGGAAACAAATATCCTTGATGAATTTAAGCACTCTTGCTTTCCCTAGGGATCATATCCTTAGAGGTTTCTAAGTGCTCGAATTCTATCGTCATTTGTTTTCACTAAGGATAAACCTAGGAAACTTTTTCCCTAATTTCCTTGATTTCCACATAATGGACCTTGTGGGATGAAAACGAAAGTGGGACATTAGACATTCAGTTTGAAAACATAATCAAGCAAGTGATTTTGGTAAAAAGGATTCACTAAGACAAGATAAAAGACATTTGATTACACATGTGTTTTCTAACATGATCAAAATCCCAAAACCGAAGTTCAAAAAGCTTAGTGTGAAAGCTAGTGAGGAGCATCTTGAGAGACTTTTCGAGTTCAGAATATAGCGTGTTCTTCAACACCGAGGTCTTGTAAGCAGAAGTGTCATCTAGGTTAAGTCTAGGATCAAATCCCATCACTTTCATCCATCTTTTCAACCATCAAAATCAGTCAAATTTCCATCTCACCAACAACTCTTGGAATCTTTGTAAACATCTTTTATGCTAAACTCTTAGGCGAAATCAAATCATCTTGTTTTGACTTAACACATCTAGTCAAACCATCATCCTATACACGAGTTCTCTCTTGGATAATACAACTTCCTAGGGTTTACGAGTTCATCTTGTTTGGCTTAACACACCTAGCCAAGTTATCAAATCATCACCTCGTTTGACTTGACACACTTAGTCAAACTACCATCTTGTAGGAGTTCACTCTTGGATAAAACAACTTCCTAGAGTTTTACAATTACATTCATCACATTTTGTTTGACTTAACACATCTAGTCAAACCATCAATCCAATCACGATCAATCAAAGTCCTAAAAAGTTTAGCATTTCCTTCAAAGTTTCTTTAAGAGTTCCACTCATCCATATCGCTCATCTTTCGTTATCTCATCCTCATCATCACTTTGATACTTCAATTATCCTAGTTCTTCGCTTCTTTGAACCTAAGGTTTAGACCGATCTAAAGGATTAGAGGTTCATCTCTTACATTCTTGAAAATTGATCTTCATTTTATGGTTCAAACTCGATCTCAACACAAGAGGGACATGGAATATAAATTTGATCCATCCATCATGAGCAATTCAAGTCAACCAAATTATCCAAGCCTTGCAATACCATTTTATTTTCAAAGCTTGTACAATGCATACATGGGAGCATTATCTCATACAAACATCAATGGTACAACAAATATGAGCATACCCAATCCAAAGTTTGGAACATCTTTCCCAAAGATAGATTTAAATCCAAGTCCAAATCTACAAATCTATCAACCAAACGCTCAATGCATGAGTTTTCCAAACAACATTATCCCACCAAATCCATACATGCCAAGTATAACTTTACCAAACATGACCATTTCAAATCCACACTTAGTAAATTTTGGGGTAGATATGCTTGCAAATCCCCCTAATGTTGTTCAAAATCCTACCAATATATTGGCAACTCCATATGTTGATTCAAGTCAAGGTAACACCATGCAAAATCAAAGTTACCTAAATCAAGGAAATATGATTCTAGACCACAACAATGTTCAATTTCAATCTATCATGCCAAATCAAAACATCATACCAAATCATCCCATTTTTCCATTGATATCGCAACAACAGATGGAAACCATCCAAGCAACCCCAACAATCAACAACATTCCCATTCCACTACCACCACCACCACTACCAAAGCACAGCATGACTAATTCATTCTCCATCATGTTGCAAGCTGCACAAGAAGCTTCCCGTAAAAAGGCACTCCAATCCCAACAAGCTACACAGCTAGTTGCTTAGCAAGCACAAGCGGCTCAAGTAGCCCAACAAGCACAAGTGCAAGCAGAATTCTATGCACTATTGCAATCAATCCAAGAAGAAGTAGCACAACAAAGAGCCCAACAAAAAGCATTGTTGGCACAACAACGACATGACCAACAACAAGCATTGTTGGCTCAGCAGCAAACACAAGCATTACTCACCCAACAAAGCTTGCAACAGATTCCCACCACAATTGTTGAAATCAGAAATCAAGATTAATCTATCAATAAGCTTTTTGAAGATGTTTCAACCTTGACCAATGATCAAATCAACATACACCAAGAGCTACTTTTCAATTATGATCAAAACTCACCAATGATGCCCAACAATGATCAAATTCAAGAAATATCAACATCACTTGATCATATGGTTGAAGACATTAGTAATCTCTCTTCCACAATTGTTGAAAACAATGTTCAAGATCTTGAAGATGCTTCTACCCCATCTAGTGATCAACTCAACATTCATCAAGAGCCACTTTTTAGTGATCTATTTCAAGATGTGTTACAATTATTTGATCCCATTGACATAATATATGATCCATCGACCAATGATCATATCGAAAAAGTTTCTACATCGCCTTATGAGTTAGAGGAAATATCTCAAGAACGTATTCCAAAGCATGATCAAAATATTCCATCAAGGCCTAGCAATGATCCTCTCCAAAACATATGACCATCCTTTGACCTCATGAAATTTGAGAATATTCCTATGCCTAATGAGGATATCCAAGAAATAAATCCATTCTTTGAAATTGACCCATGTCAAGAACTTGATCCAAAGCATGTTGAAAGCAATTCCGAAATCACTCAAGATCGAGAATTTGTATCTCCAAGCTACTAAAATGATATAATGGACACTCTCCTATCTATACAAGATGTTGCAAATGATGACCATATCCACATAGCACATACTCTTCCATCTATCCATGAGATGCTTTCTTTGGATGGACCTGTAGATGATCTTCATTCAAAACAAGAGTCTCATACTCTTCAAATCATTACCAACGAACAAGAGTCTCCTACTCTTAAAATTTGTACACATGATCAAGATGTAGAGAAATGCAAAGACATATCAGAAATGGATCATGAAGAAGCCTTGTACATAAGTCATGAATCAGAAACATCCTATGAAGTGAGTCATGAGGAAGACTTTTGTGTAGACAGCGAAGCATCAACACTTCTTAAAGAAGCACTACAATCTGATATGTCACAAGATCAAGTTGAAGATATCAATTAGGCATTCATCCCACTTAAAGAGGATCCTATCACTTATAAAGCTGGATCACTCACCTTTCTTAGAGCAAGCTATCTCGTCAATAAAGAAGCTGACACTTTTGAAGGTCCACGACAAAGCAGAGAAGGAGAAACACCTTGTTTCCAAGGGGAATCATATCCTATGGAAAATAAATTTTTTCAACAGATGAATTATCAAGGCAAAGGATTAGGCCTACATGAACAAGGTATCCTAGAACCAGTGCAGATTTTTGGAAATCCTAAGCGTCAAGGCCTTGGTTATTCGACAATAAAGGGATCTCAACATATCAATAATATTTCCACAAAACTGGGGGCAACTTCATCTCGAGCAAACGTCAACATGGGGAGCACGAAGAATCCTTATGATGAAACAAATGCCAATACTACAATCCACCATGTCATGAATCTTCATCCACCCATCACCCCATCCACAAATTGGGACTAACAACAAAAGAAAGACTTGAATCGAAGCATGAAGAATGTTATCGAAGAAAAAGAAGCAGCGAAGCATATCGAACAAATCAAATACAAATGGATACCAAAGAATACAAATCCCTATCAAACTCCATTAGTCAAAGAAACTATGGGGCAAAATCAAAAAGGGAAAAGTATCCATCAAATATGTCGCCAAAAGAGAAAACATGCTTTTCAAGCGACATACAAAGTGTATCAAGCAGTTGGTCCTAATTCCACACACACTTCCATATCCATCCATAATTGCTCATCTTCCCAAGTTTGGAGAGTCAAAGGTTCCAAACTATCGACCAATCCATCTTTTATCCCTAAACACACTCCATCCACGCCTCCACGCATGATATCCAAGTCTCACATTGACCATGTATTGGCAGTGACCTTTCATCATAAAAATTCAAAAGGCACTCTATTGCGATGTGCGCACAAAGACAGAGTTAACTCCAGTATCAGTAAAGCAAAACAAATTTCTCAAAAGTTGCATTCAAGTGCACATATCTTGGAAAGACAACTTCTACAAGCAGGATATCGATGGCACATTATGACAGAAGCATCAACATCAGCACCACCAGGTGGTTCAGCATCAGCTTAAAATCTCCCAGAAAATACAAAAAAATCAAAAAAATGTCCTGAAAAAATGGTCACCTTGATGAAAACTTGGCAAACAGGCATCTTGGTGACAACAAAAAAAATCATAAAAATATAAAAATCCAAAAAAATCAGAAAAAGGATTGAAAACAGTAAAGAAAAAAATCGTCCTCCAACGAAAACCATTTCAGTGGCGCTTTGGACAAGTACCATGATGAAAACCTGGCAAACAGGCATCATGTGTAGAATCGAGCATCTACGTGCGCCAGTTCAGGAGAAAGCATCTTATCGCATCCATTATAAGGCCATCATTTGAGCCGTATCATTCATTCACCCATGAACTGTTTATCCAACCCATTTTTATCCATCTGCATCCAAGGTCCAAGTTACCTTGATCTTGATAAAATTTTGGAGCACACTTTACGCTTGCTTATGGTAAAAATCTTGACATGGGTCATTTTCATTGATCCTATCCTACCCAACGCTATATGAGCCTTGAAGCATTATCTGAATGAGCGTTCCTCTGTTCGAACACCTTATCTTGTCACAAGATAATCCTTGGCATCCTTTGCATGCTTACCATACCCATCCATCTATCCAAGAATCCACCCATGGCATTCCATACATTGCTAGACACTGGGGGCATATAATTACATCTTGCTTCGTGAATAAATCTTGATCTATATCCTCCAACTTATGTGGAGATCCGAGCATTGGAAAACGTGAAATCAACTTGGTCAAATCATTTGTGAGCCAAAATCCAAGTCACTAGCCCATGGCATATTTTTGACAAGAAGACATTCCTTATCATGCTCTATCTTTTTTTGAACATCAATCCAACAATCCATATTAGTCGCATCTAATGCGCACATCCGTGTCACATCAAATCATCAAAGCAATTTTGTTCTAACTCAAGCTTCATCGATCTTGATCAATTGAATCCAATCAATCATCATCTTGTTTGACTTAACACACTTAGTCAAACTATCATCTTGTGCACGAGTTTACTCTAGGATAACACAACTTCCTTGGGTTTACAAGTTCATTATCGTCACTTTGTTTGGCTTAACACACTTAGCCAAATTATCAAATCCATAATCACCTTGTTTGGCTTAACACACCTAGCCAAATTATCCTTTTTGTACGAGTTTACTCTGGGATAACACAACTTCCTGGAGTTTATGAGTGCATTATCACTTTTGTTTTGACTTAACACACTTAGTCAAACTATCAATCCATTAATCTGATTGATCAACATTAAGCTTGGTTTTCAACAAAATCCCAAAACAAAGCACTGATATCATCACATATCTGAATCGTCAAAATTCATCAGAAAAAACCAAAAACATTCAAAATTCATCAAAAAACTTAAAAACATTTGAAAAATCCATCAAAAATTTCAAAAACATCCAAATCTTTAAAAAATCCAAAAACATGTCAAAATATCGGAAAATCTTCAAAATTCATCATTAAGTCAAATAGAGTCACCTTGTCGAACTATGTCATCTCTGATCTTGAACGTAGGAAAGGTTGATCTTTGATCATCCCCCGAGATAGTTAAGGTCAGTCCTTTAGGCGTCCGTCGTAATGGCATTCGTTTGCTTATCTTTTTTACGGTTAGGTCAGTCCTTTAGGCGTCTGTTGCATTGGCAATCCGTTTTCCCATCTAGTCTGCATCTTAAGTCAGTCCTTTAGGCAATAAAATGGCAATCCATTTGTCCATATTATCATCAAGTCAGTCCACCACCAATCGAACTATGTGGTCTCTGCGTATATAACGTAGGCAAGGCTAATCTATGGATCAGCTCCCGAGACCCCTAGGATAGGTCTTTAAGTTAGACTATTCGTCGTAAAATCTTGAAAATACCAAAAACATTGAAAAATCTTGAAAATACCAAAAAATTTTGTAAAACATCTCAAAAATTCCAAAAACAGCCTCAAAACATTTGAAAAAAAAACCAAAATGGTGCATCCATTTCATCTCGCTTTCACCCATGATTTTCATCACTCATAATAAATCATCGTCATTTTCACCCTTTGGTGAGTCAGTCAGAAGCAAGTTTAGCAGGTTCCAAAGTGAACTCCCTAATCATCAAAGTCTCAAGTCTAAGTCAGTAAGTTAGCAAGTTGGTCAACTCAGAGTATCAATAGCTTATCACCCAATCAGTCCCACCAAAACCCTGATCACTACATGTCCTAGGATGAAGCTTTCCGGTGATGGACATAAGCATCAAGTACCCCATAGTAATTAGTCTTGGCTAGCGATACAAAGAACATTAGCTTGTTTGTTTACTTTATTTTGGTCTTTTTGACTTATCTTATTTTGCGCTCATTCCAAGGACCTCTCGATGATGCCTAAACAAAACAGGTTTAGAGAGAAAGGAATGGGGCAATGATCATTATCTTTTTATCTGCTGTGCTTGTTAGATATTCTTGTAAAATAACTTCGTCATGCATACTTTGTTTTGTTTGTAGGAAGGATGTTTTAGGTATCTTGTTGACCACATAAGAAGGCTTGTCTTTTTTATGTTTTGGCCCGAGATGTCTGGAATATCTGAACTGCATTCTGAATAAGGTTATGTTTGTCAAGTGTGAACAAGAGTACTCCTATATGTTTGACGAGTCAAAGTCCATCACACTAGGTGCAACGCCATCCTGGTTCTTAATACCTTGATGCATCGCACCTATGTGTGTTATCAAACATAAAGAAATTTATGCTCTTTATCTCCCATTCCTGGATAAGCAATACATCATCATCAATCATCATCTCTAATAAAGTTGGCTTGTTGAACTTCTGCATCTTCTTGGATTCAAAGGTTGATCCCTCTCGTTCTTCTATCCTCTCTTGTTCTTCTATCCTCTTTCACGCTAACAATGCATCCATCTTGCATAATCATGTCATATCATTATAGTAACATCATCCATCTTATCCATCTCACATGCATTGCATAATCATTTAAGATGTTTAAGATAATATAGATTTGTTATTTTAAGCATCTTCGAAACATCTCATTTTCATCATCATTATCATATAGTCTAACCATCCATACATCCATTTTGAACCTCTTTATCGCGAGATCTACCTCAAATTGAATCTTTTCGCTCGATCTCATGAGGGGGCAATGTACTAACGTACTTATTTTCACTAGGGTATCCGAAAAAACAAAAAAAAAATAATTTCGATGTCGGCAACATCATTCTTTGAACCAATGCAATGAGTACATTGCTTGAAAGAGGGGCAAAATGTAGACATGCAAAATTAACATCATGCATCATACAAATTAACATTCATTCTACTATTAATCAATTAAAGCAATTTATTGATTAATTTCCTAAGGTTCATTAAATAAATCAAATTATTTAATCCTTATGTTCTTCTCATTTGATTTAATAAATCAAACTGATTTAATCAAATGTCACCTCTTAATATCATCCAAGTTAATTAATCTACATTAATTAACTTCTAATCATGATTATCATTCTCTAGCTTTTGACTCAACTAGAGTCAAATCCAAACTCTTAACTAACCCACCCACTTGCACCAATAAATCATTTATTTGATTTATTATTTCCTCTAATTACATTCAAAATGGCATCAAAATGGAATATTCTTCCAATTTGAATCTTCCCCCCAAAAAGGGACTTGTCCCTTCCAACAAGGTTTTAAATGCTATTTGCACAAGTCAACATGGCATTTATTGCACCTTTCATCCCCCCTAAACATGTCATTTCATCCAAATTTGAATTTCAAATTGGCACATTGGCCAAGACTTGCACATTCCTCACCCTCTCACAGCTTGACAAGTGTCATCTTGTCATTGGCCCATGAATGATCCCACATTCATCAATTTGGCCTCTCCTCTCTTCAAGTTCAACTATAAGTTGAAGGCTTCTCTCCTTCAAACAACAACACAACACACTTCATTGCAAGGTTACTCTCTTCATTTGAAAATCAATCTTGCTCTTCATCATCTACAATCTACACACATTTTGAAAGCATCTACATTATAGGCAACTTGAGTTCAAGCATCTCATTGTCTATATCATCATCTTGGCAATCTAAGCTTATCAAGGATTGGGAAAGGGCAGCTTTCTACACAACTAAGTTGCACCAATCCAATATGGGATAGGAATGATTCATGTTTTTTGCATTGTTCTTATTATTTGCATTGTTTAACATGATTCTATATTTTATAGAGATGTTTGAGTTTGCTGATTTAAACTAACTTTTGTGCTAACAACATGAAATTGTTTAGGTCTCACTTGCAGATTTTGGCATCCTACAAAGGGTTAGTGTGATGCACATGAGCTTGTTGATTACCATGAGAATATGTAATCAAATCACCCTTGCACAAATGGTCTGAGGGTTGGCATCATAGATCTGAGTTGCACATCGACCCCTTCTGTGAATAAAAAACCCCAACTTTTCCCTTTACAACATCCCTAAATTATCAGTTGGTAGGTTGGCAAGCTCAAACCCATGTGCCAGGGAGCGCCCGCCCTATCATCTTCACAATCATTGGTTGCCATGTGCTCGCCATGGAGATTGTCGACTAAGGGAGAGGTAGGTTTTGGGAGTGCAAGAATTATGCACCTCATAGCACCAAAAATTAGCAGTATATTTATTAAATACCACCCCCATGTGATATAATGTTATTATATTATATTATATAAAATATTTAATAAATATTATTATAATCTATATATTATAGTAATATATAATATTATATATACATAATATATTACTCTACTATATATTATAATAGTATATAATAATATATAATATATAATATTAATTTTTTTTATTAAAAAAATAGGGTAAGGGCTTTGATCCTGAACAAAACAAAAAAATAAACACGAAGGCCTAAAGGCCCACAAGTTCAAGTAGAAACAAAGGCCTACACATCAACCAAAAAATAGCACTAAACCTAGAGGAAAATAGTCATACAGAGTAAAACCAAAATGACATGTATGCCTCAAAGACATAGGCATGCAGGCCCCATATAACCCAAGAAACAACAAAAAGGAAAACCATCCAACAAAGAACTAATTCTTAGGATTTATTAATGAGATTTTATTCTTTCTTGAGAAGCTCCATGTCATTCTTCCAAGTTTCCTCAACATCATCTACAACATCCTTCCTTGGGGCATCTTCATCTTGGTTTTTCTCCCTCTTACATTTAAGTTTCCTAACTTTAGATTGCCTTGTAACAGTTCCAAAAATCCATGTGTGATGGATATAATGCAACTAATTACACTCTCGAGAGATTTTCCATTTTTATTTCAGTATGTCACTTTCATTGTTTGATTTCATTAAGTTATAATATCAATATCATAATATTATATATCCTATAATATAATAATAATTTATTTGTATTATAATAATATATATTATATATTATATAATGGGTAAGTGCACCAAGATGGTTCCCAAAAAGGGGACTTAAGTGGACAGCTTTTTCCTAAAATCGGGAAATACTAACCTTGGATGTGAAATTGAGGATACTTAGACTCAAAATTTTGAGATGGAACAAAAAGAAGGATTCAAGTGCTTCGAGTCTACTTTCTAAACTACTAATTTATTTTGAAAATGATTGAGATTAAGGGGTTCAAACGAGGGACGTAGACAAATTGGTGTTGTTTTTGTTAGAAAAACATAACATAGCAACTCTTGTACGACCCTCGTACGGTGAACTTTTTTTTAGTATTTTTAAAATCGCAATGGTCAAAAGTTAGCTAACAGTATGTAGTTGATACATGATTTTTTTGATAATTTTTTAATAAATATTTGATTTTTTACTAATTTGCGAAGTTGACATATCCTGAATATAGAATTTTGGCCGTGCTACCCCTACAAATTTTGGAAACTAATTGATTTTTTTTTATTTTTTTTTTTTAATTTTGTAGAATGACGACTAGTTTCTAAAAATGTAATTTATTTGAAAGATTGATGAACGGTTAATTTATAACAAAAAAAATACGAAACACTACTTTTTGGCAAAAAAAAGACATACAAATAAAATAAATTATGGATGAAAGACTTAACATTTTCATAAAGTGAAAATAATTACATCGTTGGATAGCTAAGTAATAACCCAACATTACCCATGTGCTCGATTTTTTCGATATTGAACCACGTGCAATCCTAACGGTGAGCACAAACTCGATAATGAGAAATATGGTGGATTTCTTAAAAACACATCTCTGGTCATTGGGAATGCCCTCCAAACCTTTGGGTTTGAATTCCAAGGCAATACCAAGCTTAAAGTTTGGTAATTCTCAAAGCAAGATATAATGCGAGCACGCTATAACGCGAGCGCGTTATAACGCGCTCACATTATAGCTCACTTTGGCATGGTTTTTGCTTCTACGGGGAACATGTCTACTAACCCATAACGCGAGCGCGTTACAATGCCCTCATGTTATGTATTACTTTATGTTAAATGCTAATATATTAATGTATGCTGATATATTTTTATGTACATGTATGTATGTATGCTTGTATGGATGTAAGATTATATGTACAAATGTATTATGCTTGTATGTATGCATTTATGTATGTCTTTAGATGAAGGGAGAATTTAGAGAGAGTCTAGAGAGATGGAGAGGGGGTCGAAGTGAGAGTTTAAGAGAGAGGGAGTGGGAGAGAAGGGGTTGGATTGAGGGGGACTTAGCTAGGTAGGGTGGGAGGGATAGAGGGAGGGAGAGAGAGAGAGGGGGGGTCAGAGAGAGAGAATTGATGGAGAGGGAGAGAGAGATAGGGGGGGGAGAGAGAGAATTGAGGGAGAGGAAGAGAGAGAGAGAGTTAGAGAGAGAGAGAGAGAGAAAGAGAAAGAGAGGGTTATGTAGGTAGGGTGCGAAAGGGAGAGACTTGAGAGTGTGAGGGGGGTGAGAGGGAGTGTGAGAGAGAGGGAGTGAGAGAGGGTGGTAGGCATTGATTGAATGAGAGGTACGCAAAAAGAGGGAGATGTTAGATAGAGACAATTAGAGAGGGTGGGAGGGAGGGAAGGATGGAGAGGTGAGATGTATAGATAGAGAGAAAGTGATAGGGGTTAAGGGATTAGGATGGGGTTAAGGGATTAGGATGGAGGACCTATAGGGTTGATGGTTTCTATGGTAGCAGGGTTTAAGGTTTGAGGGTTGATGCAATAGGTTTGATGGTAGAGGGTATTTGGTTGAGGGTATAGGGTAGAAGGTTTAAGCGTTTAGGGTTGAAGGGTTTAGGGTTAAGGGTTTACTTGGTTGAGGGTAGAGGGTTTAGGGTATAGTTTTGAGGGTATATGGTTGAAGGATTAGGTTCAGGGTCCAATGTAAGGGGTAGAGGGTTTAGGGTTTAAGGATTGAGGTTTGAGCGATTAAGGGTTGAGGGTTGAGAACTGAGGGTTGAGTGTTTAATGTATAGGGTAAAGGGTAGAGGGTTTAAGGGTAGAGGGTTGAAGATTGAGGGGTTTAAGGTATAGGGTTGAGGGTCCAATATATAGGGTAGAGGTTATAGGGGTTGAGAGATTAAGGGTTGAGGGATTAGGGTTTAGGGTAGAGAGTATTGGGTTGATGGTAGAGGTTAGAGAGTAGAGGGTAAAGGGTTTAATAGTTTAGGGTTTAAGGGGTTAGGGTTGAGGGTCGAGGGTTTAGGGTTGAGTGTTTAAGGGTTTAAGAGTTGAGGGTTTAAGGGTCAAGAGGGTTGAGGGATTAGGGTAGAGAGTTTACTAAGTGGGTTTAAGGGTTGGGGGATTAGGGTTGAGGGTAGAGGGTATAGGATTGGCAGTAGAGGGTAGAGGGTTTAGGGTTTAGGGATGAGGGATTAATAGGTTATAGAGTAGAGGTTATAGGAGTTGAGGGATTAGGGTTTAAGGGTTGAGGGTTGAGGGATTCAGAGGGTATAGGGGTTGAGGGATTAAAGTTTAAGGGTTGAGGGTTGAGGGTTGAGGGATTAGGCTTTAATGGCTGAGGGTTGAGGGTTCAAGAATTAAGAGGGTATAGGGGTTGAGGGATTAGGGTTTAAGGGTTGAGGGTTGAGG
>CM021107.1:177174169-177280574 GCA_007115665.2 Sequoiadendron giganteum | reverse complement strand
GGGATGAGGGATTAAGAGGGTATAAGGATTGAGGGATTAGGGTTTAAGGGTTAAGGATTGAGGGTTGAGGGATTAAGAGGGTATAGGGGTTGAGGGATTAAGGTTTAAGGGTTGAGGGATTAGGGTTTAAGGGTTGAGCGATTAAGAGGGTATAGGAGTTGAGGGATTAGGGTTTAAGGATTGAGGGATTATGGTTTAAGGGTTCAGGATTGAGGGTTGAGGGATTAAGAGGGTATAAGGGTTGAGGGATTAGGATTTAAGGGTTGAGGGATTAGGGTTTAAGGGTTGAGGGATTAAGAGGGTATAGGGGTTGAGGGATTAGGGTTTAAGGGTTGATGGTTTAGGGTTTATGTCTCTATCTCCCACTCCCCACTTCTCCCCTTCTCCCACTCTCTCCCACTCTCCTTCTCTCTCCATCTCTCTCTATCTCCCCTTCTCCCACTCTCTCCCACTCTCCCACTCTCCTCCTCTCTCCCTATCTCCCACTCTCCACTTCTCCCCTTCTCCCACTCTCTCCCACTCTCCCACTCTCTTCGCCTCTCCCCCTCTCTCCCACTCTCTCTATCTCTGACTCTCCACTTCTCCCCTTCTCCCACTCTCTCCCACTCTCATCCTCTCTCCCTCTCTCTCTCTATCTCCCACTCTCCACTTCTCCCTTTCTCCTACTCTCTCCCACTCTCCCCCTCTCTCCCTCTCTCTCTATCTCCCACTCTCCCCTCTCTCCCTCCCACTCTATCTCCCACTCTCTCCCTCTCTCTTTCTCCCACTCTCCCCTTCTCCCTCCCTCTCTATCTTCCACTCTCCCCCTCTCTCCCTCCCACTCTCTCAGAAACTCCTATACTATCAAAAATACACTAAGAAAACTTAATTTCACATAACACGCTCCCGTTATAACACGTGCACGTTATAACGCGAGCGCATTTTGTAGTCCACTAAAATGGTAAAAAAATCAATATACCCATGATTTGAAGGCCCATAGTCTGCATATTCCCCTGGTTTTGCGCGTGCTCTGACAAAAAATATATTTTTGATGATGCTGTGAAGTGTGCAAGCATCTTTTTCACTTTTCATCACCTTTTCCATGATCTTTTACCATCTTTGCATGAAATAGCAGAGTTTCAACATTGAAAGACATATAATATCAATTGAAGTTTGAATTCCATTGAAAACTAATATACAATTGAAGTGTGGAAGGGAACAAGCTTTTGAACAAGTCAAATTGTTATGGAGTTTGAAGAAAGAAGAAGCTAAGGCTACATAATTGGGTTGAATTCCTCCATTTGAATGTCTAGTTTTTAAGGTATGTGAAGTCTTTACAAATTTTCTTTCATTCTATTATGGCTTGCTTTCATTTTTGTTTGTCATTATAACCTTAGGTTGTCAATGTACATTTTAAATTACCAAATTATATACACAATTATTTAAAGTTGACAATTACCATTTTACACTTGCTAATTATAGAAATTCAGAACCATTCACCAAAATTCATCCTTTAAGACCATTCCTAGACCATTCCAAAGCATCAAACATCTTCAAAATACCCTGCACAAGGTCAAAAGTTCATTACATAGACCAGTCCTTCAACAATTGATGGGGAGTCTTATCTTTCAAGAGAAATCTTGCTCTTCCGAAGACCTATTCTCTGGTCTTCCTAGGGTATTCCTCTCTACCCTACTTAGGGATCCCTCCTAAACCCCTCTCACCTCATAAGTCTCTCCACCAATTTCAAATTCTTCACAATTGCTCTTAATTCACCACTAAGCTTCCTTGGGCTCCACACTCACCCAAAGTGTCCTAACCACTCGAGGGGCTACGAAAGGGTATTCTCACTATCCCCTTGTTGATTTGACTCCTCAATGATCCATCTCATAGGGTTCTTTCACCTTGTACCCATCGCTTTCTTGAAAAACTGAATTTTAGGCCTTGTAGCCTTTTGCCCAATTAAGCCTCCTAGAACCCGTTTTCTTGGCTTTTCTCAAAAACGGTCTTAACAACCCCAAAATATTTTTATAGATTCTTTCTATTGGTACCCTAGGCTTCAAGATTTACCAGGTTTTTAGTCCCTTTAGTGTCCGTACATAGGATTGTCCTCATAGCCCCTATTTTCGAGGTTTTCTAGGGTTTTGGCTCCTTTTTCCAACTTTGAGGGCATCAATGACCTCCTCAACTCTCCTCCTTGCACAAAAATTTCTGGAATATGTGCTCCCACACTCTCTTTCTCTTGATTGGCACAAACCAGTCCATTTAGCAACTTTCTTTACTGTTGTCCTCTCCAAGCCACTAGCCAAAATGCACTTGCACTCGCCTAGTTCTTGATGAATTCACCATCTCCCCTACAAACCAAGACACCACACACCATATGTACACTGTAAAAATAGTACCCTACTTGATTCAAAGTTTCCATGGTAGCCTTGCCATGGGAATTCAAGTGGGGATCATTATTTCCAAAAACTGGCCTGAACCAGCTATGAGACCAAAAACTCTAAAAACTTGCAAAACAGAAATCAATTGAACTAAATGGCTAATATAATGCTTCAAATAGTAATTAAGTGACACAATTGAAAGACTCAAAGCATTAGATAGGTCCTTTCAATCCATTCTTGACTGGATGAAGGCACAAAAACATAAATTCAATGAAATTTGCACTCTTCCAACTCACAAATTCCCCTTCCAAAACTCCAAATCGTACAATAGATTTCCCACATGCTCAATTAGGGTTTTTATGACCTTATATACCTTTCTCCTATGTGCTAGGACCCTTGGGTTGGGCTTAGAGCATCATTAATTCTCTTTTCCCACTTTTAGGACAAATTGCCAAGTCTACATGGACTAATTTGCCTAATTTCATCATTCAGGCTTCTCCAAACTTCAAGGCTCTAGACTACCCTAAGTTTTCCTTAAATCACACATCAAAAATACTATTGGGACTTTACATCATAGTCCTTATTCCCTTGGTGGTTGGCTAGAACCATCAACAATAAAAGACTACTTTTGTACAAGATGATTGTAAGTATTATTTAAATGAAGCCTTCAATGACATTTATTTTTCAATTATCTTGAATGGATACATTTTTTAGGAACTAATATTCATCTCATTACCATGGTATAGATAAAATTATCCACCATGCCAAAGAAAAAGACAAAGAGGAAACTAACAGACAAAGAGAATGAAACATTGAAAGAAAAGGAGAGAGTTCGGGTGGCGGCATATCGTGAAAAGAAGAAATTGGAAACGATTGATGAAAATAACCCGATTGTAGAGGAACCTCAACCGTCAAAAAGAGAACGGGAATTGGCAGCATA
Organism: Sequoiadendron giganteum; assembly: GCA_007115665.2. NCBI lineage: Eukaryota > Viridiplantae > Streptophyta > Pinopsida > Cupressales > Cupressaceae > Sequoiadendron > Sequoiadendron giganteum. The sequence continues at coordinate 177,277,271 of CM021107.1, read as the reverse complement.
AAAGGCACGAATGCAAAAGCATCATCGTAAGATAGATTCAAATACCATAGTTGGAGACAGACCCTCTACGACAAGTGAATATGAAGGGACACCATTAAGCACAAGCGAATATGGAGGGACACCATCTAGCACAAGTGAATATGGATGGACATCATCTACTGCAAGTGAATATGGAGGGACACCATTTACCGCAAGTGAATATTTTTGGACACCATCCAACACATCTCAAGTTGAGAGTACATCATCACTCGAAATTGACGAAGAAGGTATGCCGTCATTCCCATGTGAACCTCAAGGTATGTCTTCTTCTCCACCCTCGATTGAAGGTATGCAATCTAGCCCACCTCAATTAAATATTGATGAAATTCCTAATGTTGAGATGTATGTACCTAGGAGAACACCACCAAGAATTTTGCATAGAAAACCAAAGTATTTGATTAATATTGATGATGAGATTTTGCAACACATGGAAGGTAAGATTTCAACATGCACTTGTAGAAGATATGCTGATAAGATTTGGGAACGATTCTTTGAAAGGCTAAATGAGACTGCAAGATGTCAACTATTTGTTGAAATGATGCGAGGTGTAAAGTATAGGAACATCATGAAGACTCTTGGGTTGAGAACATCGAATGCATCGAGTGAAGACACTATTGTGAAGAATCTAATGGATGCTTATGAGAGTGTGGGTAAGACCTCACGCTCAAAGGATAGTAATGTCACCCGATGTGTCATTACATTGACTTTGGTAAGTTGTCAAACAAAGAGAGCTCGCCTAATTAGAAAGACTAGTGAAAATATAGGAATTAGTAGAAAAACTTTATCAAGAGCCATTCAAAGGCGGCAAAGAATTGAGGGCAATGATACAAATGAATTATGGGCATTCTCGGGGAGACTATCACGAAAAGATAAAGAAGTTGTCGAAGCCTTGAGAACACTAATTGAAGAGTATTGGAAGAATAACACAAGGCCATCTCCAAATCAAAGGGATGTGGTAAGAAGGAGAATTGGTAGTCGGAATCGTGAGCCACATCCAAAGCATTTTTGGGATATGACTCAAACCCAATTTTTTCAGAAATTTGAAAATGATTATCCTCAAATTAGTATTTCTCAAAGATATTTTGAACTACTTAAATCTTTTTATGTCAAGATAAATCACACACACACTACTTGTTGTTGTAGACTACATATTGAATTTTCTAACCATTATGATGTTTATCATTCTATATGTTTAGATTTGCATACTAATGATGTTTTGCAGGATTGTGGCATAGAAGCCCCACCAAAATCTTCAAGAGAGTTCTTATCAAAAAATTTATGTCAAATAGAGGATGGCCAGATATTCTATAGGACAACATGCTTGGATGGTTCATGTGAGCGTTGCGGTGGCTTCGAGCATATGCCAGTATGTCAACATATGGAAAGCACAGATGAGGTGGGACAAAAACTAGTAGAGTTCGGGAAGTATAAAATAGTGGCATATGCTACAAAAGATGGGTCTCAAGCAAAAAGGTGTCATTTGGTTATTGAGAAGATTCCAGTGTACAAATTTATGACCATATTTCGTGACAGTATACTATCTGAGTATGCAATGCATACCCATAGAGCTCGATGGCTGGACATGCAGTTCAAGCTATGCAAGGACACCTTTCCAATTGGCAACATAGTATCTGTGGTTGACTTTGCAGAGAACTACTCTCTACAACCACAACATGAGGTGCAGTCACAATATTACAACTCTACGCAAGTTTCGATATTTGTGCACATAGCATTCATTCATGCATCTGATAGTACATATGAGCAAAGGAAGGTATTGAGGGAGTACCACTTTTACAATAGTGATGATCGCACACATTCTCCAGAGTTCGTGCAAGGTTGCTTCCAGATGTTCTACAATGGTTTGGCTCAGAGGGGCATAGAATACGATCAACATATAATATGGTATGATAACTATGCATCACAGTTCAAGAACTCACGCATGTTCTACTGGTTGTGCAGGATGCATGTCATTATAGGTGTTCAACATATGTGGAACTTTTGTGAGGCTGGACATGGAAAGGGGGAGCATGATGGTGCAGGAGCATGCATGAAAAGAGCATTAGCATGAGAAGAGTTAAAGTATAAAGACAGTGCAAAGTTGATAGATGTAAAATAAATCATCGAGTGGTGTAATGCTTTGATGGGTCCAGGTAATGAAGGTATGTCTTTAGTTCATAGAATTTTTTGGTTGATGGATGATACTAAAATTGCACCATATGAAGACTATTGTACACTAATAGGATCGAGTGAGGTACACTCTTTCCTTAGATCAAATACAGGTTCATGGAGTATCGATACACGAAAGATGGCATGCTTTTGTTCTTCATGTACAATGCAAGATTGGAATGATTGTGAGTCAGGGGAGTGGGTTGACAAATGGTTCACAAGTTATCTTAGCCCACTTCACACGTATCACCCTCTGACAACATTGGAACTAACATAGATAGAATCGGTTGACTTTGACCACATATCAGATCTAGTTCAATGAGGTGATATATCTACTTTCTTAGTTGTTGAAATTCCATATCGTTAGATCTTACTTTGTACTATATTCGTAATGTTGACAAATTTCAAGATATTTTTTGGGCATGTTTATGCAGTTATTGCAGATGAAGACAATGAAGAGGGAACAGACTATTACTTGTGTCATTGTGTTGAGACCAAAAAGAAATTGGAGGCCCCAGTTATAGATGGAGAAAACATTGAATACCCTACAGGCTCAGTTGTGGTTACTGGAACATGGCTTAGAAGGTACCCACATTCAAGTGTTAAACATTGGCTATTTCAGGACTTTGACATGCATCGTAAAATTCTTCATTACTTGAACCTTGTCATGGCATCCAATGTTCATTTGACCAAATATGGGGGTAGACCTTTGAACAAGATGTTATGGAAGGTCCATGAGTCTGACCATGAGGCAATACTTGACACAATAAAGAGTAGAGCAGACCCGGATGGTTCATTGGATTAATTTGTAAGTATATGCACATTGGTTCTTATTAATTTATACTTGTATGCACATTAATTTGTTTGATGCCAATGCTATCATCTTCTTTTACAGTGATTGGTGTCCCCTTGCAAAAAATGCTGAAATATGAGCCATCGAAGAGAATGTCAACCAGAAAAGCAATGCAACATCCTTATTTTGATGCCTCCATGCAACATCTGTAAGTGCCTTCCATCTATCTTTATTTCATTTCCATTTTGGATGCTCTTTCTTTTTCTCTTTTACTTTGCGTATTTGTAAGTAAACTACTAAGGGTTGATTGATCTTTCGTTGCAGAAAATGCTGATTTAAGAGCCATTATCAAAAATCTCAGCCAAAAAAGCAATGTAACATACTTATTTTGACAATTTTGACAAATCTCAATTTTGATTTCAAGCCATTATAAGAGAGCATGTGAAGCTTAGTGCGAGAATCTCAAGTTACTCATTTGAAGTTAACCTCATGATGAGCACCTATGATGTAGACATTTAAAAAGAATCTTGAATGTATGAGTGACATTGTAAAAGATATGAGAGAACGAAGTACCAGAGGCATTGTAATAAGATTTAATTACATAATGAGATATACTCAAATATTGTAAGGTTGAAGTTCATGTTTGGCATAGTAGCACCTTATTTTGTAAATGCCTTGAGTAGGAAAATTTGCAAACTTTGAATTTTGAAATGTAAACAATGTGAAAAAGGTCATATAAAGGTCATGCAAACAATTTGTACACATTTTTTTGTAACTCGTGTAAACAAGTGGACTGTTCCAACACTTTCGAATAGGTATGTCTACGATAGGCATGGTCCTCTTTCGCATTGAAACACATAGAATTGCTCTGAGCTATGTTCCACCAGATCGATCCCTTAAGGGTCCAAAGTGCAAAATAGCTGCAAACTTCAGCATGTTATTACTTAGATACCGTGACACTTAGAAACTTCTCATCTAATCCTACAGAAAGGCATTCGACCCCTCTAAAAAAACCTCTCTCGATTTTGGCTATCTTGGAGTGGTTTTCTCGTAGCGGTGGATTTTCACTTGATGGAAAATGTGTCAAATTCAAGCTGTGCAAAGTTGCAAAGTGGTGCAACTTTTGCTTTGCAACTCGTGTGAGCAAGCGGACTATTCCAACATGTCTGAATAGGTATTTTTATGGTAGGCATGGTCCTCTTTCACACTGAAACATGTGGAATCACTCCGAGCTATGTTCCACCAGATCGATCCCTTAAGGGTCCAAAGTGCAAAATAGTTGCAAACTTCAACATGCTATTACTTGGATACCGTGATACTTAGAAACTTCTCGTCTAATCCTACCAAAATTTGTTGGACCTCTCTAGAAAAACCTCTCTCAATTTTGGCTATCTTGAAGTGGTTTTCTTTTGGCGGCGGATTTTCACTTGATGGAAAACATGTCAAATTCAAGCTGTGCAAAGTTGCAAAGTAGTGCAACTTTCACTTTGCAACTCATGTGAGCAAGCGGACTGTTCCAACACATCTGAATAGGTATGTTTACGGTAGGCATGGTCCTTTTTCACACTAAAACATGTGGAATCGCTTCGAGCTATGTTCCACCGGATCAATCCCTTAAGGGTCCAAAGTGCAAAATAGCTGCCAATTTCAGCATGCTATTACTTGGATACCGTGACACTTAGAAACTTCTCGTATGATCCTACAAAAATGTGTTGGACCACTCTAGAAAAAATTCTCTTGATTTTGGCTATCTTGGAGTGGTTTTTTCGTAGCGGCGGATTTTCACTTGATGGAAAACGTGTCAAATTCAAGCTGTGCAAAGTTGCAAAGTGGTGCAACTTTTGCTCTGCAACTCATGTGAGCAAGTAGACTATTCCAACACATCTAAATAGTTATTTTTATGGTAGGCATGGTCCTCTTTCACACCGAAACAAGTGGAATCGCTCCGAGCTATGTTCCACCGGATCGATCCCTTAAGGGTCCAAAGTGTAAAATAGCTGCCAATTTCAGCATGCTATTACTTGGATACTATGACACTTAGAAACTTCTCGTCTGATCCTACAGAAAGACATTTGACCCCTCTAGAAAAACCTCTCTCGATTTTGGCTATCTTGGAGTGGTTTTCTCGTGGCGGCGGATTTTCACTTGATGGAAAACTTGTCAAATTCAAGCTATGCAAAGTTGCAAAGTGGTGCAACTTTTTCTCTAAAACTCGTGTGAGCAAGCGGACTATTCCAACACGTCCGAATAGGTATTTTTACGGTAGGCGTGGTCCTTTTTTGCATCGAAACATGTGGAATCGCTCCGAGCTATGTTCCACCGGATCGATCCCCTAAGGGGCCAAAGTGCAAAATAGCTGCAAACTTCAGCATGCTATTACTTAGATACCATGACACTTAGAATCTTCTCATCTGATCCTACAGAAAGCCGTTGGACCCCTCTAGAAAAACCTCTCTGGATTTTGGCTATCTTGTAGTGGTTTTCTCATGGTGGTGGATTTTCACTTGATGGAAAACGTGTCAAATTCAAGCTGTGCAAAGTTGCAAAGTGGTGCAACTTTCGCTCTACAACTCGTGTGAGCAAGCAGACTATTCCAACATGTCTGAATAGGTATGTTTACGATAGGCATGGTCCTCTTTCACACCAAAACACGTGGAATCACTCTGAGCTATGTTCCACCAGATCGATCTGTTAAGGGTCCAAAGTGCAAAATAACTGCAAACTTCAGCATGCTATTACTTAGATACTGTGACACTTAGAATCTTCTCATCTAATCCTACAGAAAGGCGTTTGACCCCTCTAGAAAAACCTCTCTTGATTTTGGCTATCTTGGAGTGGTTTTCTCGTGGCGGCGGATTTTCACTTGATGGAAAACGTGTCAAATTCAAGTTGTGCAAAGTTGCAAAGTGGTGCAAATTTCGCTCTGCAACTCGTGTGACCAAGCGGACTATTCCAACATGTCTGAATATGTATGTTTACGGTAGGCATGGTCCTCTTTCGCACCGAAACACGTGAAATCACTCCGAGCTATGTTCCATCGGATCGATCCCTTAAGGGTCCAAAGTGCAAAATAGGTGCAAACTTCAGCATGCTATTACATGGATACCATGAAACTTAGAAACTTCTCATCTAATTCTATAGGATTGCATTGAGACTGTCTACAAAAACCTTTCTAGGTTTTGGCTATCTCGGAGTAGTTTTCTAGTGGTGACGGATTTTCACTTGATGGAAAAAGCATCAAATGCAAGCAGTGCAAAGTTGCAGAGTGGTGCAACTTTCGTTCTGCAACTTGTGTGACCAAGTGGACTATTCCAACATGTCCAAATAGGTTTGTTTATGCTAGGCATGGTCCTCTTTTGCACTGAAACACATGGAATCACTCTGAGCTATGTTCCATCGGATCGATCCCTTAGGTTGGAGAAGTCTTAAGTTGCAAATTTGTAAGTTGTTTAAAGAAATAAATTTGAAATGATATTGAATGGCCCACTTAGCACTCATTGCATCTAAGTGATGCTCATAGAGGTGAGGCACTAGGCCTTCCCAGGAGGTCACCCATTCCAGTATACTCCAGCTCAAGCGCTTAACCACGAAGTTTTTTCCCCAAGAAGGATAGTGGAAAAGGTAGAATCCAGTGTACTTTTGATGAGTGGAAAGGAATTCCTAAGAGACATGAAGGAGGAAGAAGGAGTTGTCTATTCAATCATGTTGAATCCAAAGGAGGAGGAGTCACCTAGTCGGCTACCTATGACAGCAGAGGTGAAGCAACTGTTGGATCAGTTCAAGGATATCATTTGTGAAGGAACACCAGCTACACTACCACCTAAGAGGGAAATCAGTCATCAAATTGACTTTGTACCAGGAGCAACATTGCCTAACAAGGCTGCATACAAAATGACACCGGAGCAGAACAAGGAGATAGCAAGGCAAGTTCAAGAACTTTTGGACCAAGTGTTGATCAGGAAAAGCATAAGCCCATGTGTTGTTCCAGTGGTGTTGGCACCTAAGAAGGGAGATAAGTGGAGAATGTGTACTGATTCTAGGGCCATAAATAGGATAACCATTAGATATAGGTTTCCTATTCCTAGGATAGAAGACTTAATGGACTGTTTAGGGGGGTGCTAGGTACTACTTCAAGATTGATTTGAAAAGTGGCTACCATCACCATTAGATTAGGATGAAAGAGGGAATACGGACTATGATATAAAGTCCCAAGAGTGTTTTTGATGAGTGAATTGGAAATAGGTTTGTTAGGGACTTGCGGTTTGGGTAAGTCTTGGACACTGTGAGCAATTTGAGCAATGTTGCCTTGGCTATTTTTCCTAAGAGTTGGAAAATGGCATTAATGATGCTCTAAGCCTGACCGAAGGGTCCTTGAATGTGGGAGAAAGGTATATAAGGTCAAAAAAACCCTAATACCTAGGTTGGAGGATTGTTTTCACGAATTGAGACTTGGAGAGTACATTTTTGTGATTGGAAGAGAGCAAGTTTTCATTGAATTTCTGTGTTTGAGCCTTCATCCAGTCAAGAATGGATTGAAAGGACTTATCTAATTCTTTGAGTCTTCTATTTGTGTCACTTACTTACCTTGTGTAGCATTAGATTAATCATCTAGACCGACTAGTTATCTTTTTGCAAGTTTTTGGTTTTCTTGGTCTCATTGCCGGTTCAGGCCAGTTTTGTGAATAATGAGTCCCACTTGACTTCCCATGGCTTTCCTCTCATGGCCACTTGGAATCAAGTTGGGGACTATGTAAATAGTGTACATATAGGTTTTGGGGTCTTGTTTTGCAGGGAAGGTGATGAAATCATCAAGCACTAGGTGAGTGCAAGTGCATTCTGGCTAGTAGCTTGGAGAGGACAGTAGCAAGGAGAGTTGCTAAATGGATTGGTTTGTGCCAATAAAGACTATGGGAGTGTAAGCACATGTATCTCATCTCATTATTCATCTCAAGGATCATGCATTGAGGATTACATAGATCAATGCTATGACTAACCAATTAATAATTATACACGTGAATAAGTCAAACATGTACATGTCAATAAGGGAACTACAAGTACTCATAAACATGTCAGCCTAAAAAAGTATACACACGAATACATAGTATACACAAATTAAAAAAAAGTATATGCACGAATACAAGGTATATGCATGAAAAAATGTAAGCCACAAAGTATACACTCGAATGCACGTAAGTCACAAAGTATATATGTAAGTTGTAGAGTATACACTTGAATATGCGTAACTCATATCTATTGAACCATCAATTTAGAATGCAAATATGGACAAGCATCGAAAAAAGATATTTGTATTAACTAATAGCCATGTAGGCATACATAAATATATGTCGATATAAATATGAAATATATGTACAAAATAGCCATATAGGCTTACGAGAATTCCATCTAGGCATACAATGTCAAATATGTCCAATAAAAAATATGTACAAAACTGCCATGCAGGCATACAATAAAAGACTCTGGAATCAAAATTCATTGCTCTCCATGCCCAGGGAATAAAATCTTTCCCTTTCCTTTTCGCTCGGATGGCGATAGGTCTGTCACTCATTTTTGCTACGCTCGTGGAGTGCTCCTGCTACTCCTCCTAGGGTTTAGTTCATGGTGAAGTTTTAATTGTTACAATAAGAAGTAAAGACATGAATATATAGAAATTACATTATAAAAAATGATATATTTGACAAAATAATCACTTACAGCCATCTCACAATCTCTCTCCACGAGGGAAATATCCTCATGCCCATGCTCAGGCATGCTCAAGCCCTGTATAAACCATACAAATAGACAAAAACTACGTGAATCAATAATGATTTGATTTATGACTAACTAACATCTATAACAACAAATGTAAATTAAAATTTACTAATTTGCCTCATACCTCTTTTGTCAGAGCCATCGAGGATTGTATAGTAGATGTCACACCAATATCCATTGCCCTCATCACATTCAGAGGTGTATCGTCTCGCAACAACTAAAAGTAAAACAACAAATTATTCAATGTAATCAATGATGTGCATGTATAAACTACACAAATCTATTAAGTAATCGATTCATTAGTTAAACTCTTTATTCTATTACCTATGTGAAGGTTTGAGTAAATCCACCGCCACTGGGAAGTGTTCCATCAAAACCTCCAATATTAGTCTGTTCAACATCCAAAATTGCATATTAAATTACCATTTGTAAAACAATTCCATTAATATGCAATAAACCTATAATTGTTTACTAGTTACATACCCTAGCGATAGGTGTACTCCAAAAATAGGTTGGTGGGGGGCCGGTGTATCCAGTCTCAACACTATGACCCTGCAATTTTAATAGAATCATAAAACATTTTTAGTTAATCTTGCATTTCAAAATCGAAATTTAATAAATTAAATTCAATGAACACATGCAATAAATTTTACCTGACTATCAATGCCTCATGAAAAATGTTAGCTTCCCTCTCCATCTCCATAGCTACAGACGGATCTTGCGTACCAGTCTCCTGAGGGTCGGTGGGGTCATGTGAACAAGTAGCCCCGCAAGATTGTCACACATGTGTTAGAAGACCACCACTAGAAGACTCCCTTGGATGGCACTGTAGAATAGGGCTAGTATGATGGATGACACTCTGGGTCAAAGTGTTGATTGCCTGCAGTGTCTCTACGTTAGAACTTTCCTTCACAACGGAAGGCATAACAATGTGCTCATGAGGTAGCCTAGCAAGAGCTCGTCTACCTTGCTGCATAGGATCCGACTATGCACCAGGTCTATCCTAAGCTGACCCCCCACCTCTCCCCTAGAAATCCCTCATATCAAAATAATTTGGGATTTTGTTCAATATGAACTCACTGTATAGTTTCCTAAGGAAATATTGCGGGACCTCGCAATTGTTGCACGGTGGGTAATCGAAGACCATGTACCACCTATCATAAAATCCACTCCTTCATTTGTTGGTGGTGGCACCAATGGATAGGAAACCTCTTCGCATTGAGGGTAAGATTTTGATTTGTGCGTGGGTCGGTGAATAATGAGCACAAATCACCTTTTGTTATTTTTAAATCTTTCACATCCTTGTATGATAGTTTATTTGTATAATACTCCCTAGCCGCCTGCCTCCTATCTTCCCATCCAGTTATTTGTTTGCTAATTGAATCTATGTTTGTTAACATATCTTTCAAGGAATTTTCTAGGGTCATTATTTTTGTGGTTGAACCATTTGGATCACTCAACCTATTGATCAAATCCTTAATTTGTTTTTTGTTGTTCTCAATTTCACTCATTAAATTTTGTTGAGTGCCAGGAGGGGGTTGAGTGATTGGTGGAGGAGGTTGATTTTGTGGTTGATTTTGATCTTGAGGATTTGGTTGGTCCTCCTATTGAGGATTTTGAGGGTTTGCAGGTTGATTTGCATCTCCTAAAATTTCAAACAAATAGATATCAAATTCAAAATAAAAAGCATAGAATCCCTACCTCTTACAACTCCTCCTCGTCGTGGCGCCATCCTTGCGAAGAAATTCGGATTCTTGGTGAAGAAATTCTTCTCCTCAAACACGAGTGCGCTATTTTGGTGTTTTTGGTCGTGGGTGCACAAAAAAACCAGTCGAAATGCAAATGAGAGATTTGCTTTTAACAGTCAATAATGTGAGCACATTATAATGCACTCATGTTATTGCTTTGCAGTTTTTTATCCGTCGGGACCTTGCCTAGGTTTAACCGACGACATAATGCAAGCGCGTTATAACGTACTCGTGTTATAACGTGCTCGCATTATGTTTAACAACTTTTTTTTTTCAAGGGTTTCCACGGAATGGCTACCCATTTCCATGCACCCGCCCTAATATATTGTATTATATAACATATTATATAATATAATATAGAAATATATCAAATATTTAAAAAATATATATGCTTTTTGATTTATAGATATATTTTTTGGAAAGATTTTAATATTAAAAGAAAACACATGCTCTCCAAAATGGATATCCATTTTGGAAAGCTTAAAAAAAAGGCTCATTTTTACTCATTTGCACAGTCGAGAACCACATGGGAAACATAAGGAAATGGATATCCTAATGAATATTGACATCCGTTTTGGCTGCCACAAGATTTCCCTCTATAATTTAGCAATTTTCTCACATTTCTCATCAAGGTAATTCATTTTTTTTTGTATTTTTCATCATTTTATTTATTTTCTCACAATTTTTGACATATGTACCAGGTTTTTATTTATAGATTTTAATAATTAGTTAAAAATTATGTTAATTTAAAAAAATATATGAATAGGGTTTAAAATGGTTAAAGAATTTGATATAGAAAACTCTCCACCAAACCTTCCACCAAAGCCTCCTTCAATTCAGGATTTAATTGATATATAAATGTCATTGAACTAAAGAATATTGCTGAAAGATATCGTCAACACCCTCAATTTTTTTCAATGACACTAAATTTAGAGGCCATAATTAGTCATTTGAAAGACCTCACAAGGAAACATACTTCATTTCAAGAGTGGATAGAAAAGAAGATGTTATAATATGTTGATGGTTTGAGCTATGACCAATTCAAACAATTAGAAATATCTAAAGCCCAAATAGTCCAATATTTTTTTAATCCAAAAATTGAAAGGAAGTCAGGTACGTAGAAAAGCTTCCTACACCAATCTATCATAGGAGAGAATGTGCAATTTTTTGAAGTTTCAAACCCTTAAACAATTACATACAAGAAGATGCATATAATAGATAACATAAACAACTTAATAGATACAACAAAAACATATAACACTCGAATAGACATGGAAAAAACCTTTTGAGAGAAAAAAAACCACACTCCAAAAGCTTGAATAATGTATTATCTATAAACAATGGTTACAATACACTTGCATTGCAAGCCTCTATAGGAGTTTATTCGTATTACAAATCTAAAATCGATTTGGCCGCATATTGGTACCTGCAAAGCACACTATCATACAACTCCAAATGTAACATAAGCATTTATAGGGCTCATGACAAATTTGGATGCCTAGAATCTTCACATGTAAGGCACCACCCAACATGCATTTCATAATTTGTTATAATTAGTCATAATTAGGGTAAGTGCACAAAGTTGTGACACAAAAATGGCTCTTAAGATGTCACTCTTTTTTTTTAATCAACAAATTCTAATGCTCGATGAGAAAATGAAGATAGTTACGTTCAAAATTTGAAGATGCAACGACAATAAGAGTTGTAGTTCTCCGAATCTACTTTCGAAACTACTATTGTTTTTTTTAAATAGTGAAGATTAAGGGTTTGAAAAAGGGGGAGCACACAAAGTGGTCCTATTTTTATCAAAAAATTAGCATAGCATCTGTTGTGCTCCTCTCAAAAAGAACCCTTTTTGACAATTTCAAAAATTGCTTTAGTAAGAAATTGGCTAGCACAATGTAGTTTATGCCAGAATTTTTTTATTATATTTTACTAATTTTTGAAGTGGACATTGTAATTCCCACATTTTACACACTTAATGGACACAAAACAACATAACTAATTTGTAACAAACTTTACAAATTTACAAATAATAATAACATAATACACTATTTAAGGCAATAATCAATGATGTCATTTAGTTAGGAGTAAAAGTAGCAATGAGTTATTTTTTTTTTAAATAACAATGTCTTTCTTTTAAATCAACATAACATACCTCTTACCTATTCAAGTATCTCTTGATTTACATCATGTCAAAAAACTTCCTCACTCCATATACCTATACCTACAAGGTGTATACGACTAGATGCACCATATAAGATCAACGAACAATTAGATACACAATCATTAAGATAAGTATCATTAATCTAAATAGATAAATCATATGGTAATTGGGTATGTGCAAGATCATCATGGAAAAAACAAACCCTTAAGTGGCGAAAAATTCAAAAAAATAAGAGTTAGGCAACTTGAAGTAAAAATTTGAATAAGTTATCTATATTATTTTAAAAATATGTAAGAATAAAATATGTAGAAAATTGAATGTAGTTTCTAAACTACTAGGTTTATTTTACTTTTTTTAAATCTATTTGGTGAAAATTTGAAATTTCAAGGCAATTGCATTTAAATTTCATGGAAAAAATAAGAAGTAGGTGTCTGTCTGACCACCCTAACCACAATAAAATGATAATATTTTTTTATAAGATTTTAGATATAAGTAGAGGACTCATGTCTTGATGTGATGTATAATTTTTTGTAATTTTTTTCCAAGTAAATAATTAATTATGAATTTTTTATTACAACTTTTAAAAAATATAAAAACTCGTATGTCTGACCATCTTAACTTGGTCAAAACTTAATGAAATTCAATATTTTTTTTTAATCCTATAGTATGTGAATGATAGAATGTGACACATTTTTTGGATTTAAAAAATGTGATAATGTTTGGAAGCTATAGATATTTTTCAATTAGCCTATCAATTAGGACTTTAGTCATAATTCAAATAGAAAATGAATAATAATTACTTATTAAATTAAAAGTAAAGCATAATTTATATTGGTGGAAAGCTAAGAATCTTCTTTAAAAACTCTTTTTGTTTCATCAATTTTCGGTAAAAAAAAAGTCGCCAGCCACATACCCATCATATCGCCATTTTTCGGCCCATCATGATCCTGCACATACACAATTTTCACAAATGGATTTGAAATGAGGGATAAAGTATGCACACTATTAGGTGGAAGTGGTAAGTTTAAGAAAACCTTAGAAGGACGTGTCCTAGGGGCTAGACCTATTCCTCGAGGGCTCATCTCTAAAGGATTTGTAGTTTGACAACTTGATTTAAACTAACTCCCACTTGGTTTGACACCAATACGTTTTAACCACTAACTTAAAAATATGCCTTGACCTCAACTTCTAACATAACTCAATAACACTAATATACACTAAACTCAATTCTCTACTCAAATGCATCACATGCCCCTATTCTAAGAATTACACAACTGTAAAAGTGGGTATGCAACCCTTTCTAGGGTCCATTTCCCTAGATAGTTTCATAGTTGGCTGCCCCCTACTTAGGTGAAGCCGAGATTCGACAACCTAGTAAGGATATACTATGCAACACAATCCAAATGAGATTACCTTGAATGTTAAGTTTCCAAGAGAAAAGGAAATTCCATGTCCACCTATACTCTAGGTTTAACTCACAAAAATTTCATCCATAAAAATTAATAGGAATTTTACAACCAATAATATCAAAGATCATTTGTGAGAAAGTTAAAAGATCAAAGGTAGTTCAATTCTTATTTGACTAGGGAGGGTCTCAATAATTTCCTTTGCATGTATATATAAATTGAGAAACTAGCATACTCAAAGCATATATTTTTATATTAATATTTAGACCCAAGTTATCATCTCAAGTTTATACCATAATATTATAGCTTAAGGACATATAGCATAGCATGCTCCTTTAGTCACTAACTAGGAATTTAACTAACATACCCATTATAGCCACTAAATGATATCTAATTATAATCCATTTCATATAGATTCACAAAAGATTCTAGGCTTTATAATTAAATAGGTGTAAAGTTCCTTAAAGAACAACTACACCTTCCTCCTTGGACTACAATCAAAGATTAATACAAATATAAATTTTAATTTGTCATAGGAGTGTATATAAGAATCACGCTATATTAATCTTATCAATCCTATTCTTCTATTTGACTTACTAATTTATACCCTTTTATTTATTTATTTATTTTTATGAATAATCATTTCTTCTCATGAAACTCAATATTCAATAAAACGCATACATATACATCCTTCCCCTATTATAATTAAATGGTCATATTCCATTTAGATAGAAACAATAAGTTTCACAAACACACAATCATACACAATCATATTTGTTCATGCATTCATATGGTGCCTATTCAAATATTTATATAATTTCCAGATCTTTTATTTTTTTCCATAGATCTCTATTCATGAAAATTATACTTTTATTAATATAAATGTATATATGTGAATCATATACATTTATACTCATAAAATTACTAAAAAAATTTATAAAATAATATAGTTTAAAAGAACAATCTTGTCAAATATTAAACTATCGATTCCTAGAAGTCTCTACACTAATGCACAACCCCTATTTGTTGCACCACAAATCATGTGCATATGAAAAAAATATCAATTATAATTCTGCAATAATTTATTTACATCACCCAATTGTGGCTTATGTAATTATAAGTCTTTGTATTATAATAATTATAATTTATAGTTGAGGGTTTCATATTAAAAAATTTATGCATTGTTCCTCGACTTCGTCATACATAATATTGAGATGACTCAAGATATGACTCTAAAAAGTTTGAGATATTGAATATGATATTGGAATCTAGTATCATTAATACCTAATTTTTACTCTAACACGATCACAATAAAATCCACCTTTTCTAGAGAATAAAAAAAATGGTCTTCATATAGATATACACATTACTATATAAGCCAAGAGACAATCATCACTCAAACCTAACAATAATAAAATTAAAAATATTTTTTTAAGTCAATAAATCTACTCAGTTACATATAGTCTAAACATATAAAATGGTATTAACTCGCTCAAAAACTACTTTTCTCATAGGTTTAACATTAATAGAAACATTTTGTAGGCTGAAAAGGTATTTAAATATGTCATTTGCTTTGGATATCAAAAGAGAATATTTTCATAAACACGATATCGATCATAACTAACCAAAATTATTTCACATTTAAAAATAGTCATTAAGCTAACAAAGCCATATGGATTTTATCACATTTAAACATAACCACTAAGGATTACAAAGCCTTTATATTTTTCGATTTAAACATAGTTTCTAAAGGTTATGGATTTCCTATGAACAAGAACGTGTAATGCCCAAATTACCAAGAAATATTGCAAAGCAGCCAAGAATTATGAGAAGAGAAGGGCCGCAATATGGTGGGGAATCGGGATATCCTTTAGAGCGAATAAGAGAAATCAGATAGACAGTTTGAAAAAGGCTGTGATAGTAACTATGTGAATCCCATAATATTTCATCATACTTTTGCACATAATTAATGTGAGATTATGAGATACATTGTGCTGGTTTGAAAACATTTCATTACACATGCCACAGACACTATAACAAAGGAAAAGAAATTACCAATTGAGCCGTGGGATAAGAAACAAGGAACAAGAGGTGGCAAAGATAGACTAGGAGGAATGAATATAGGGTACATGAACCTCGTACCTTATTTAACTATGTGAATATAGGGTATAGGAATGGTGACAATAGAAGCTCTCGTCCAAGTATTTCAGCTTGTGGGTCTGATAATTCAGGCAAATTGGAGCTTTGGTGTGCCTCATATTAGTTGAATATTCTACCCCAAAAAAATCCATAACCAGGATTCTGTTCTGATGCATCATCCATAAAACCAACATCAATGAGTTTCAAGGTATCTAAAAGAGAACATAACTTTTGTAGTTCGTTATTTCTGGATTTTGATTGTGTTTCGAATTTTTCATCAACGTTTTGAAAAATATAATTTGTTAATGATAGCAAATAAAGACGTGAAACCAAAAATGAGATTGTCTTTCTTCTAAAAATCCCCGTGAATTTCCTATCATTTCCTCCAGAGCCCATGAATTTTGTGGTTCTTACAACCTACATCACTAGTCTACCATAAATGATCCTTCTGAAGACATCCAACACAGTTCATACATCTACTCCCACTGTATCCCCTCTCTGCCCTTATTATTATTATAGTCATTGCTAAATGAGATAAGGATAGGCTTGAGATTAATTGAATTAAAACCTTTATCCCAATTTTTGCATCGATAGGGAATATAATAATCTAATGATGAGTATACCCCACCAAAAAGGGGCTTTGAAAATTTTATCGGTCCATATCTATCCTTCACCTAAAATACACCCTACCTCAAGGTAGGTTTAAAATGGCAAAATAATACTCAAAATTATAATTTCTACATATTTAAATTTTGGCAATAATCACAAATCTAATTTTAAAATTTTAGAATAAAATCAAACATAAACTTCATTCAAATGATATTTAAAATTAAAAAAAATATCAAATTAAAGTAGGAATTATTTCAAAATAACAAGGCATACGCACAAGGTCTTGACTACTCGTTTTTTTAAGATGATTGGTTATATTGGTTTTTCTATATGTCATTGTGTTACTTCATCACGTGAATCAAAATAGGTTATGCTTCCTTGTGGCTTTCTTGAATCCCACTTGCAACCTATAAATTATTTCACACCCTATGCAAATGTCAATTCTCGTTGATAATATATAGGTGAATAATAAAAAATAATATAATTACATTTTATTCATATGTAATTATGAAATTAGCTCATATACAATAAGATGACAACTTAACATCGTAGATAGTACAAGATCATGAATCATCATGATTATATCTCATCAATTAACCTTATCCTTTTTATGACATTGATTCAAATGATTTTTTTTTGTAAAATACACTACTCACATTAAAACATGACTTCGAAGCTTTAAATAAACTATAGACACTAAAAATTGTCCTAGGTCCGCGACTTCTAAATTCTTCATTATTTCTTATCTTGTCTTTGATAATTAAATAATTTTTAATTATTTAATTATTTTCTAAAGTCATAAGTCTTTTATTAATTAAATAATTTAAAATTATTTAATTAATTCATTTCTATCTTTATTCCTCTTTGATTAATAAAATGATTTTTATTTATTTAATTATGTCACTAATTAAGTCCCATTTTTTCTAAAATTAAACAAATTCTCATTTATTTAATTATTTAACACTTTCAACTATAATTAAATAATTATTTTTAATTATTTAATTATTCACTAGCCTCTTCTCTCCTAAATTAAATAAATTTTATTTATTTAATATCGTCCACTCTCTTGAATTTTGAATTAAGTCATTACATAATTCAAAAGATTCACGTTCTCACATTCTTCTATAATTAAATAATTAAATAATTATTTAATTATTCATTGGCCACCTAGATTAAATAATTTTATTATTATTTAATCTCCTCTCACCTTTTTGTCCATCCCGATCTTATTTTCAACATCAAGTCCTTATCTATCCATGTCTCAATTAACCTCCACCCTTGATTAAATTATTTATAATCTAATCTTGACCATCAATCATTATAATTTCACCCTAACCTTATTCCATACTACAACTTTTAGTCTTGTTCATTGATTCTTGACATTCAATCTTAGCCTTTCATTCAAAATTGTCTTTCCTATAAAAGATCTTTATCATTGTCATTTATTCATCTTAGAAATCTTGCATCTTAGACATCTTAGACATCTTGGAGACTACCTATATACATGCTTATGTGATCTTGCTATCTTGCTATTAAGTCTATAAACATCAAGTCAAGTACATCCATAGTCAATTAGAATCTTCAATATTTTTCTAGTCATTGTCATTGGCTTCCTATTTGCATACTCAAAATCTAAGAGCAATTATTCATATCAAACAAAATGGAGAAGTGCAATGAAGGAGAATCAATGGTGGTATGAAGACTCTTTGGTAATATTGTTTTATGTTTTATGTTTTATGTCTTTATGCTTATTAGTGCTTCATTGTTTATTAGGGTTTGATTTATATGCTTATTTTCCTAACCTTGATAATTTTAGCCTTGATTTACATAAACCACTTCAAAATTAAAGATAACATTTGAGTGAATTTCCTTAATATTTTAAATCAATTTTAAATCAAACTAGACCCAAAACATCCTTTAATTCTTATTTTATTGATAATACAATTAGGATTAGTAACATCACACAAACTGAATTATTCAAATTAAATTGATCGAGATCAATTTTCTTCAAACAAATTATTCTTTATCAAACTCAATTACCAATAATCTAGCCTAATTAAGTTTATTAATGTTTAATTCAAGCTAATTTAATTTCTTTCAACCATTACATTGTTATTGGAAACAAAAAAGGCTGAAAATGTGATAAGCATTGATAAGAATCACATGCACAATCAAATAAAACCACCATAATGATCTAACATTCATAACAAAGATCAATTTAATTCATAATCATAATCATGATAAAACTAAATTTGTTTTATCAAAGTTATCCACGTTCTAAAACTCAGAAAATTAACTTTCTGATTTAAAAATTAAATGGAAGGGTGTGGACCCTAATTATGGTCATACTAATACATTAGATTTCAAATTAATAATTATGAAACTATGAAATCTTAATTAAGATATCATCACCCAAGCACACAATAAGGTTTACAAGAATGTTGTCTTGATTAATAAAGATATGATACATGAAGCATTAGAAGATTAACATTTCATGATTAAAACTGCTTAATAACGTTAATAAATTAAGTAAGAAAACTAGTTGTGTATTAGAATCACTACTAATAAGTTTGAATTGGAGCTCTCTTCTAGTGGTGGTGATGAACTAGTGGAATATTTTCAAATTTGGAAAAGGTGGGAAATGTTGAAGTTGCTATTGGTGGTAATTGTGGTCTACTTGCTAATGGTAGGGTGATGTCAGGTGAGTTTCTTGCTGATGGGAATTTGTGTGGGTCCTCATCTCTCAATAATGCGATTCTTAGTGGGAAATGAGCTTTTCCTTCTCCTTCTCACTCCCCTTTGTCCTTCTCAAAGCTGGGGAATCTCAATACTATTTTTTTTGGCTCCAGTCAGTCTAGCACATCTGTGGGTGCGGGTTACAAATCCTTTGGTTTAGTCCTTACAGAAAAGACTAGAAATGTCAGGTCCATCTCGAGGTCATACCTTAAGTGGTCAAACCTCTTCAGTACAAAGCCAAAAGGTAAAAGCACTTCCCCCTTGTGGCATGTGTCTCTAATGTGGTAGTAGGTGAATTTACAATCTTCATTCCTAACTATATTGTCGAGAAAAGTGTTGCATATGGAAATGACTTTGTTGGGTAAGTTTATGGGGCCTTGTCCCCATATTGAGCTAGTTCATAAGTTTTGTTTGAATCGTTGGCACCCCAAGGTTCAAGTGGTCCCATTCTCTTTCAACTATGAGGATGATTTTATTTTGGCTTTAATGGGAAGTCCTCTTTGTTGCTTAAGAGGTGGGAGATAGGGTTTAATCCAAACTCATGTTCTTTTTTGGTTGTCCCTGTTTGGGTGAGGCTTCCTGGTCTTCCTTTGGAATTCTGGGATAAGGAAGTTTTTAAAGGAATAGCTAGCACTTTTGGATCTCTATTATCCATTGACCAAATATCTACCTCTAAGAGGCATTTGGTCTATGCTTGTTGGGCCTTGGTTTATTGGGAAGTCCTCTTTGTTGCTTAAGAGGTGGGAGATAGGGTTTAATCCAAACTCATGTTCTTTTTTGGTTGTCCCTGTTTGAGTGAGGCTTCCTAGTCTTCCTTTGGAATTCTGGGATAAGGAAGTTTTTAAAGGAATAGCTAGCACTTTTGGATCTCTATTATCCATTGACCAAATATATACCTCTAAGAGGCATTTGGTCTATGCTTGTTTTTGTGTCAATGTTGAAAAGTCTACAGATCTCCCCTCTATTGTCATGATTAACTCCAAACTCGGGGTGTGTGAGCAAGCGGTGGAATTTGAGTCCATGCATTTTTCTTGTTTTAATTGTAACAAAGTTGGAGACTAGGTGAAGAAGTGTCCTCTGAAGGTTCAGAAGTATATGGTGAAGCAATGGAGAGAAAAGGCGTGGGGGCAAGTGGCTTGGGGCTGATCCTAAGGAGTTGGCTACTGGGGTTGCTAATGTGTCAGAGTCTATACAGGCCCTAGATCCTTTGGACCCTGGGGGGAACATTGTTAATGAAGGGAAGGCTAAGATTGTTGAGAATAATCTGGTAGGGGACTCTAGATCTTTGGATGATATGACCCTCATTAGTTTTGAGGAGATGGACACCCAGGCTAAGGAGGATGAAGATTCGAACCCCCTATTGAAATATTCTATGGTTGTCAAGGGCTCAAGGGGGATGAAGTCTTATTAGGGTGTTAATGATTCTCTCCCTTTGAGTAAGGGTGGTAAGAACATTGCAAATCAGGATCATCAGGAAAATGATGATGTAGTGAAAGAGCCTCCTTATATTCCTGTAAAAGGAAGAAATAGAAAAAAACAATCTCCTCCACCAGGAGTCTCTACAAGGAACTGTTACAGGCTTGGTTGTGGTTTGGAGCCAAGAGGATGATGGCGCCCTTCATCAGAGTCGTCTTGGGATAAGGAAAGTAGATTGGATATTGCTGATGGTACCCAAAGGACCTTGTTGGAGATGTGCTCTAAGGGTACTTCCACTAAATTCCCATGAAGATGAAATATGGGGGCGTTAAACCACCCTCACAAACATGATCTCTTATCAGATCTTCTAAGGGATCATAAACTTGATATTAGTCTAATTCAAGAGACTAAAATGGGGGCTAATAAACTGAGTAAAATTAAGAACAATCTTTTTAAAGACTTTGGGATGCATTATTTTGAGGTAGTTGTGGCTTTTGGTGGTATTGTCGCCTTTTGGAATCTTAAGGCTATTCAGGGTGTGGCTCTATTTGCTGAAAACAATCATGTGACAACCTCTTTCACCAATGTTAGTGATAAGTTTTCTTGGATTCTTTCCAATAGTTATGATCCTAATTGCAAGAAGGCCATAAAGAACTTTTGGGATAATCTTTGCTCTTTCAAAACTATCCATCCTACTTTGAGTTGGTTGTTAATGGGGGATTTTAATACCCCTCTGCATGAACCTATTAAATAAAAAAAAATTCTTGATTTGGATCTTAAAAGGGCCTCCTATATGTGGTCCAACCATCATGCGGGTGATGCTTTGATTCAGGTGAAGCTTGATCGGGCCCTTACATCTCCTGACTAGATTCTTTACTACTCATGCTCCTTGTCATCCCTTACTAGGCTGGTATCTAACCATTTTCCCCTTTCACTATCTATGGATCTATTGGAAAGAAGGAAAGTTTTTACTTTCAGATTTGAGAAGATGTGGACTTTTCATCCTAATCTTAAAGGTAGGATTTGTTCTTGGTGGGATATTCAAGTGGATGGGACTATGATGTTTAGGGTGGTCAAGACATTAGCTAATGTTAAGAACAATGTTAAAAGTTGGAACAAGTTGTCTTTTGGTTAGATCTTTGTTGAGAAGGAAGATATTAAGGAGGATCTTCATTTGGTGCAGCAGTTTATTCAACTTTTTGGTGATGTTGGGGATCTTATTCAGCAAGATAATGTTCTCCTATCAAGGTTGCACAATTTTGTGGCCAAGGTGGAGGAATTTTGGAAGCAAATATCTTGAATAATGTGGTTAAAGAGTGGGGATAGGAACACCAAGTTTTTTCATCTCTCTACTTTGAAGAATCGAGCCTCTAACCATATCAAATCTATTAGGTTTAACAATTAGTTGTTAGAAAAGGATGAGGATATTTTGCATGCTAATTCTTTTTTTTTTTGAGCTCTTGATGGCTGATGGTGGCCTTGATTTTTCTTGTTAAGATGATCTTCTTTAATATATTCCCAATATTATCTCTACTGATCTGAATTGGCAGTTAGTGTGTATTCCCTCAGAGGATGAGATCAGGAGTGTGGTTTTCTCTTTTGAAGGTAATAAAGCTCCTAACCATTATGGTTTCCTATAATTCTCTTTTAGTCTTTCTAGGATATTGTGGCTAAGGATGTTGTGGGTGCTACTAAGGAATGTTTGGTAGTTGTAACCTCCTTAAGGAACTCAATAATTTTTTTATTGTTCTTATTCCCAAGAAGTCGGGAGCTCTTCCTTTGATGATTTTTTCCCTATCAATTTATGTAATTCTATTTACAAGATCTTTTTTAAAGTGCTAGTAGTTAGATTGCAAAAGGTTCTTCCTTAAATCATATTGATTCAACAAAATGGTTTCATTTCTGGGAGACATATTCTTGACTGGATTCTTACTATGCATGAGAATATCCATTCTCTATATGTCAATCAAAAGGCTGGTTTTATTTTGAAATTGGACCTTTTGAAAGCTTATGATCATGTTGATTGGGGTTTCTTACTTAAGATTTTGAAGGCTTTTGGTTTTGGGGAAAAGATGGCGTTGTTGGTTTCTCTGCTAATTTCTACACCTACATTTTATGTTCTTTTCAACGGCTCTCCTTCTCCTCTCTTTGGCCACTCGAGGGGTTTGAGATAAGGAGATCCCATTTCTCCCTTTCTTTTTATTATCTTGGTGGAATATCTTGGTAGACTTATTCAGAAGTTTGTTAGTTTTGGTCAGATGGTGGGCCTTTCTCCTTCTCAAAATCTAATTTGTTCTCATCAAGAGTTCGTGGATGATACTCTTATTCTTGGGGAATCTTCAATTAAAGAAGCTAAGTCTGTCAAACTTATTATGCAAATGTATGAAGGGTCCTCTAGGAAAAAGGACAACCTTCCTAAGAGCTCTATTTTCTTCCTTATCACCCCTATTTTTAGGCAACAAAGAATAGCCTATATTCTTTAGTGCAAGATTGGGGAATTACCTTCCTCTTATTTAAGCCTCCCCTTATGCTCTAATTTTGTGGTGGATCTCTTTTGGAGGGGGGTGGTTGATAAGTTTAATTTCAAATTAGCAAGTTGAAAGGGCATGTTGTTGAGCCAAGGTGGGAAGATTCAATTGATCAAGTCAACCTTTCAAAATCTCCCTGTCTATGCCCTTAGTTTGTTTCAAATGCCTAGGAGATTTGTGGACAAAATTGAAAGTATTTAGAAGAATTGTCTTTGGTCAAGGGTGGAAGTGAGGAAAAGGTTAGATCTTGTGTCCTTGGATGATGTGTGCAAACCTAAGAAATTGGGTGGTTTAGGCATTCATAAGATCAAATAATTGAATATGGCAATACTTTCTAAGCAGTTATGGAATCTTATTTTTGGCAATAATGAATAGGCTCGTATTTTCTCAACTAAATATCTCAAGGGAGTGGATCGCATCTTAGGTCTCCTTACCTAAAGAATTTCTCCTTCTTTAGGATCAATCCTCTTTAACTCCATTGTGGATTCAAAACATATCATTTCTAAAGGTTTGAGGTGACAATTGGGGAATGGGAGAAGAATTATATTTTGTGATGACTCGTGGTTTGGGAATGGGCCACTTAAAGATGAACCCTAGGATTTCCCTTGGATGGATCTTTTTGTTTAGAATTTTGGCCAATTTGTGGTTGATTATATTAGCAATGGAAGGTAGAAAAGGTTGTATGATCTCATTCCTAGTCTGGAGATCCTTTCAAAATCCTTGTCTACTATTCATATTTCTTCTTTTTATCTATTGGATAGGATTGTCTAGAGGCTTTTTTCTAATGGTAAATTCTCTATTTCTTCATCCTTTTCCCTGCAAGTTTCTTTCATCAGCCCTACCCCCTTTTAGGCTTCTCTATGGAACCCAAAACTGATTATGAAAGTTAATATTTTCTTTTGGTTCATCTGCTAATGTAAGGTTCTAATGATTGACAATCTTGTGTGAGGAGGCTTTATGTTTCCTAACTGTTATTTCTTATGTGAAGAGGAGGTGGAGGATCTTGGTCATCTATTGATTGGTTCTAGGTTTATGTGTGAGGTTTGGGCTCATGTGCTCTCTCTTTGGGGTCTGAGCTAGGCTTTCCCATCCTCTATTAGTGACACTGGTTTTTCTTTGGTCTCTCATTCCTCCTCATATTCTTTGGGGAATCTAGTTGGAAAGAAATAACACGAGTTTTAGGGATTTTTCTCTCCCTTCTCTCAGATTGGCCTATAAGATTTGTGTTGTGATTAAAGAAAATTTCTTGTCTAATATTCTCTTTCAATATTGTCCTAAGGTTGTGGTTTCGTAGGGGGATGGTTAGTTTGATCAGAATTGGAAGTTGCCCTATGATATTTCCCTTCCCCTGACCAAAGGTAAGGCTTCTAGGAATGATGTTGTGTGGAAGGCTCCTCTTGTTTGGTGGGTAAAAGTTAATTTTGATGGTTCTTCTAAAGGAAATCTAGGACCTACTTGTTGTGAGGGAGTATTGAGAGAATCTAATGGTAGG
Organism: Sequoiadendron giganteum; assembly: GCA_007115665.2. Lineage (NCBI taxonomy): Eukaryota > Viridiplantae > Streptophyta > Pinopsida > Cupressales > Cupressaceae > Sequoiadendron > Sequoiadendron giganteum. The sequence goes on along the minus strand of CM021107.1, from coordinate 177,252,263 downwards.
TTTGAATCTATGGTGGCACTCCCTTTGGGAACCTAGACAAACCACTTTCCAAAAGCTTTTGTAGCCTATCATGGTTTGAAGTTGGCTCAATATAGAGGTTATAACAAGGTATGGGTTGAGGGTGATTCCCTCAATATTATCAATAATCTTAAGAAGATTTCCTCCCCATCTTGGACTGTGGGGTCCCTTATCATTGATTCCTTAGATATATTGGGCTCTTTTGAACAATGTCTCATCTCCCATGTTTATAGAGAGGGAAATAGCTTAGCTATTTTTTTTGCTAACTATAGGGTGAATGATTATAAGGAATGGGGAGATCATGATCCCCTTCCCCTTGAAGCACATTCAATAATTTATCATGATTCACAAAGGGGATGAGAAGCGAGTTACTTTTATGATGGGGTTTTTTCACATGTTCTTGACGTGGCACTTCCTTCTAAGGTGAAATTTATCTTGTGGTAAGTCCATGTGGTTTACTAATGGGTCTCAGGCTCAAATGACTAGGCATTCATTATTCATTATTTATCTCTTTCAAATTCTCATTCCCACATAGATTGTGGGTAATTTGAATGATGGAGTGGTCTTGAGGTTTCCTTGTTTTATCTATAAGTTTTTGAGGTTTCTTCCTCTCTAAATTTTTTTATTTTTGTTGGGGTGCTTACCTATTGCTATGATGGGGGTTGATCAAAACCGAATTGAGCCTAAATCCTGTGATATTGTTAAAAGAAATGAAAAGGTTTGGATATTATTGGAGGCAGGGGGAGTGATTCCCTATATGGAGAAGCTACATGGGCACGATTTGAATAATTCATAGGAGTTTCTTGAAGCATGGTAAAATTGTGTTTTAAAAATTAGAGGTAAGGAGTTCAATATTATGGAGGATCTCATTGCAAAAATCATTGGTTCGTCGAATGAAGGTGGAAAATTCTATAGAGATAAAAATGAGTCCAGTGCGTCCCTAGATATCTTCTTTAAAGATGATGAGAGGAAAAAGTTGGAATGGGCTAAATGTGGCGGTTATTACCATTCCTCAATCAAGGATAGATGGGGAGAGGTTATGTAGGAAATTATGAGGTATTTCACTCTCGACGGTCACTTTTTTGTTCTCTCTGAGCATCACTTTGTTTTGCTTAATCATTTTAGGCACAGTAAGAGGGTGTCTTTTCCTTTTTATCTTTTGGCATCTTTGGAACATGGGATAAGAGATCACAAATGCAACCTAAAGAACCTTGTTATGTATGAAAGTTTAATTTAGTTAATTTCTGAGTATGTTAAGTCATTTATTATCACCAACCAATCCAAAAATGTTGGGAAGAAGAAGGACTATGAGTATATTCTATTACGGGGTCAAAGGATGAATTTGATGATGAAGATTATGCCTCGGGATTGGAGGTGTCCATGGATGTTGACTCAGAATCTTTGGCTATTTCTGAGGGAAAGAGTAGAAAAAAGAGAAACCCTCCTAAGACCTCTACGGTGGATGAATATGATACTGGTGGTGAGGAGGAGGTGGATTGTTCCTATGCTAATTTTGTGTAGGTGATAGGAGGAAAGAAGTTGAAGAGTGTTTCTTTAGGTAAAATTATCAAGGGGTGCGATAGTATCAGGGCCCAAATGGGGGTTTCTCCTAGTTCTAATTTGTTCATAAAAGAGAGATCAAAGATGAGGAATCTTCCTAAGAATTATAAGAGGAAAGAGGTGCATGAGCATGATGGTAATTCATAGTGAGTTGAGGATTAGATGATGGAGCAGGATCTGGAAAAAGGTTATGTTGTTTCTAGTCAGAAAGGGAAGGAGGCCTCAGACAAAGATGCTACCAATAGTTATTCCCAAGAGGATAGTGCGGTGGGCAAGAATGTCTTCAACATTAGGATGGAAGATATGCCTGATTTTCTAGGCATGGAAAAAGAAGGTTGCTTAAACTTGTACAAGCTTTTCAAATGGGTTTTCCACAAAATGAATTTTACCAATGTCAGGGTTAGAGCTATGACTAATAGTTCTGATGAGCCTTATTCCTCTAGGGGCCCTAATGTTTAGGCTCAATTTAGTAAGGCTTAGTTGGAGGTCAATCAACTATTTTATACTCTTAAAATGATTGTTGATGAGAGGATCAACATGAAAAATGTCTATGAGCATAGAATTTTTCTTCTTGAAGATAAGTTTGAGCAGGTCAATCAAAAGTTGGAAATGGTTCTTGAGGTGAGAAAACATGCGATGTGCAATGAATTCGAAGGTTTGTTTCCATTGAACAAGAAATCCACGAAATGGTTGGGGGATGACTCTAGTATGAGAGATGCGATGGCTAATGTGGAAGCCCAACAAAAAGTGGCAAGTGAGATGGGTCCTTCTGGTAAAACCCATAACAAAACTAAATTGAAGGGTAGTGTTGGAATTCCTATTGAAGAGGTAATGGAAGTAACGAATTTTCATCGAAAGATAATTGATAGTGACCTAAAAAGCGGTGTACATCTTGAAGAATCTCTAGTCGTGTGTTATTTTTTGTTCCTTTTTTTGGCTATTGTTTTGCTCATTTTTTGTTGGTTTTTGGCTAATTTATCTATTTTTTATTATCTTTTCTAGCAACATTTTCTTTTGTAAAGGGTTTTAGGGTCCCTTCAAAACCTATTTTACCTATAATCAAAAACTTAAATAAGAAAAGTGCAACTAGTGTTGTGTCATTCTGCCAAGCCTTGGAATGCACAATGAATTTAATTTAATTTTATAAACTTAACCTCTCATTGTAAATAATCCTATAATTAAATTTTTTACTTCCTCTTTTTATAGAAACCAATGCTAGTAATTGAAATCCAATTAATGATATCATTTAACACCAACTAATTCTTTCATTACTAAAGAATATTTCTATAGCTAATCAAATATGATAATTCTAGGATTCCACTAAAATACTTTATATATATATATATATAACTATGTTGTAATGCTCATCTATAGGTGGGGCCTCACAAACACATCCTAAAAAGCTGAAATTTGAGCATGCTCCCCCTAAAATTTTAAAATATAATTGTTTCAAAATTTGATAAATGAGTGAAAAACTATACCCAAACTAGCACATGTTGGTTTTTGACAAAAAATGAAGACACTAAGAATAGAAGATAAAGATGAAAACCTTAACATAATCAAAATGTAAAAAAATTATATGGCTAGATAGCTAAAAGAGAGAGTGATGTCATCATGATATTTTTATAATTTTTCAGTGGAACACATGCAAACCTGATGGAAAGCATGGCCAAAAATGTGTGAAATTTTGCTACAAATTTAAAAAATCATGTCTTTAGCATGAAATAGTCATCCAACCCTTTGGATGCCTAATGAAAATCCAACCCAAAGGGTTTTATATTTCCCAATGCAAGCCATTTGGTGAGCGCCAAAGGTGAATGATGATTTTTTAGAATGTATAATTTCTTAAGCTCTTTCTTTTTTCTTTTTCATTGTCTTTCTCTTTCTCTGTCAGTGAAACTTGTATGCACTTAAAAATGGTCTGAGCACAAATTAATTAAATACTTGTTATTTAATTAATAAAATCATAAATCCTCTACTTATAAATAAATTGCAAAATTTATTTATATAGTTCACTTCTAAATATTCTTCTTATCCAAAATCACTTCTCCCTTAAATTAATTAAATGCACAAATTAACTTATCATTTAGTTGGTTTTCCCTCTTTCATTTAAATTTGAATTTTAATTCAAATTTGGCCTCCAAAATCATTTTCCTCTTAAATTAGTAAAATACATAAATTAACTAATTTGTCATTATGTTAATTTCCCATCTTCATTTAAATTTGAATTTTTAATTCAAATTGGCACATTTCTACATATTGTTCCAACTTCCTTCCACCTCACCTACCACCTCACCATGTGTCACATGAAATTGAATTTTATAATTTTATAAATGTGGATTTTTCATCAACAAACCTATAAAAAATTTGAAACCACTTTGGACACATGGCTTCTTCTTTCCTCTGATTCCCTTCAACACTTGGCAAAATGTTTTCTTGCAAGGAACCACCTCCATGATTCTCTCCAACCTCCTTGTGCTCAACCGTCGATACCACAGGATCACAATCTTGACCGTTCGTCACTACCACATCATTCCCAACTTGGAAATTTCTATAAATAGGACACATTTCTACAAATTTTGATAAGGATAATTTGACAAGTTTATGTTGCAGAAACTTCATTGCACATTGGAGAGAATTTTAGTGAGCATTGTAGTTGCACTTTGCATTTTAGTTCATTTAGCATTATCATGACATTTCCATTTTAGCATTTTAGCTTCTTGAATCTTTTATACAACATTACTATTATATTTGTATCATTAGTTTAGCATCATTTCAATCACAACAATACTTCATCATAGACTATACAACATTTATCTTCAAAAACACCAAAAAAATATAATGATGTAGACATTTTAGTTTGCATTTCATAATAGTTGCTCATTTCTTAGGTTATCATTTCACTCATTCATGTGCAACGAATAATTCTAAGAGAATGAGTTGAGGAATAACCAAGAATAGAGGACAATGGAATGAGTTCAAATGCAGGGTTGTAATAGTTTACTTTATTATTTCTCCTTCATTAGATGTAATACATTTCATTGCTTGTGTGTATTTAGTTATGATTAATTAATCTCACTGACACATTAAAATCACACACATAAAATTGGCACCCACCATGGGGCTGAGCCCCACATATAAATTTGTTTTCTATTGATTTTTTCTTCCTAGGTTCCATAAAAAGTGACAAATCAACACATCTAAATTTTTCTCTGATGCATCTAGAAAAAATTTCAGTGCATTGAGTTTCTATTTCGATGCATCTGGCATTTCTTCTAGCACATTTGGTTTATGTTTTGATGCATCTGGTTGTTATTTCGGTGCATACAACTATTCTTTTGGCATATCAGGGGGTTTTAAATTGCATTATGTGCTTTTCCAGTTTTAGCACATGCATTCTATCATTTAGCGTGTTTGGTATCGCTTTCAACGTATTTAGTAGTTTAGTGCATTCAGTCTGAGTTTCAATGCATCTAGTTACTGTAGTGGCGTATCTAGTTTTAGGATAAATTTTCTAGATTCCCAAAACTAATCTGTGTTTTTCTGTTTTACAAGAACCTTGTACGCAGTCAGAGACTTTGCAGAAACAATAAAAGAACACTTTCAAAGAATTCAAAGCTTAAAACTACTAGCAATTGTTTACAGGGGTGAATCTATTTGTCATTTCCTTTTGGTTAAGATATGAATCTAGCATAATTAGGAGGGATAAATTTACAACATGCTTGTTGTGCTTGGAGTGGTAGGTGTGTATGCTCTCCCCTTAACTGGGTGATCAGAAAGCTATACCTATTCATTTATATTGCATTTTAAACCTTAGAGGGTATGCCTCCCTACTTCAAAAGGAGGGAATGACCCAACCGGGAACATGCTAAAGCCAAGCGACTTCCACCCAAGATATAAATGTGGGTACTCGAGGAAAGTTTGAGTATCATGGGGATTGTTCCAATAAGAAGGGCAACAATGTTCTCTTGCCGCATGGATGATCCCTCATGAACATAAAGTCCGTACTAAAGCGCCTTTTTTGTAGTAATCCAAAAATTACCTTTCTATTCTTTGGTGCAGCAATGGTCATTGCCAAGACATCCACATTCTTGAAGTTCTTAGTAGAGGTGAAAAAGTTGCCATGGGAGATTCATGGGAGTTTGAAGCTTGGTTGGCCCGAGAAGTGAGTGCACTGTAAGGGGGAGCTTATGCAACCAAGCTTCTAAATCAACCACTAAGAATAAGTGTGGTTGGAGTAAAATCTGCGTGGAATCCAAAAGAATATTGCCTTATACCGCCTAGGATTGTGCTTGTTTGATGTGTTTACCAATGTATTTTTTAACAAAAAATTTAAGCAAACATCACACAAACATGTCCAACTATTGATTCAGAAGAAAATCCAAACCAAGCAGTTCAAATTCACTGCCAAAAATTGGGAAAATCTGTCAAACAGTCAAAAATCAGAAAGAATTTTCTAGATCAACGCATCCATTTAGTACCCCAACACATACCTTGAATCCTTTAGTGCATCCATCTATTGTTCTAGCACATCCCTATCATAATATAGCAGATATATTCACTCTTCTAGCACATTCATTTTCCTATTTTAGTGCATTTGTGCAATCTTGCAGTGCATTCATTTACTATTTTGGTGCATTCATTGCCTATTCTGATGCATACCAGCCAACTTTTAGTGCATCTATACCATTCCATAGCGCATCTAAGCACTATTTTAGCACATTCGGTAAATTTCTAAATGAAAAGTTAAATTTAACCTCTCATCTGCCAATTAACACCCAATTTGGAGATTTCCTTCTCAAACCACTTTCATTCCTCATCCCAAAATTGCTTTTAACTTGTCGAAACCAACACTTTCAAGTGAAAATTCCTCATCTAAACTTTGATCAAACATCCCAAGATTTCCTCATCATCACACCTATTCCTGATTAGCAGTTGTGTTTCACCATCAGGATTTATCATTTGTTACCAGGATTATTCATCCTTCATCCTGAAACCAACTTGCTTAATCAGATTTAGCTTAGTCCCTTGACACTCCTAAACAAATATCAAATTCTAGCAAAACTTTATCACTTGTATCATCAAATTCCAAACATGGCTTAATAAAATTCCTTTCATAGATTCTACCAAACTGAAAATGATGAAATAATGGATGAGGACATCTTACAAGCTCAACAAGACCCTCGATTTCACAAGTTCAAGGAGAAAATTTTAGAAAAGGATGGAGAGAAATAGCTTTTGATGTTGGCCAATCAAGGTGTAAAACTACCAACTAACTTTGATGTCAATCAATTAAAAGGAACTCCCAAGAAAACAAAAGTTGATCCATTGGATGTTTTAAATCAACACTCAACAAATGCAAGATCTCCAACAACAAATCCAAGACATGCAAAGGGGAACAATAATTCCTTACCACTTTGACAAAAATGTGAACATGATATCTTCTCCACCAAAAGCTACATCAACCAAGTTCAATGTTTTTGAATCTTTGCAAAGGTTAAATAAGAAGCCCAAATCAAAGCCCTCAAACATGAATAACATTGAACAATCCTATCATGTCACACATTTATCTTCATCCCCTATAATTCAAAATGATTCCTTATAATTCTTTCACCCAAGATAATGATTCCACCCAACCACATTCTTCTATCATATCCTCTACATCCAATGATTCATTTCAATCTACATATCTAGATCAAGATATTCTTTCTACTCCATCTCATGATACCAAAATTCTACAAACCCTTCCAATCTTTGATCAAGACCCCATCTCACAAGAACCTTATGATGATCCCATCCTTTCATTATTCACTCACGATGATCCTCTTCAATCTCAAAAACAAAATATCCTTCCAAGTTCTCCTTCCACCTCACCTTACAAGAGCATGAAATTTTTTCCATCCTATCTAAAGCTACTTCATCTCCCCCACCTAATTATTCTTTTCCAAGTCAAGATCAAAGTATCTTGTCATCCCCATGTCAAGAGTCTACCACCCTTATTCAAGCTATCCATGAACCCTGCACCTATAAATTGGGGTCTTCCACCTTTATCCACCCGAGTTTACTTCCAACACCTATCCTTTCATCCATATCATATCCTCCACAAAATGGACTCACATCTTGTTTCACAAACAATACATATCCCATTGCTAAATGAATGTGCCAAAATATGAACTACAAAGGTAAAGGATTAGGCCTTCAGGAACAAGGTATCCTAGAACCCCTTTTTGCCCAAGAAAATCCATATTTTCATGGCCTTGGTTATGTACCTCCATCCAACCCTCCATCTATCCTAGGTTCTTATCCTATTCCATCAATTCCTCCATCTATCCAAGGTCCTTATCCCATTCCATCAAACCTTCCATCTATCTATGGTCATTATCATCCAAACCTTAGTTCATCAGCCCTTCCATCCATATTAGGGTCCCACATCCCTCCATCTCCTATTCCCCGAGAGAAACAAAGGCACACATCCTTGATGCCCTTCCAAAATTATATAACCATTAACTCATTCATCACACCTCTATATCGTTCATCTCAATCCACCCTTCCTAGTGTTCTTGGAGGCAATTTGGATGCCAAATTTCAAAAGCTTCCATATCAAAACCCACATGTATCAAAGGATCAACATGTCTCCTCAAAGATTCATGCAAAATAAAAGAAAATTTGATCCAAAATCAAAATAAAAATCCAAAAGGCCACAAAGGCCCATCAATTCAAAAGAAAATCCAAAGGCCACAAAGGCTTACAAAGCAAAAGGAAAAATTTCAAAGACCACAAAGGTCCATACATCAAAGATAAAATTCTTGAAGGCCACAAAGGCCCATAAAGAAAATATAAAAGTCAAAAATTATGTGGATTCCTAAAAGTCTCATAGAAGCAATGAAATCAAAATTGGCATCCAAATTTGCTAATCCAAAAGCTTCTCCCCATCTTCCATCTAAAAACCTATCACCTTCCAAATCAACTTTTCCTCCATCACTCCACCACCCTTCAAGGTGTGTACCAATTTTAATCTTTCCATCCTTTCCATCTATCCATCACAAAGCCTTCCAACCTCCTATTCATCATCCAACATCCATCCCCCATTCTCCTCCTTTAATTCAAAGCTTTGCATAGGGCCTTAGCTTCTTCTATCATGCCAACATTAATAAGTTTAATTCCAATTACCATAGTCTATCAAAGCACATATTTAAGGGATATTAGTCATTAAACTTGAGGCTTAAGTCCTTCCTCCATCTCCCTATCCATATACTATCTTCCATTTTCCTCTTATCATTCATGGCCATTATCCTCTCCATGTTCTTTCCTTACATTTTCACCTTTGATCTTGACAAGGTTAAGGATCTTCTTGAACATCATGCATCTTATCCTATTCACTTCATCCAAATATTCCATACCATATCCTCCATCATGCATCTTCTCTTATATTGTGGGGAATCTTGTGTCTTCAATTGGTCATCCCAATCAATCTTAAATGTCCTTGGAAAATCCAAATAAATCAAAAAAACATCAAAATCCAAAAACAAAAAAATCAAAATATTTCCAAAACCCAAAACAAAATCAATAAATCACATGCTTTCACAATAAATGGTTTGTTCTCACTAGGGGAAAAATATTGATCTCAATGGGGGCAAGTAACCGTTGAGCTAAAAATAATAGGCAAGCAAACAACAAATCAACCTTGGCGAAAACAACAATCGTTGTGGCTATCAAAACTAAAAACATAACATTAATCAAACCAATCAATCAACCATGCAAGCCAAATCAAACATCAAGGCAAATCAAATCAATTCTAACTAAAGGATTACCTTCTAAATCATGGTTGGATCACTTTAGCGCAAATGTTCAATTGATGTATCTTGATTGTTGTTATCATTTCTTTGGAGTACCTCAAGGATGTCCTGAACTATAGGTGTTATGATAGAGTGATACTTTCCTTTGTCTGATGTCTGTGAGTCAATCATTAATACTATGAAAATTTTCATAGGACATGCTCTACAAAGTATCATTGGTGACATTCTAAATTTGCATGGGAAAATGATTAACTCTTGCTTGTTTACACAAGTGATGCTCAGGTCATCTTGGTCCAATTATACCTAGATGCTTGTGTTATCTTGTACTATCAATCTCAACGAAAGTTGTTTGGAAGTTGTACTCAGGTCATCATGGTTTAATTATACCATTGATGCTTGTGCTAACTTTCAACATTTTAATAAGCTCAATGATGATACTAAGCACAATAAATCACATGGTTGCATTGCATAGTTAGATTTTCATGGTTAAGATATATTGCATCCATATTAGTTTGTGCATGAGCATTATCATATCCATCACATCCCATTTCCATAACTGCATCCATCACATATCATCATAAAGCATCATCCAATCTCATCTAAATCTATCCATCCAATCATTTATTCCAATCTCATCTAATCAATCCATTCAATCTAGCACAAATCATTTAATCATACCTTTGGTCTTATTCCTAGACTTAATGCAAATGTTTCTCATCATCATCATCATCGGGATGTATCCTTTCATATCCTTGTGTTGTTTTGGGATGTATCCTTCCCTCATCAACAACACTCTCATCATCATCATCATCAATTCATCTCGGCTTGTAGTTTGACTGGGGCAACATCATACTTACTTTTGAATCCATTTGTGCTTTCTTTCTTCAAATATTCTCTTCCCAATCTCCTATCGCTTATCATCTTCCTCATCTTCCAATTTAATCTAATCAATCCATCATCTCAATTGAACCATTTAATCATTCAATAAATTCATCCCCTTCATCAAATTCATTTATCAAATCCTCTTCTATCATTTCGAGCAATAATCCAAATGCAAGCCAATCCTTAATCCATTATGAATCCGTTCAATCAATCATGTTAAATGATCCAATCATATCAATGGTCTTGATCCTAATCTTGTTGTAAACCCAATCAATCAATCTATCAATCAAATATCAACATCCTATCATTGATCCTCACCTATCATGAGATCAATAGTCAATACAATCATCAATCAATCACTCAATCCATGGTTTACAGCTTGATAGGGGCAATACCTTGTTTGTTTTTGAATCATTTGTGCATGCTTTCTTGCTTGGATGTGCTATCATTTTATCTTGCAACAAATCTTTATCATTCCAATAGCTCAGCTCTCTATATTTCTACAGAATGTACTTATGATAAACTCTCTTCTTTTTATTAGGAGATAAATTGTTTCAGCACCATAAATAGTTCAAAATCATCAGAAAAATCCTAAAAATTCAAAATTTCATCGATTTATCTCCTGAGGGGGCATCCATTCATTATCACTACAAAATCAAAGTATAGGGCATGTTGTAATTTTTATCATCACGGTCAGAAAAAATATTCTTTGAAGCAATGTGCCTATGCATATCAATTCAAAGAGGGGCAAAACGTATGCACTTTAAAATGGTCTGAGCACAAATTAATTAAATACTTGTTATTTAATTAATAAAATCTTAAATCGTCTACTTATAAATAAATTGCAAAATTTATTTATATAGTTAATTTCTAAATATTCTTCTTATCCAAAATCATTTCCCCCTTAAATTAATTAAATGCACAAATTAACTTGTCATTTAGTTGATTTTCCCTCTTTCATTTAAATTTGAATTTTAATTCAAATTTGGCCTCCAAAATCATTTTCCTCTTAAATTAGTAAAATGCACAAATTAAGTAATTTGTCATTATGCTAATTTCCCATCTTCATTTAAATTTGAATTTTTAATTCAAATTGGCACATTTCTACATATTCTTCCAACTTCCTTCCACCTCACCTGCCACCTCACCTACCACCTCACCTACCACCTCACCATGTGTCACATGAAATTGAATTTTACAATTTTTAAAATGTGGATTTTCCATCAACAAACCTATAACAAATTTGAAACCACCTTGGACACATGACTTCTTCTTTTCTCTGATTCCCTTCAACACTTGGCAAAATGTTTTCTTGCAGGAAACCACCTCCATGATTCTCTCCAACCTCCTCGTTCTCAACTGCCGATGCCGCGGGATCACAATCTTGACAGTTCGTCACCACCACATCATTCCCAGCTTCGAAAGCTCTATAAATAGGACACATTTCTACAACTTTTGATAAGGAGAATTTGACAAGTTTATGCTATAGAAATCTCATTGCACATTGGAGAGCATTTTAGTGAGCATTGTAGTTTGCTCTTTTCATTTTAGTTCATTTAGCATTATCATGGCATTTCCATTTTATCATTTTAGCTTCTTGCATCTTTTATACAACATTACTATTATATTTGCATCATAATTTTAGCATCATTTCAATCACATCAACACTTCATCATAGACTATACAACATTTTATCTTCAAAAAAACCAAAAAAATATAATGATGTAGACATTTTAGTTTACATTTCATAATAGTTGCTCATTTCTTAGGTTGCCATTTCACTCATTCATGTGCAACAAATAATTCTGAGAGAATGATTTGAGGAATCACCAAGAATAGATGAAAATGGAATGAGTTCAAATGCAAGGTTGTAATAGTTTTCTTTATTATTTCTCCTTCATTAGATGTAATGCATTTCATTGCTTGTGTGTATTTAGTTATGATTAATTACTCCCACTAACATATTAAAATCACACACAAAACTATATACTTATATGGACATTTACTTTCCTATTCTTTAAGCTATATTTCATGTATATAGTTTCAAGATGTTTGAGAGTGGTTTTGAATCTCTTGGAGTTATAATACAAACTCTAGTTTTTGGAAGATCTTATAATTTTTTGGACTTAATTAAATTTAAATAGTTAGCATGTCAAATTTTATCAATCAAGAGGTCAAATATCAATAATCAACAAGTTGTATCATATTTATCTCTAACTCACTCACTATTTATCTCTTATTCTCTACACCTCTCTCTCTCACTATCTCCATCTCTTTATCTAACTCTCTCTCCCTTGAGCTCAAGAACTACATGTCCATCTCTCTCACTCTCTCTCCTTCAATCTCTAATCTTTATCTCCCTCCCTCCTTCTATTCTCCCCTCTCTACATCTCTCTATCTACCCCCCTCTCTCTCTCTCTTCCACCCACTTTCCCTCTCTACTCCTCTCTATCTAAGTGAAATTTTGGGAAAGAGGATCCCCAACAAACAATTTTTTTTATTTTTGTAAAATATAAGGGATCTCAATAGGTGTCTTTCCCTAAGGGAAATTCATTAGGAAAGAGATCACAAGGTGTAAAGATTGACTTTCAACCTCAATTGTGAATCAATCAAATCTAGATCTTAGTCCTTAGGATAGTAGGAAATATATGGGATTAAATTGAAATGATTTTGAACACTCAAACTAATTGAATAACAAGACATAATACATAAAATAAAAATACCTAAAATTATAAAAGATAAAATGATAGTTTTTAGGCAAATCTAAGAAGAGTCTAAACACATGTACTTGTCACCAAAATTCTATTTTGAGACTTGTTGAATGATCGGTTTTCCCCTAGGTGAATGGGTCTTGGTTAGGGCTTCTGAAAACACTTTTGATAGTCCTTTGATGCTGGATCTTGGATTTTGTTTGACACAGGTCCCACTATCAAAAAGTCAAAAATAAATCTGCAATCTAGTTTTTGTGACTTGACAAAAATAATAACAACTTGTGCAATAATGCAAAATATATCCTTCTAGATCTCTTCAATCCTTCTTGAACCTCTAATTTGCACATACACAAAGAGGAAAAATTGTTTTTTTTGAAAGCGGGTTTGGCTTATTCAAACCCCAAGTTTGCTAATAAAAACTTGATAGAAAAATAAATGATGACTGGGAAGGAAATGATGAATGAACAATGCTTGCTACAACTCACCAACCTTCAATGGCTTCCCTTAGAGGATTGAAGACAAACACATCTCTCCAAGGAATTTGATCTTTATTTTCTTGATGGATTTGGACACTTGAAATGTTTGGGTGCTTTAGGATCAACAATGCATAGTAGCCTTCACAAGATGACATGAACACACATAAGCTTTAACATTATGATAGGATCTTGATTACTATAACACATGACTTATAAATCTACTCTTGAATTCTCTTTACAGTAATATTTTATTCTCCAAAATGTTTCTCATTAAGTGTTGGATTTTAATTGATAAAGAGACTATATATTTATAATTTTTTATCTAATTTCCCAAAAAAATAGATTCCAAAACCCAACAATTGCAAATTGAATTTGAATCATTAAACTACCACAAAAAACATATTTGAAAATGGGTCTTAGGACTTAAAGGGGACCCATTGGCCCTTGGAAAAATGGGTCTTGGCCTATAAGTCCAAGATGCACATATTTCAGGGTGATAAAAATATTAAATGCGTTAATTAAATGTTGGTTCCCCTTTTGAAAAATAGGAAAAATAAGGCTTTGAAATGAATAATTTGGAAAATTAGAAGCTTAATTAAGTCTAGTAAACTAATGGACCCAAACATAGTGTGAAACTGTAAAGGTATATAATTTCCTACACTAAATTTAGCCCCTACTTTAGTGAGAGTATGAACTTACACTCAGACTCACACTAAAGTAGATAAATATACATCAAGAGGGGTCCAATTGCACAAATGTTAGAGAGATAGGATGACAAAGATCAAGGAGGAGGAAAGGTCCCCAAGATCTAAGATCCCATAGAAAACCAACATAAGGACAAAGGGAAACACATGAATGTAAGATATGTGCAGTAAGACAAGATACACAAACATACAATTTCAAAGCCAATGCAAAAAGGAATGAAATAAAAGAAAATAGAAGGTGAATCAAGCCTTGAATTTTTTTCCAAAAGTGATGGATCAAGCCTAAGATTTTTATCCAAAAAAAATTCTCACAAGGGCTAGTGCAATCTAGTATACACTAGGTGAGCTCCAAGGCAAAATGAGAAAAACACACTAGGTCTACAAGGTGTGTACCTATAAAAAGGGGTGGTGATGAGAAAACACAGACTAGGTCTAAAAGGTGTGTACCCATATGTCAAACATACCAAAAGTTATACTCCCTGATAACTTTGATAAGGTGCCACAAAAATGATCAATGTGATATGCCAATGCTATGCTAAGTTCAACTTCTATGAACAAAGTGAAAACAAAAAATTAAAATATCAATGAAAAATCACCTCAGAATGTGTAAATAATAATTCCAAAATAAAATAATGCTAATGTATGCCCCAACTTTAAAGGAATTTCTAAACACCATGTTGCGAGCAATTAATTTAAAGTAGAAAATGATAAATTCCAATTGATAAAAGGGTTGTGAGAGATTATTTAGAAATCCATATGCCAATGATAAGTTTCAAAATAAAGTTGCATCATGAAAAACAAGGCTTCCCCCACATTCAATCCAAATATATAACACATAAGGGATCTACAAATTCAATTTCAACATATGTATTTTCTATATAGTGATATAATAGAGCTTGAAACCATCATCATTCCCAAAATACTTTCTAGAACAATGAAAACAAAGGAGGAATGACACATCGAGAGCGAATTTTTTATTTTTATTTTATGTCAACATGGAAGATACTTAAATGTCTTCAGGCCTTGCATCATTCCCAAAAGGAAAATACAGGAAAAAAGAAAAGATAATATTTATGACAGATAGAAGAATGAAGATATAAATAGAATAATGTCATGAAAAATTCACCCCCTTTGTATCCTTGCACCAACAAAGTGACAAGGGTCATCCAAGGAAAGATCAAAAACATAAAGACACACCACGTAGCATGATACATGTGATTACATTATGGACATGCAAGCCAACCTAAAGCATATCATTCACATCCCAATCTTGTTCATCATATACAAAAGGTGGATAGCTAAACAAAGGGGCAACACCAAGTGTCATACTAGGATAATCACTAGGTTCAACACATGGTAATTCACTCTTTTTAGGAGGATCACCATGGTCACCCTAGCTAAATTCATAGAAGTGGAAAATAGAAAATTCAACTCATTATGAACTTCTTCATCAATCTTAGCAATCTCATCACCATCATCATCCAATTTAATCATAGTAGGAGGTCTAATGACAATGTACATTGTATGTTCTTGTTTTTGTTGTGGCGAAGTCGAAGAATCGACATGCTTTATTTCAATTATTTGTTGATATTTGATTGTTGGTTAATTCTTTTCTTCTAACTTACTAGCAATAAAATGATGTATATTCCTATGCTCTTTACCATTTTGGTTTATTCTTGCATAGTTTTCAAGTTGTGATGGTGTAGGAGTGGGATTTTTTAGCCATTGGTCTCTTTTCTTCCCTTAGGGGAGGAACAAAAGTGACCTCTGAGGGTTGTGAAACCACTTTCTCTTTAGGTTTATAAACTTGTTTGATTTTAGGATGCACAAAGGGAATTTCAAGGTTATCTCTTAGTCTCTTGTAGGACATAGGTGGTAGAATATCATTATACTTTGTTTGATTATTTGGGAGATCTTTTTGTTCAAGAATAGGTTCATCCACAACAATTTGAGTGGGAAGAACTATATATTTTTCAGTTTCAAGAGGGATATTGGCAAGGGATAACTCTTCTATATTTTTTTCTTTGAATTTTTTTATATGATTTAAAGAATAAATCCTCACGAGATTTAATAGGTTCCATGGGTCTAGGCCAAAAGAAATCTTATGAAAATTTTGATTATTAAATGGAAATTTCAAGCACTTATGAATGACTGACTAGATGGCATCTGTGGAGCATAGCCATGGATAACCCAACTTCACACATAATTGATCTGACACCGGTTTGATGGAGAAGGAGATATCTAGTTGTTTCGGTCCAAGTTTTGATGGAAGAGTGATTGAACCTATCATAAGGTGAGAAAAAACATCATTTGTTTTGATCCATTCTTTTGATTATTCTTAAGAATCTTGGTAAAGTTTATGCACAAATAAAATTCCTCAGTGATCACATTCTCTACACACACAAGATCAACTAATATCCCATTTGCAGGATTTTCATTTAATCTTTTGGCTATGTAAAGAGGACCATCGAGTTCATGTTTAATTATATCACTATTTTAGAAAGCAATGTTAGGAGACAATTTGTTTTGGTCCTTATGAGGTTGAAATCCAATGAGTCCAATCATGGCATGTAGATCATCCTCATTATCACTCTTATCACCATCACTTATATCTCGTATCTTTTCAACATTCATCACATCATTCTTGGTATCACTAGATTTTACAAAAGAGATGGAATGGTTTGGAATTGGATTGGTAAAGATTTGTAAATTTTAATTAGGTGTGGCTATAGATTAATTTCATTGATCATTAACACTACCAAACTGGATATGATTAGAATCAATGAGATCTTGCACTATATGTTTAAGACACTTGCATCATTTTGTATCATATCCACTTTGTCAGTGATAAATTGGAAAAAATAATTTGAATTATAGTTCAGAGCTAAAGACTTAGTGGTATCAAGAATTCTAACAAGAGGTAAAGTGATTAAGTTCTTTCTCAAGAGTTGCAACACAATTTAATGGAGGTTGTTAGGTAGTGGGGTGAATTTCCTCTTCTTTTCCCAAATTTGTTATGGAGTTAATTTTATGGCAGCCACTTGAGTTTCAACATGATGGGTTGGTTGATGTGTATTTATATGTACAAATCCCTTGTTTTGTTTCTTGAATGGTTGAAAGTTGTTATGATGCACTATTTCAGATTTTTCAGGATGGGTTGAACCATTTTTTTCTATGCAAATTGATTAAGTGACTTCTAATAATCATAGAGAGTTGTACATAAGTATGTAAAGGAGCGAAATTTCATCATCCCAAGCTTGTATTGGATATTTTTTGTAAATTTTTAATGAACATTCTTTGAGTATCATAATTGGGAAGCTTAATGTTGATTTATGAGTAAAGCAGTTGATAATGTGCTATAAAATCAATGGCCTTTTCATCTACATTTTTTTCTTACATTGCATTAAATCAGGTAAGGCCATCTTAGGACCAATGTGGACTTGGAAGTGGTTGAGAAAGGAATTAACAAGCTCATTAAATGAGTGCATTGAGTTATTTGGTAATGAAGAAAACTATTCCAAGGTTGTATATTTCAAGGACCTAGGAATGTTTTTAGCCAAGAGCTTATCTTAAAAACTGAAGTCATTACATAATATTGTATATGTTGACACATGGTTGCTAGGATATCCTTTAACACCATATTTCTCAAATCTAGGTATATTTATGCCTTGTGGAATTTGTGTTGTTAATATCTCCAATGATAATGGGTTTCTTTTGACATAATGTGAAGTTTGTCCACTTTGATTCTTGTTGAATGTTGTTATTTGTTGTTGGAGGGATGTGACATTTTGCAAAATTTGGTTTATGATAGAATCATTGGTTGTGTTTTGAGATGGAGGGGAATATGGTGGAGGTGTATATGTGTTCGGTGGAAAACTAAATTACAAGTTTGTGAGAGGTAGGGTGTTTGGATATATGATGTTTGAATTCACATGTCTAAAAGGATTCCTAGAGGAAATAGTTAAAGTTGGAGTAATATTGTTAGTTGGTTGCAGTGTTGTAGTAACAGTTGGATTAGTATATGTAGAAATAGAGGCTATTTTTGTAGGGGAGTAATTTTATTTCCTTCTTGAATTTGAGTGTATCCCAAAGCTTGAGAACGACTAGCCATTGTAGGAACATGATTATCAATAATGTGAGATAGGCTACACAATCTCTATTCCTAGTTCATGATCAAGTATTCTCCTCATGTTATCTATGATAGGAACCATAGTGCTAGAAATATATTTTGTACTCATATTGTCTTGAAGTTTTTATAAGGCTTTATCTATTTTTTGTAAGTTTTGTTGAGAGACATGAGTAACAATGGTTTCAACATAAGTTGAAGTAGTTTTTTGGTAAATTTCATCATGGATATGTGTTTTGGTAAAGTGTGTATGTCATTGAAATCTTTGGTTTATGTTTCAAGTTTTGTGTTTGGTGAGGATCCTAATGCAATTGAGACAATTAATTGTCCTTCACGTTCCAATTAGTGTCCTCGTTAAATAGATAGCTTGGGTGAAGATGAAGATAGCATGCAATAATTTATAAACAAAGCCTTGAGAAAAATGCAACCTTTTACCCCTCAATGTAATGGCCTAACAACCCATGTCAACAACCAACACCTCCAATAATTCCACCACTTGAGATGTTCAATATTTTACATCTTGAAATTGAACCACAAGGCATATCTAAAACAAAGAGCATGGAAGAACAAATCGATATTAAACACAAGGAAACTATGCCATCTGAGACTCTCTTATCTTATATGCACAAATTTACCAATACACCCATTGATTTGGAACAAACTTATAGCCAAGCTTATAATTTTTCAAAATAAAGGATGTGACATTTGCAATGAGCATGAAGTCCATTCTCTCTTGGAATAAACACCATTTGAATAAGCTAAGGGATTAGGATATCGAGACTCTCCACCTTCACATCAAAAAAATTGCCAATCAAGTACGAAGCATAAGCATTATAAAGTTAAGAAGCTACTATTTCTCCACACTATAACAACAATTAAAAAATATTTACAAAAATTCCTTAACCAAGGATCGACTATATTACCACCTATCTGAGAAAATAAGAAAGGAAAAGGTACAAACATGTCTTATTGTGAATATCATAGAACACTAAGGTGTTTTACCAGCAAATGTCATGATTTAAAGAAGGTATTTAAATAATTTGATCATTTTGAAAATCAATATGATCATATAATCAACTAAAAATTGTTTATTTTTCTCCTTACCATGTGATAGTTGTAGAATCTTAGTATACTCACTATTACATGTATTAGAATTTTTGTAAAACCATATTTTATGTTGCAAGGAGTACCATATCATAATTTATCTTGGCTCATATTGTCCTACACTTGGGGGAAAGGATTAGGTAGCCTTTTCCAAGGTGTAATTCTTATTGAGATCCATATCCATCTCCTTAAAATGTTAGTATAGCAAGTACACTAATATTTTAAGGGGGCAATATGGTCGCCTATTTATTGTTTTCATATTCCCTTCTTAGTGATGATGTCATATATATCTTAGGAAGTGTGACTATACTAATCAAAGTGTGATCTTCTTAATTCATATGATGTTTCTTCTTTATGGTGATATTAGGCTTGATTTCCTACAAGAGTGTGACCTTTTTCTTGGCATATGACATTCCCCTTAGTGGTAATGCTACGGATGGTATTCCCTAAGGAGTGAATCTTTTATTCCTCAACTAGTCCTCTCTTGGTAGTGATGTTAAATATTATGTTCCCTAAGGTGTGACCTTTCATAAATTAAGCAAAGCCCCTTTTATTATTATTGATAAATTACTTTTTTTTTATGCACCCCCTGAGGTGAATTTTGTTTGTACCCCCTAAGGTGAGTTTTATTTTCAGCCCTAGAGGTGAATTTTATTTGCACCCCCTAAGGTGAGTTTTATTTGCACCCCCTAAGGTGAATTTTGTTTGCACCCCCTACAGTGACTTTTATTTGCACCCCTTGAGATGAATTTTATTTGCACCCATTTAGGTGAATTTTATTTGCACCCCCTGAGGTGAATTTTATTTGCACCCCCTATGGCAATTTTTTTTGCACCCTCTAAGGTGAATTTTGTTTGCACCCCCTCAGGTGAGTTTTTTTGTATCCCCTACTTGGTGAGTTTTGTTTGCACCCCCTAAGGTAAGTTTGGCATTTTTTCTTCAAGTTTTTTACAAATTTTGAACCTAGTGTAGCATTGGCATATTTTATGGACACATAGTATAACACAACTTGCTAGTCCATATTTTTCCTTTTTGCATTAGCTTTGACATTTTATGTTGGTGTACCTTGTTTCGTTGCTACACATATGTGTTTTTTTTCCTTTGTTGGTTTTCCTTGAGATTGGAGAGCTTAGGGGCTTGACCACTCTACTTGATCCTTTTTCATCTTATCTTTCCAACAGTTATACAACCGGACCTCCCTTGACATAGATTAATCTACTTTAGTGTGATTCTGAGCATAAACTCATACCCTCACTAAAGTTGGGGCTAAATCTAGTGTAGGAAATTATATACCTTTACAATTTCACATTATGTTTGGGTCCCTTAATTTATTGAAATTATTTAAGATTCTAATTTTCCAAATTATGCATTCCAAATCCTTATTCTTACCATTTTCCAAAACGGGAACCAACATTAAATAAATGCATTTAATATTTAAATTGTCATGGAATATGTGTGTCCTATAAATATAGGCTGGGACCCATTCACCCATAGGAAAATGGTTCCCCTTTATGAGCTAGGACCTAATTTAAAATATGTGTTTGGAAGTATTTTAATGATCAAAATTCAAACTGTAAGTGTCAGCTTTTGAAATCTACTTTTTGGGACATTAAATAAACACATATAAATACATAGTCTATTTTATCATTTAAAATCTAACACACATGATCTAGCATTCTCTTTATTGTCATGAGCATTCAAGAGCAACATTACCATTCATTTATAGTAGAAATCAAGATCCTAACATCATGTCCAAGTTTATGTGTGTTCATGTTGTCAAGTGTGAAGGCTAACAAGTGTTGTGAGTCTTCATGCATTCAAGAATTCAAACAAATCAAGCAAGAAAATCATATTTCTTTGAAGATATGTGTATGAATTCAATCCTTCAAGGAAGAAATTGAAGGATGGTGAGTTGTAGCAAGTGTTCATTCATCATTTCCTTTCTTTCCATTCAAGTTTTTTCATTATTGACATTACCATTGTGAAAGTGGGAACACTATTCATGGGGTTTGACTGAGGAAAACTCCTATATGACACAAACATTTTTCTCTTTGTGTATGTGCAGGTTACAAGTTGAAGAAATATCGAAGATATATTAAAGAGAAATTTTGCATTATTGCATTTTCTATCATCATTCTTGTCAAGACATGGAAATTAAGTTATAGAATTTATTTCCGTCATTCTGACAAATTTGCAAGTGGAAATCAACATCTCAGATCTAGCACTGGAGGACTATAAGAAAATATTTTTGGAATCCCTATCAAGGACCCATTCTCCTAGGGGTGAACTAATCCCTCTACACACTTCAAGGTAAAATCTTGGTGATACGTACATGCCCTTTTATATCTCCTAGATCTGCCTACAAAGTTTTGTTACATTATTTGCATCTTCGGGAATCTATGTTTTATATATTAGATAATATAGTTCATTTAGTTTCATCATTTCATATCATTCCTAAACATTATATGCCCCTAAAGAACACACCAACCCAAGTCTGATTGACTCAACATTGATGTTTAAAGTTAATCTCTTGGCTTTGTGGTTGGTGTCTTCTAATTAAATAAGGGAAGAGGGACCCTTAAATCCTAGGTTCTTGGTATTGAAAACTTCGAGTTTTCTCCTCTTACATTTTTCCTTTATTTCAAGAAGTAGAGAAAGGAGGGAGAGAGAGAGAGAGAGAGAGAGGGTGGGGGGGGAGATGGAGAGGGAGAGAGTAAGAGAGAAATATGGGAAGGGAGGGAGGGAGAGAGAGAGAGAGAGAGAGAGAGAGAGAGAGAGAGTTCTTGAGATAAAGGAAGATAAAGCCAAATAAAGGGATGGAGATAGTGAGAGAGAGGTTTAGAGCATAAGAGATAAACATTGAGAGAGATAGATAGAGAGAAATGATATAAATTTTTGATTACTGAAATTTGACATACTGATTAATGAAATTTGAATGTCTAAAAACTATAATATATTCCAAAAACTATAATTTTCATTATAACACAAAGAGATCTAAAACCACTATCAAACATGTTGAAACTATATACATGAAATATAACTTAAAGTATAAAAATGTAAATATCCATATCTAAATATCAAATTAAATATTTTATAGTTTCACTAGCAGAGAAAGACAAATAAAAAGACAAAAAATAGAAAGAGTTCAAAAAAATGCATTCTAAGAAGTCATCATTCACATTTGGCACTTACAAAATGATACACTTTAACTTGGAAAGCACCAAATTCGGTGCTCACCAAATGGCTTGCGTTCAAAAATACTGACCCTTAGGCTCGGTCATCTAAGCCATTGGAAAGCACCAAATTTAGTGTTGCCAAATTGTCATTTCAAGTAAAAAATAAAAGTGGCATCTTTTTTCTGTCACATATTTATGCACTTATCCATCAACCCTTACATTTTCATAAGATGTCATATGATAATATTTGTCATAATCAACCATAATTAACTTATGACATATGAAAAAATCCACTAAATTAGCATAAAATTAGGCCCCATAAAATGAGACACCCACCTCCACTAATTTAGCTTACATTTGCCATGCATGACTCATCAATTGTCATAAATTGTCATGGCAAGTTGTCATATTTTTTCATAATTTATGACATGTTAAGTTATGAAAATTTCCATTGTAATAGCTCCAAATTTAGGCTCTCAAAATTGGATTCCTACCTTCTTCAAATTAGCTTCCAAAATGTGCATATCACCTTTCATGTAGGATGCCACATCACCAATGGGTCCCACAAAGTGCCATAACATTAGTAGGAAAAATAAATTAGGATAAAATAAATAATTAATCACCAAAATTAAATGCTAGGACTTGCAAAGGTTGAGACACCTTAATCCCAACAAAAACTAGGCAACCTATTGATATACATAAACCCAATTTTTCAATAAAATGGTGCACACATGAGGCTATAACAAGAAACTTTTGGGATCGTTGGTGGATGGTGTTTGATAAACCACCTAACAAAAATCTTGATGTCTTTTGGGAATTCTATTAGTACTCAATTTTTTTTTATATCAGGTATGAGTTGTTTGAGTTGTTTTAACAACTCGCTAAATCTAGCATTCAAGTAACTACGTAAAAGGATTATAGTCCTTTATATATGTAATGGTTCAAATGAAGGAAAACACAGATGATGTTTATTTTGTGTACTACTCTGAAAGTTAATATGTTATCAAATATTGTTGTGAGGAGAGAATTTTTCCCTTTGAGGAAGATCTAACATAATTTACAGCACCATTTTTAGGGAAAAATAGTCATTCTCTGAGGGCATGTGCATTGAAACACTAACATTGAATCTATTTGAGACAATTTCATTCATTGTGAGGCACAATTTAACCAACAAAGGCATTGATTCGGTGGAATCCAAGAGATTTGAAGCATAGGTGAAGACTCGAGTTTAGAGCAATGAAGTAGAAGGTTGGTGGGGATTATATATTGTTTGTGCAAGTATGTCGCTTCTAGCTAGGTGTTCACAAAATTGTAGAAGTTGAAATAAAGGTTTCCAAGCTTTATGATGAAGATGACCCATAAGGTAGTTATTGTATTGTTTTGATTTGTATATGTTTTTTGGTTTCTTTATAGTTTGAAGAATAATTACCATTGCTTTCATTAGTTGTCTTCTTTTTTAAAAGTGTTGCGGTCATGACTATTGAGTCGAGTTAGTCTTTAAACTTTGTAATTTGGTCTTATTTAGGTAAGTGTTTTTTAAATTCTATGTATATAGATGGGAAATTAAAATTTATTTTTGGTCTAGTGTCTTATTATCTTTTTTAGAGATATTTTGTCTCATAGTTTGAAATCAAATATTGTATAAAACAATTCATGTTGGATAGGGTCTTTTTTTCAATTTGTTAAGTTTTGTCTTATCAAAAGTATGTCTATTTTATTAAATAACAATGTGTTAAAAGTGTTATAATCAAGGTGAATTATTGGTGGAGCTTGATACCTTAGATTTTCTTGTTCTTAAAGGAATATTCATGGACAAATTAAGTTTCATCGAGAAATCTGAAAGTAGAGATTTTCATACATGGAATTTATAGATGCAGTTACACCTAATAGAAATAGATCTTTGGGATGTTGTCAAACCAAACTTAGTCATACCAACAAATGCAAATGAAATTTCTAATTGGAATATCAAAAATAAAAAGGCTTTGGGAACCATTAGCCTTGGCTTGTCAAAGGCATACTTACATCATGTGGATTTCATTAAGTCTACAAAAGAGATTTGGGAGTCATTAAATAAACTCTTTGGATCTATAGCAAAAAGTGTCAAGATGAAATTGAAGCAAGGATTGTATAAAATTGAAAATGGTAGAGCATATAAGTAAGTTTCACTCTCTCCTAAATCAACTAGCTAGAATTAATGAAAAAGTAAAGGATGATGATGCCAAAGAAATACTTTTGAACAGTTTTCCTAAGCATATGTCTGGTATGGTGTTTACATTAAGAAAGGTAAATATTAGCCTTGGAGTGATGTCTACTCTACTTGACCATAGTGAAGACTGGGAAGTTGAAGAAGTCTTATATGTACATAACAAAGCAAGTTCAATTTCAAGAAAGAGAAAGTAAAAATTCAAGCCTTTCTCTCCAAAAGGGAAAATAAAATGCTTCTATTGTGACAAAGAAGGACAAATAATATTCAATTGTAAGAATAGGTCACAAGATCTATTAGATGAAAAAATAGATCAACATGCTTCCTTGGCTGAAGAAATTGATTAGGAAAACTATGTCAATGATGAAGAGCTATCATGTCCTAATGATGAAGAATATATGTTTTAGATAAATTAAAGCTTGGAGGCAGGAGGCAATGGAGGAAGGAGGACACTCAATGTCCTCTCATCAGTCACTAATGACAAGGTTGCTTGTCATCTTTGGTGGATTTTCTATTTGTGTTGTGTGCTTCGATTTTAAATATATTTCTAATAATTGGAACTTTCACATCATGGGGGGAATATAGCATCATTCCATCTCTAGTGATAGTGAAAATTTCCTTTGTTTTTGGATATTGAGGGGAACAATCAATAAAAGTATTTATTTCTATTCGTGTGTGCATTTTTTCCTTATGTAACCTCCTAGTGTAACATATTGTAATGAAAAAAATCACTAGTGTAATGAAGTTCATTCATCTTGAAAAGGTTATTGGTAATCTAGATAACCATATGAGGTGAACAGATGAGTGTAGGCATGTTTGTGTCTAAGTTTGTGGTAAACCTGTGTGAAAACCATACAATTTTGATGAGCTCAGTGCCTTTCATTTGAATCAAGATCATGAGCCACAAGAGTTGGGCTTACTGTAGTGGAAAGTGTGAGTTTTTTCCATGTTCACACTAAGGGGGGGAATGTTGGGAATTATATTAGTGCTCAATTTGTTTTGTATCGGGTATGATTTATTTGAGTTGTTTTAACAACTTGCTAAATCTAGCATTCAAGTAACCGTACAAAGGGATTCCAATCCTTTATATATGTACTGGTTTGAATGAAGGAAAATATAGATGATGTTTATTTTGTGTGTTGCTCTGAAAGTTAATAATGCCCCTCTTTATTTTCTCCACAAATTATACGTGGAGTTTGTTTTAGGAAAACATGTGAATTATTTTGATTTTAGATATTTTCAAGGAGTAGGTAAAGGAATGCCCCAAGTCAGACCTGGGGCAATGCGGGGTGATCCCACAATACTGGTTTACAATTTTTGGCCAAACTGGACACTGAACTAATTTTTTCTAGCTAAATCTTCACTTTCGAACACCTATAGCAGCTACACTGTGAGGAATTTGAAGATGTGCAAACTAGTGATTTGTGACATTTTGTCTATAGATTCTAAATATATGTTTTTCAAAAAATTTGGAATCAGATTGCACTTCTTTTTCCATCTCCTTCGAAAACTTTTTTTTTTCAATAAACACCATTTTCAAGGAGTGACGCTCACTGTATAAGACAATTTTTTTTCCATGAATGATAATTTTTTTATTTTTTTTTTAATTTAGATTTGTAACTATAGTATCTATTGCTTCCAATTGGTTTCATAGTGTTTTATAGAATAATTTTTTATTAATCAAGTTTCGAAGTCAAACTAATTACAACTCAGACATAGGTGGACCATATAACACATAATTGTTTTTGTGTGTATCGAAATTAAAAAAGAAAATTATGTTGGATCAAGGACTTCAATATCTGGTGCACTCAAATTTTTCAATTTTTTTTTTATAATCTTCTACTTTTCCACATGTGCAGAATAGAGAGCTTGATTTTTGATGAAAATCCTACATTCACAAGAAATAAAAAATAAATATAATAATTAAATTAAATTTATTTAAAATTATACTTTTTGGGAAGCTTGTAATAAGGACTACATACTTACAAAAAATAAATTTTAAATGAATTCATTTGATCCCCAAAAGGTAAATCGAAAGTGGATTTTTATCAACATTTTGATAGGTGTAAAAGAGACTCCATTATAGGGATGGTTTAAAACTAGCGAGGTTCTATCCAAGGGGGTTTCATCTAAGGTGGTTTGATCAAACCTTCTTCAATTGGAATCCTTAAAATGGAAAATTTTAAGGCTTAAATCATTATATTTTCTAAAAATATGTGATTTCAGCAAAAATCAGACTCTTCCAGAAATTGTAAACTAGCATTGTGGGATCACCCTGCGTCAAATCCAAGGTCCATATATTCCCCCACCTGATGCAGAAATATAGAGTTTCATGGTCATACTCTCTTTGACTGACCATTTGATTACATATTCTTCTTAGTTTTCCTAGCCACCTAATAGTGATACTCTTGGTGGTTCATTTGATGTTGGTGGAGCATCATCATCTAGACATATTTGTGTGCCTCATCATTGCACTATATGCAGTCATATGTGTTTAGGTCCTATGAGAGATACTATAGAGCCTCCCCTAAACACAACCGAATATGAGGTCCATGATGTGACACCTAGAGGAGATGAGCCAATAGTATGTACTACATACACAAAGACTTATGAGACAAGAATAGAAAGAGAGTCATCCACGACTAGAGATGAGGAATAAGATAGCTCTTATGTACAAGTAAAACTTATATTTATTTCAGAGTGTATTTCATTTAAAAGTTATAAAAAATAGTATTACTAATGTATATTTAATTAGGAATAAATAGTTGATGACCAAGGATGAGGTTAGAGAATTTTTTCATGATAATCTTTCATCCATTGAATTTGGCCTATTCATGGTAAAAAAATTTTTGCATGTTTAACTTTATTTATTGTATGTATATCTTTTAAGTTGTGATTAATTAAATACATATTAATTTATATCTCGATCTTATTTTACTTTCTAGTCTACTCTAGATGTGGATGATGTGACACCTTTTTGTTAGGATAGGTGACATTATAATTGCTATCCTAAGTTGATCTATGTGTCTCCACGTTCTTTGGAAAGTGTTCTAGGGAACATGAGGGACAAAATACTTATTATTTTTTTCCTATGACAAATTTTAATTGCATTCAAAGAGGTGGACCCATTACGGTGGCATTTAAAAAGCATCTTGGAGGAATATTCCTCTTGGGTGTCCAAATTTGTGGGTGGGGAACACTTGATTGTGCATTTACTTGCATGTTATTTGCATGTTTTGCATGCTCTCGTATGGTTGGGTTCCCAAGATTGCATGTTGGCACATGTTCATGCATGTAGTCATCAGATCCATTGGAGAGTTATGGAGCACTGGAGTTTGACCGGTTCTAATTGGTTGTGGGTTAGGCACCCATGTGAAAGCCATGTGATAATTTAATACTTTATTCCTTGTTTATAGGTTGTCCAATAAGGGGGATGTGGATTTTTCTACGTGGTTTTTTTTTTTTGGGATATCGTTTGTTGTACTCTCCCCCACAAACTTCTATATATTGGATCCTTGATACATAATGGTGGTTTAGTATGAGTTCTTTGTAGGTTATCAGAGTGATGAAGTGCTACTAGATTACAGAGAGGATTATTGTATTGATGTACTTATTTGAAGATTAATACAAACATTGGATCTCTTTGGGTGTGGAGTTTTTTTCTCATAAGATTTTCTCCATGTATATCTTGTTTCACTTGTGTTGATAACTTGTGGTATTACATATTTTTCTTTCATTTTTGCAATTTCCAATCACTTAATAATTTTGTGGTAATCTTGTAAATATAATTTCAGATTTGTAATCACTTTAATAAGTTCATATTGTTTTAAGTTATACCTTTATTTTCAACATTTGGTAGTAGAGATAATAGTTCTATTAAGAGAGGTATGCATTTATTTTGAGTGTGGAAGGTTTTTTGGTTGTAGTGGAAGCTTGTGCATTATGAGTTTTTGAAGAATTATGAAGATAGTTGTACACCATGGCTTCTACCTGTTGTCTAGATATTGATAAGTTCAATGGAACTGGTTACAAGATGTGGAAGTTGAAGATGGAAGATCTCCTTGAAGAGAGAGATCAATGGTTGGTAGTTTTGAATGAAAAGAAATGATAATCAATGTCTGATGAAGATTGGAAGAAAACGGACAAGAAGGAATGGGGAACCATTCAATGGTGTCTTGCATATTTTTTCCTCTTGAATATTTTAGAAGAATCTACTACATTCAAGTTGTGGAGGAGGATAGATGAAATCTTTCAAACTAAAATTTTAACTAATAATTTTTATTGCAAAAGACATTTATATTCTTTGAAAATGATGGATGGAAATACTATTGCAAAACATTTAGATGCTTTTAATATGATTATAAGTAAGCTTGTATTAATAGATGTTAATATAGAAGAGGAAGATAAATGTATTTTGTTTCTTTTTTCTTTACTTGAATCTTGGGAAAATATAATTATTGTCATAATTGGTGGTGGTATAGAATTGAAGATGGATAGTCTCATTACAATACTTGTTTCAGAAGAGATGATGAGAAATTCCATGAATGTGTGCTCCCAAGATGCCTTGCATGTGCAAGGAAAGTCCAAAGAAAAACCAAGGCCTAAAGGGGACAAGAAGAGAGACAAGTCTAAAGGACATTCTAAAACCACTAGGAAGAGCATATTAAAGTGTTGGAATTGTGGTAAAAGAGGGAATGTGAAAAAGTAGCATAGGAAAAAGAAAAAGAGTTTGGATACTTCCATGGAAAAGTCCTTAGAAGATGGTGATTCTAATGCATTGTTTTTCTTGCTAACCCTATTAGTTGATGATTGGTTTATTGATTCAATTTGCTCCTACCATGACTCCCTACAAGGAGTGGTTTACTTCATATTCAACTTATGATGGGAGATAAGTTTTCCTTGGTGATAACAACACAAAGAATATTGTTGGTAGGGGAAAGGTAAAGTTGTGTTTTAGTGATGGAAGGGTTAAAAATATTGATCACATTTTACATATTCAAGGACTTGTGAGAAATTTACTTTTAGTATCCAAGTTGAATAATTTTGAAATTCATGTGACATTTGACAAGTCTGGTTGTAGGTTGGTAAGAGGGAGTTTGGTGATATCTAA
Source organism: Sequoiadendron giganteum (assembly GCA_007115665.2). Classification (NCBI taxonomy): domain Eukaryota; kingdom Viridiplantae; phylum Streptophyta; class Pinopsida; order Cupressales; family Cupressaceae; genus Sequoiadendron; species Sequoiadendron giganteum. The sequence continues at coordinate 177,222,397 of CM021107.1, read as the reverse complement.
AGGAACCCAAAATGAGACTTTTTTTAGGTTTAATGCATCTAATTTTTGTAATTTTGCCAATGTAACTGGAATTGAAAAATGCATGTATGTTGTGGCACCATAGATTGGGTCACTAAGTGAAAAAGGTCTTAAGACCATTTTGAATAAAATTTGGTTAATGGTATTTCTGATTATTCTATTGGTAAAAATGATTTTTGCAAGCATTGTGTGTTCGATAAACAAAATAGATCATCATTTCCTAATGGGACTAAAAAATCTAAGAGATCATTAGAGACCATTCATTCAAATATGTTTGTACCAGTGGATGTTGACGATTTTGGAAAATCTTGATATTGTGTTAATTGTATTGATGATGTGTCAAGATACACCCAGATTTATTTTATGCATACAAAATCTGAATTTTTTTTTTAAGTTTAAGGAATTTAAAGCCTTATTTGAGAAGAAAATTGATTATAAGATAAGGGTGTTGAGATCTGACAATGGGGTGAATATTGTTCTAGGGAATTTGATGAGTTCTATAAGCATGCTAGTATTGGGTAGAAAAAAGAATGAATTGAACTTTAATGGAAAGAGCTAGGAGCATGTTGAGTGGTGCTAAGCTTGATAGATTCTTTTGGGCATAAGCTATAAGTATTGCATTTTATTTGGTTAATAGATCTCCTTGGTCATCTCTTGTTGATAAAAATCCTTATGAAGTGTGGATAGGTAGAAAGCCTTTTGTTTCACATTTAAGTGTCTTTGGTTGTGATAATTTTGTCCGTGGGCCTCAAGAGAAGCATTCTAAGTTGGATCCAAAAGCATAGAAATGCATCTTTGTTGGTTACAGTAAGAATGTAAAAGGTTATAAGCTTTGAAATCCACTAACTTCTAAAATGGTTTTCTCTAGAGATGTGGTTTTTAGGGATTTTAGAGCTTACTCAAGTGAAGAAAAAACCAAAAGAGAAAGATAAGACAAAAACAATGCACTTCGAGAAAAATATTGAGAAGTAGGAATATGAACATGTGGAAGAGCAACCATATGGATTAGAGGATGGAGAAGAAGAAGAGGGTTCAAAGAGTTTAGATGATGTGTAGGATGATAATTTAGATGAAGGAGAGTAGTAAGAACCCCTTACTCATACCTTGAGAAGATCCACAAGGCAACATAATATAGTTGGTAGTTATAGCCCATCCAATTTCAATTATGTATTTTCTTTGTTGAGCATTGACGATGAACCTAGATCCTATAGGGAGGCTCTTTCTTTAGAAGAAAGTGAGTCTTGGATGGAGGCCATGTAGAAGGAGATGATGGATTTAGAAAGTTGTGATACCTAGGATCTTGTGAGTTTTCCCAAAGGAAGGAAGCCCATTGGATGAAATTGGGTATTTAAAAAGAAACTTTGAGAAAATGGTCAGTTAGGGTGGTACAAGCCCAGATTGGTGCCAAGGGATCCTCCAAGAGAGAGGAAGTTTATTTCGATGAAATTTTCTCTCCTTTTACTAAGTTAACTTCTATTAGATACCTATTATCTATTACTACTGCTAATGATTTTGAAAAAGAGAAAAATGATGTTAAAAATACTTTCTTGCATGGGGATCTTGAGGAACAAATTTATATGCGACAACCTAACCGTTTTGTTGTGAAAGGAAAAGCACACTTGGTTTGTAGGTTAATGAGATCTTTATATGGTTTGAAACAATCACCTAGGATGTGGTACCAAAATTTTTATTCCTTTGCATTGAATTTCAGTTTTTTTATTAGTGAGGAGGATCATTTTGTTTATATTAAGGTTATTGATGATCAAATACTAAACACTGCCTTCTATGTTGATGACATGTTTATGGGTATCATAAAAGTGATGATTAGGGAGCTTAAACCTCAGATTTTTGGAACATTTGATATGAAGGATTTGGAGGTTGCAAAGTATATTCTTGGGATGGAGATCAGTAGAGATCAAGTTCTCAAAAAGTTTTGGTTAAGTCAGAGTAAGTATGTTGATAATATTTTGGCGAGGTTTAATATGAATGACTATAAACTAGTAAATATTCCATTTCCAATTGGTACTAAGTTGATTTTAGAAATGTGTCCTAATTCTAATAATTATTTTAAAGAGATGTCTAGCATTCCTTATGCTATTGTCGTCGATAGTTTAATGTATGCAATGGTTTGTACTAGAGGTAAAAGCACAAACCTATGTCACATTTTTTAAAGGAATCGACTGACAACAAAAACAAATTGAACTTCAACCACATAAAAGTGGTCTTTATGTTTTGAATTTCAAAATGACGTAAACTAATAAAATGTAGAACTCTTGATGAAATTTATTCCTATCATTTTTCTAATTTTTTAAAAATTATTTTCATTATTTTTTATCAACTTAAGAATAGATTTTGGAATGCTGAAAATTTTAGGAAAAAGTGACGTTCAGTTGACATCAAGAAACAAATTGAAAAAAACTTTATTTTCCCCTGAATTTTTTTCTCCAAATAGGTAATTTCAATATCTAGTGCATGGAAAAAAAATAAAATTTTGATTTATGTTTTTCTCGTAATAATGCTTTAAAGTCAAACTTGTCAGAACTTGATAGTTTTCATTGGACGCCAACTATTGTGTATTTTTTTAGTCATTTTCAGAAGAAAAAAAATTATACCCTTTTGAAGAGGACTCTCTCCTCTAGTGTACCATATATTTTTCAAAAAAAATTAATATGTTTTACTATTTTTTTAAAATTTTAATCAACCTCTTTTTTAACTTTAACAACTTACTTGCATTATTTTAAAAATAAAATATATTAAAACTAATAAAAATATTGAAAAAAAGACATATTTGGATTCAACACTTTGAGCTCTACAAAAGGGTATTTTTTTTATAGAAAAATCATTTTAACTAAAGAAATACTTTATTGAAATTGAATGTTTTAGAAAACTCTGGAAAAAGTTGAGTTGGCTACCAAGTAGGATGCCAACTAGATATTTTTAATTGAACCATTTTTGGCCAAGCACCTTTTGGTCAAGAGGGTTTAAGATAAAACCCTCTCAACTAAAACTTGCTCTGCCGACAGGTGGTTGATCAAAATATGTTAGGCCGAAAACTATCCATATTAAAAAAAATTATAGATTTTTCAATTCAAGAAAATTTGGTAAAAGACAAAGGAATACTTATTTTGACAATAGAAGACTTATTTCAACAAAAGAAGAGTTATTTAGACAAAAGGAGACATATTTCGACAATAGCATACTTATTTTGACAAAAGAAGACATATTTCAACAATAGAAGAGTTATTTTTGAAGGTACATAGATCTTCAACTTATAATTGAATATGAAACTCTTTTCATGGGTGAATTTGAAGCTATTTTTCACTATTTCTCACTATTTTTAGGTTATTGTGTACACATGTACAAGGACCCACAATTTTGGATCATTCAAGTGCACCTACAAACTTGTACTATGAAATTTATAAAAAAATGGTTAACTTCACCTAGCATGTTTTATATAATCATTATAAATTTTAGATAACTATCTGCTTGAGGCATTAGTCATGTACCCATTTTATGTGGTTTTTCACAATCATTTTTTCCCTTGCACCTCTTCTCTTCTCTACTTTTCATTTATTTCTCATGTTTGGGTTTCATCCCTTGTTCTTGTGTATAACTCCTTCCTTGTAACATGATCTACTCTCATGTGTTCATGCTATCCTTTTATATAATGTTCCTTATCCAACCTATTGTGCCTGGGTACATCAAACTCCTTAGGTGTGAAATAATGTACATGAATCCTTATTTGAATAAAATGAGATGAATTGGTAGTTTCATGCTAGATTCAAAGTTCATGTCAAGTTTGTCATGCTAGATTCAAAGGTCATCATTCATCCTTATTTGAAAAAATGAGATGAATGTACCTAGTTTCATGCTAGGTTCAAAGTTCATCAATATTGTCTCATCCTTCCCTAGAAACTCATACTTTAGCATGATTAATATGTTTTTTTCCTTAATTTTTTTCCTCAACCTCAACTACATGGCATACACTAACTAAGCCTCTATCCAGATCCATTTCATTTAATTTCTCTCAACTTTTTGAGCTATGAGATCATATTGAAAGTGTTTTCTCCCCTTTGACCTTGTTCTCCATCCTTACTCGTTCCTTTATCCAACCTCCTTTACTATGGTTTGAACACTTCACTTATATAACTTTTTTCTCTTTGATTTATTTTATGGACACCTTTACATACCTTCTTTAGGTAGAAATTCCTCTATGTTAGTGAAATTTTCCTAGGTTCCAATAGTTCTTGTATCACTTATGTGTTCCATTCTCCTTCCTCATTTCTCTGTGTTGAGGATCTTCTTGCATTCTCTTTTATTCCCATGCCTACTCACTCAACTGGATTTTATTAAAAATAATGTTGGTGCCTTTATATGGATCCTCTACTTCACACGTGACTACCTTGTCCATCTATATTTTATCATCAAAAATTTACTTAGAGATCTAAATCCAAACCTTATGTGAGTCCAAGTTTTCCCATGCTCTTGAATTAGGTTGGCACATGTCTTAGGTTCACTTGAATTGATTATGTAAAATTATACTTGGTGATCTATACATTTAGGTACATCGAGCATGATGTTTCTCTTTCTATGTTTTCTAGTACTCATTTTATTGAAAAGATCCACATATTGATGCACATTTAGTGGTGATCTAGTAAGTGATATCATGATCTAGTGTACATCTAGTTACATGCTAAATATTTTCAAGTGATATATACCAAATATGCTCATGATATGTTTGTAATTTTTGTCTTTAAAGAAATTTTAATTGATAAACCTTTATTGTAGAATTTATACATGTATTTAAAGAAATTTTAATTGATGAACCTTATCATCCTATACATCACTAGAGAAATGTAACATAAGTAATATAGGACCCTTATATTCAAGTTTAAAAAAATTCAAAATTTGAGTATGATGATCTAATATGGTTGTAATCTTCTTGGGGACTTAAATTCTTTCAATATCATAATTAGTTAAGACCTTTTTTTTTTGTCTTTTCTTTATTTTTATTTAAATGTTTACATGTTATTTTTTTGGGACCAATACAAAGATACTAGACAATAATCTAGTGTGTGGCTCATGTTAATTATTTCTTACATGTTGTGTACACATGAATTTTACCTATATATTCAAAGTTTAGATGATGCTTAAGGTTATAGAGTGCTTATAGTATTTAAATACAAGCTCATTATATTTTGAAAACCAATATTATAATTTCTTTTGATTTTTTTAATTTGGCTTTAACAAATTAATAATTTATTTAGTGTTCTATTTATGCAATATTAATTGTACATTCATTGAAAGCATGTGTGTATAAATTTATATGTAGGTGAATTCAAATTTGAGTGCAATTTGTGATGGGGAATCCAAGGAATAGAGCAAGGGAGTATGATCAAACAAGCGAGAAGAAGAGAAAATTGGGGTAAGGAACATCTACTGAAGAAAAACCCATGGAAATTATTGATGACGAAGGTGACATACAAGTACAAGAACAAATCGAACCTAGTAATAGAATTTTTTTCTATAGTATGGAAAATATAATGCAGATGGATGAGGATTCTCTTTTCAATAATATTCCATATGAAGATATGTTAGCTGAAAGCACAATAAAATTACACTCTAAAAGAATATTGGATGATTTTTTTCAAGAAAAATCTCTAATTGGAAGAGCGCAATTATTTGAAAAGTTATTTAGGCAAAAATAAATGATCCTTGTTTTGGAGTTGTTAGGCGTTGATAATAGGAAAAGTTCATCAGGTTCATTAAAAAACAATTATTGAAAACTTTCAAGAAGCATTGAATTGTATTGAAAACAAGAGTCGAGCTAGTGATCCAAGTGTTGCATGTAGAGCATTGATGACTGTAATTTCTAGTAATAAATCATCACATAGAAGAAAAGTTCAAGAAATTTTTGATTTACTAAATGTTTCTAGGAGAAATATTCAAAGGCATATTGAAAAGAGAAATAAAATACATGAAAATATTGAGAAAAATTGGTTAAATATTTGTAGGGTTCCCTGACAAGATATAATTTCAGAAGATGTAAAGAAATAGGTGGTTGAATATTGAACCAACCACTCTCGTGTTTATTCAAATAGAAGGGACACTATACAAATAATAGGTGAAGATGGTACAAAAATTTCTCATCCAAAACATTTATAGATACAACACAAAGTGAACTTTTTGAAGCATTCAAGCAAGAATTTTCAAATGTGAAGATTTTTGAAAGGATGTTTGAGACACTACGACCATCATTTGTACATATAAATAAAGTACACAAAACTTTTTTTCAAAATCATTTTGAATTTGATCTACACCTACAATAATATAAAGTATTTATGGCAGTAATTGATCAAAATATAGCCATACCTAGAAGCACAACACAATTTGTGAAATCTCTTATATGTGAAAAATCAGAAGATTCAGATGAATCCAATGTATAGTGTATAAAAATGTATGTAATGATTGTGGAAATTTAAAGAATCTTTTACAAGTTGACAATATTGATTATTTAGTGAAATTTATTTGGAAGAGATTTCAATATGAGAAATTCTCAACAAATTTAGTAGTCGAGGCCAAAAAAAATATTCTCAAAGAGAGTGGATTGCCTTACAATGAATTTATGAATAAATTTTATAATATCATATATCCACATATCCAACATTGTCATGGTGTAAGATGGAAAGCTAAGAAATTTCATGATTCAAAGAATTGCTTTCCACTAGGTTGTATTCTCTCTATTGTAGATTTCTCTGAGAACTACACATTTAGTCCTCAAATTGAGATTCAAAGTCAATAATATCATTTAGAGAAACTTGCAATATTTGTGCAAGTTTTCTATAGGAATGTCGATTTACATGTAGATGGTTCACAAAGTAGCAAAGATGATTGAATTATCATCAAAGAGGTTCACTTTTATATCAATGATGATACGGTTCATGATAGAAACTTTGTAGCTAATTGTTTTAGAATGTTTTTTGAAGACCTGAGATGATGTGCCATAAATATTGAACAACACTGGATATGGTCTAATGGATGTTTTGGTAAGTGTTGATTTTTTAAAATTTAAAATTTATGTACTTAACTTTGAGACTTAAATCGTTCAATTACTTATATAATGTGTTGCACGTACACAAGTGTAGTGTAGGGAAATTTATCCCTTTACATTTTCACACTTGTTTGGGCCCTCCCTGCTAAAACATCGCTTCTTTATGCCCTAATTGGTCCTATTTTGCATCCACAAGCCTAATTAAATGCATTTATCTATAGATAATCCTGAAATTTAACAAATGACAAATCATAATTAATGTTTTTGGGTTATGTGTTCCAAATCTAGTGATCTAGGACTCTGCCACCTTGGGTGTATGGGTACCACTTAGGTTTTGGGACCTGATTTCAAATATTACATTGAACTTAACATCTTTAAAGTTTGTGTCCCAAGTTTAAGCTACTAGGATTCATACACCACCTTGGAAATATGAGTCCAACATTAGCTTGGACCTATTTTAAATGAAATTCTAGGCAGGATTTTATTGTCTTAGATCTGATGTTGTAGTATTGTAATTTCAGGAAATTTGGCATAAACAAGTATAAATACAAGGTTATTTCACACAATTTCACCTAATCAATCTAGGAGAAAGATAGTAATTTCAAGTCTTCAATTACTCTAGTAATTTTTGAGATAAAACATTCTAGGAAGGATTTCAAGAGTGTTAGAGAGCATTCAAGAGCTGATTATCAAGAATTTGGAGTAGCATTCAAGATTCAAGCATCATGTCAAAGTCTTCATGCATCATGTGTGCTTGTGAGCAAACATTTGTGATGTAGGTTTTCATGATTCAAGCAAGCATTCAAATACATTATTTCATATAAAAAATAAAGAGTCAAGATCCACATCCATTGGAGCCATTTCACACAAGATTGCAGCCTTTTATTCAAGGGTTTGGTGAGTTGCAACATTGCATTTGTTCATTCACCATTCCTTCATGCTTTCCTATTTCATTTCAAGGTTTAATTACCAAAATGGGGTTTGACCAAGGAAACCCTTATCCACTAACAAAACAACATTTTTCCCTCTTGATGTGTGTTTGCAAATCTAGGTGAATTGGAGCTTGAAGATCCTTTGAAGACAAAGTTAAAAAGTTGTGAAGAAGTTGTCATCTTGACATAAAATCACCTATGGATCAGAATCAAAGTTTTCAAACGTAAAGATTGGACAAGAGAAAAGCTACAAAATATCAACGAAACCCTAATAACGAGACTAAATCGCCACCTTGGGTGTATGAGTCCCTGTATAGCTCTTTTTCTAGTTTTCAGAGGATTTTAATCAGACACTAGAAGTTTACAAATTCTTCCTCAAAACCCTATATTGGCACTCAATCACCCATTCTAGTGTATGATTCCCAGTGCAGATTACAAACAACCATTTTTAGGGTTTTCAAACCTTTTTTAGTCATCTTCATTTCTCCCAGTACTTCTCTGTTTTATTTTGTTTATCCATTTGATTTGATTTTTTACATTTTTAGGGTTTGGTGCATTCATATTTGTATTTCTCCTTAGAAGCTTCATTTAATGGTGAACCCATCATTTAATCACACCTAAGGAAACCACCTCCCCCTATTTCTTCCCTCAATTGAGTCACTTGGTTGAGGGATCTTGGTTTCCTAATCAAAAGAAGATTGAAGTAGGTCCCCAAAGTTGTCCCTCTCTTCCTAAGGTTGGACACATCCTATTTCCCTTTATTTCAACATGTATACATACATACATACACACACACACAAACACAAACACACACACACACACACACAAACACACACACACACACACACACACACACACATACACACACACACACACACACACATATATATCTTTAAATTTTTTGAAACTAATTTGGTTGAATGCAATTATTTGTAACTTCATAGGAAAATTTAAGTCTACAAAATATTTTGTTTGGTTAGGCCATCAACATGCTAGATGTGGAACCAATTTTTTGTGGAATTTTTATGAAAGTGGCCATGGAAAAGGAGAGCACAATGGAGTAGGAGCTTGTGTCAAGTGTGCACTTCGTCAACATGAACTTGTAGGTAAGACTATATATGGAATAGATATTTAAAAAAAAAAATCTATTTAAACTAAATTAAATTCTTAAACCTCAAGTAACTTCATAGATTTTTCCAACCTGTACTTGTAGGTTTAATGCCATATGAAATGTAAATGAAATTGTTGAATGGTGAAAAATTCAATTTTCTGCTCATGATTCAATATACAACACATGGTTATTTTGGGAAGTTACAGATACATCTAGTCAAAATTTATTATTTGAATTTCAAAGTGTGCGTGCATGATTTAATTGATTTTTCAAATATATATATATATATATATATATTCATGTTTTATTCACTTGGATGTTTGTAATTTATAGATATTGATTGATCAAATCCTTATAATTATCAAACAATTAATGATATTAGAAGTCAACATCAAATCATGACAACGAGGGGTAGCAAGCCTTATGCAATTAATGTGAGAGAAAAATCATTTTTTTTTATTGATTGCATTGAGGACAATACAAATTTTTTTCAATGTGAGAATATTTGAGATGGGTATGTTTCTCAAAGGGAAATGAAACAATTAGTATCAATGCCTCTTTTTGAATGAAATGACAATGTTGATATCTACAATCCTCTATATCTAGCTGATTACGAACGTGTATCTGATTTAGTTGTTACAGGTATATAAATTTGTAGTAATGGAAAAATTATCCCTTTTTCCTCACTTGATTAGGAATAATTGTCATTGAATTAACCTAATGTTTCCTAGGTTTAGTGATGTAATGTGTTGTAACACATTCAAATCGATCTTGGGCCCCTTTTTAATAAAGTGTACTTAACTTGTACCCTATTTATGATGTTGTAAAGTGTTGTAACATAATTTCACACTCATCTAGGGTCTCATTAATTAATTGTGGTTAACTATAATTAATTAGCCCCTTTAATTTAAATTTAAGCCTTATTTGTGACACCTTCTGAGGATCCATCCCAACACCCATAATTCAAATTATAATGCATTTAATTTGGAAAATTTGAGGTCCTATAAAATGGTGCAAGGACCCATTCTCCCTAGGTGGTGAATGTGTCCTCCCTCTATAGGACCCCCTTTTCTTTGCACATTTGACATGGGTTTTTTATGTTATTTCGCGTCCTGAAGGTAAGGTTATGGAAAATTTTACTAGGACCCATTCACCCTAGGTGGCAAATGGGTCATCCCTTAATAAGGACCCCCTTTTTTAATTTGATTATGGCAAGATTTTAATAATGTACATTTCTAAATCTAGTGTCGGCTTGAATTGTTTGAATTTTAGGGTTAATCTCTAGATTTAGTATAAATAAGGGGTTAATTCACATTGTTTCTCATAGAAAGTTTACAAGAGGACTAAGCATTCAATTTTTCAAGCATTAGAGAATTCCAAGAGAATTTTCAAAGGAATTTTAAGGCAGATTATCAAGAGTTTATTGTAGCAATTCAAGATCATTCCATCATGTCTAAGTCATAGTGCATTCATGCATGTTGTTGAGCTAAGATAGTGGATGTAGCATTGAATATCTAACTGTAAGCATTGTTAAACATCTTATTTGAGATCAACATCTACATTCTTCATGGCCACTTCATGTTAGATTGCAGATTTATACTCCAAGACAACTTCCAAGGTATCATCAATTACATATTTCATGTTTCATGCTTCAATTTCTTTATTTCATCATTTGGTTTAATTACCTACAAGGGGTTTGACTTAGGAAAACCCCTATTCACTAACAATCAACAAGTATTTCTCCTCTTGAGTGTGTGTTTGTGGATTTCTAAGTTGATGATCAAGTGGAGAAGAAGTTTAGAGAAAAATTGTCAAAGTTGTCAAGTTGCAAAGTTGACCTTTATAGTGCAAGAATAAAGAATTGAAGCTATAGAATTTATTATGTACAAGTTTTCAAGAGTTGAAAACTAAGGATCTAAGAGTGAATAAATCAAGGAAAATAATATAGATCTCAGTTTCAGGAACCCTAATAGGGACCCATTTGTCAGTAAAGGTGAATGAGCCCTTGGTTCCCTAAAAATAGGCTTCTTGCAGCAAGGTACACATCATTTGAAGATCTAAAAGCTCCCCTCATAGTTGCTATAACAATTAGGGTTAGCTTTTTATTGTTATTTTCATCTTTTGGCTCTCATAATTGTATGATTTTTGAAAAAACTTGGTGGCTCATCATTTTGGTCAATTCATTTTGATGAACCCTATTTCTCCATTAATCATTAATGGTGAACCCGACCTATTGAATATTGAAATTTTCTAATTTTGAAGTCTTTTATTGCATCCTAGATTAGATCTTGCACTCATTTACATTTAGATTTGCATTGAATTAGATCTCATTTACGGTTTCTTGTATTGCATTCAAAATTCCATCTCATATAGGGTTTAGACTTGCATTTTTTTGCATCTCTTGAAGTCTAAAAAATACCAAAAACAAATCATTCATTGTGCATATTAGTTAGATCTCATAAAATTGCATTTGAAAATAAAAATAACATTGCAGGCTAGCATTGGAGGCATTATACATGATACTAAGGGAAACTTGGTTGCGGGATATGTTGGTGGTATTGGTGTTAACTCCTCTATGGTGGCGGAGTCTAGGGCATTGCTCAAGGGTGTCAAGATTGTTGTCACTCTGGGCATTAAGAATTTGGAGATTGAGGGGCATTATAAAATGGTGATAGACTATATCAACTTGGGCCACCTTCTTAGATGGGACTTAAGGAATGTAATTTTGGATACTAATTATTTAATCTCTAAGTTAGAAAGGTATCACCTGGCTCATATTTTTTAGGTAGGTAACTAGGTGGTTAATGGATTTTCCAATTTGGGTTCCATGTGGTAGATCAACAGATGTTGGAGGAATATTGATGTCCTACCGATATCAATTCAAAGGTTAATCCTCTTGGAGCAGAGGAATTATTCTACTAATCATGATTAATATGTCTTTCATTTCCAGGTATAGGTGGCATTTCATGATGGACCAATGGATGGCTCGTCCTTTAGTGACTCTCTATGTTAGATCCAAGTAGAAGGCCATAGGGGTTTTGTTCCTATTATCTTTCCTTGGTGGGACCCTTAACCTTTTTGGGCCACATTATCAATGCTACAACACATCCTCTCAAATCCTCGTGAGATCGCTTGAAAGGATGCTTTCTGCCACATTGATTAATTCTTTCAAATTAAAGCTCTAGTTGATTCACATAATATTTTTTCAGATGTACTTGAACATATCTAATCCCCCACCCTCACATTCATTTGGCTTGGGGATATGTGTAGTTTAATCAATTTGATATGCTCTTGGGATTTAAATTTGGATCCCATCACTTTATTAATTATTTAATCCTGGGGTTTCTCATGGTTGATTACGGGCCAATGTGGCAGTTGTCCTTGGGACTGACTATCGACGCATGTAAATGACACCTTTCCTTTATTATGCCTTTTCCTTATTGGAAAAGTAAAGTTTTTTGCAACGACTTACTCTCCGACGAGCTATCCATTTTCAAGTAGTGTTTTGTTGGCTATTGTGTGCTTATACTTTGATACACTATGATACTATGTTGTTGTTATTTGATCATTGAAATTAGAGCAATGATGGTTTTTATATTTAGATGTGATGGTACACTTTATGGATGATTATTGTTTATCACATGCTTTTTGGTTAGCATAGTTGATTATTTGAGTTGATATTGATATATGCTCATCTCTAGTTATTTGATGTTTTAGTTTCGTCAATTTAGATGTGACACTGTATTGATGAAGGGAATAGGATTACATCACTCACTTGCAAGTGCCCTGTGATTCTATGATTTTCTCTTCACGATGTGATTGGTCATGATCTATATATATGTATGACATATGTTTTGTTTGCAGGATTGCAGTTACAGGACATCGACTCCACCTGGACTCACAAGTTTGAGTGTGTCCATTGCCCAACAGAATAGTTGATTGGGAGATAGTAACAGAGTTTCCTTGTCAAACCACAACCCTAGTCACAATGTGTCGTCAGTTCTTGTTTTGGTCTTTCTATGTTGTCATGTTGTCCCTATTTTCCTTGTCATTTATTTATTTTCCAAGGTATGTTCTGTGGGAAATCAATGCTTATAATATTTAATTGATTATTTATTTAATCTTGACTAATGTTGTTAGAAGCTTTAAATTTGGTTTAATTTATTGGATTTAATTTATTTTGTAAAGTAATTTAATTATTTAGATTAAATTTATTTTATATAGTGATTAAAATTAAATAAATTAAGTTGTGAATTTAAATGAATAGATGATTAAGATTAATATGTGATTTTAAATTGTAAGTAAACAAATATCTTGTAAATATCTTAGAGGAAATATCTGTGATTTGGTTGGAAAGATATTTTATTTGTGACATGTGTTAGGAAATCAAACACTATTGTTGGGAATTAATTCTTGGAGAGAATAATTGCATTAACTGAAAGAGGGAAAGAAGTTATTTCAGAGGACTGGAAAAGATATTTTGAGGTTGTTGAAAATTGGGGAAGAAGTTCTCGGGAAATCAGCTTTGGTTTTATTTTCAACTTTTTGGAAAAGAGGATTTTTGGAAGAAGCTTTGATAATATTGGAATTTGAAGGCGAAGCTCTACTTCAAACTTCATTTCCTCAAGAATTTGAAACAGGTTCTTTATTATTTTTATTTAAAATTCAAATTGGAAAAGGATATTAGAAGTAGTTATTATTTTGGAAAATATTGTCTATACAATGAAGAAATCTTATTTGTTTTAAAGCTTCAATATGTTTTTAAATTGGAAAAAATTTCCATGAAAGCTTTAGAACCTTTGTAGGAATTGATTTAAAACAATGGAATTCCGAGAGAGAAAACAATAGGAAGTTTGGAAAACCTTTGTAGGGAATTGATTTAAATCTTCCTATCAAATCTGAAGAAAACCTCTAGGTGTATAGGAAAAGATCTTCTTGTAGAAGATTATTGTTTTGTTTTGTTTTCCCAATTACTTTTATTTGGCTTTTGGGAAATTGAAAACCTTTGGAAAATTTTGTAAATATTTCCTGTAGAAAATTTTGTGAAAAATTGCTCATCTAGAGCAATCATTTGACATATATTTACATATATTAATATTTACATATATTAATATATATATATATATATATATATATATACATATTTTTTTGATGAAAATTCTTGCTAAAATTTATTTTGAAAAATCGGAATGAAATTTCGTAAGACGATTTATATATAAATTACAGGGTTTTGAAAAAATATATAGATTTAAATTTATGTTTGAAGGGATTGGGCCTACCCCACAACCACCCCCATAAGGGGAGGTGAGTTGTGAAGGAAAAACCCAACACTACCTTCAAAGACCGACCCCCCTTAATGGGGAGTCAATTGTCCAAACAACCGCTTGAGCCATTAGAAATGGCCGATGAAACCCTTGTTCGCCGTTATGCTTTTCAGATTTATGATAAGGTTGTAATATATTTATGATATAATATATAAAGATATATATATATATACATAAATATATATATATATGTATATATATGTATGTATATATATATTTAATTATTATTGTTTGGAAAATTGTAAATTGATTTTAAATTATTTAAATAATATATATATTTGTATATATATAGTCATATATAAATGCATATATAATTATGTATATACTCAAATATATATATATATTTAAATGAAATTTTATATTAGGTGCATGCAAATGCACAAATTAGATGATTTAAAAAGGGAAATGGATTTTTATATTGATGTAATTGGGTAATTAAAATAAACAATTAGATTTAATTTCTTTATTGTCTGTAAATGAAATTGTAATAAGCTAGTTTATTTGGGCAATGTGTTATTGTATTTTCTTGAAATGGAAATTGGATTTAGGAAATCCTAATGGTAGTTTTATTTCCTACCTAAATTGCTTATTAAATTATGATTTCTTTTGTTCTCAGAAGTTGGGTAAATCTATTAGTTGTGAATCTGTAAGTCTTCTAGATGTTGTAATTATGAGGGGGTTGTTTTGATTTATGGTTCAACCCTTTGTTTTCCTTGGGTAGTGCACTTGGTTGTTATTCAGTTTAAACACTCGATTACTATGAACGAGTTGTGTAGCCTCATGAATTTTGGTTGGGGATTTAATATCTGTGTTTGTGTACTTTGTTTTCCCTTGGTTTTGGATTAGATCCTTGTGTTTTCAGTAGGGGAGTGGCTCTCAATGGGGGCCAACACACAAAGTGGTGCCAGGATAACTCATGTGAGAGTTAGTTAATTCAGTGGAAATTAAAGAAATGTATTAGGGGAAAGGGTACCTTAAGACATATAACTTGTTAATTGTGCCTCACTCATGGGCTCAAGGGCTTGTTTAGACTTGAGATGAGATGAGAAGGCCTAGAATGGCAAGGTCATTATCTTTTCCCTTTGAAATATTTTTGACTCCACATCGGTTTGGATGTGGGGCCAAGGATCATGGGAGGCTACCAAGATAACCCAATATAGGGGTCAGGGCCTAGGAAGATTTTCCAGGATAACCCATGTGACTTTGTGATGACACTCCTCCTATGAAAACAATTTGTATTATTCAATTGGTGTACTTGATTCTTTTACTCTGGAAGCAATGTAACCTTTATGTTAAGTATTGTACTTGTGTGGTTTAGTCTTGTGTTTTTTCTATGTCTAGAGGTTGTTGGTCTTGCTTAGGAAGCCCTTTTACTATCTCCTATCATGGTAGGTGGGCCTTTGGGTACCACTTGGTTGGGTGTAATGTGCACCTTACACCGTTGGGTTCCCATTTCATGTTTGTGATGGCGAGATCTTCCAGATTGGAGAGCTTGCATGTTCCTGTTGCTTTGTTCCATATCTTATGTTCTATTGGATCATATGGAAGTTATTGTATATGTACTACTCCTCATTTGTATTCATGGAGGATCCTTGTATCATTTTAATTGTAATATTGATTGTATGATCTACCTCATTTTGGAAATGAGCCTTGTAACTGCTATACTGAATGTATGCAATCTATGGATGGTTTTAATATGTAATTTGTATCTTATGGATGAGTTTAATGTTATTGGATGTATGTTCTTTATTTCATGAGTATAATTTATATGCTATGGATTGGTTTACTTTTTTATGTTATGGGATTCAAATGTAAGCATTTTTCTGTACCTTAGAGGATGTGTGTGTTAAGTGTAGTTCACTTTACTTATAGTTTATTGCACTTTACAAAAAAATTATTATGCTTTTGTTATTTTTGTGTCGACCTATAGGGTTACGTGGCAGGGCATTATACTTGTGGATAATATTGGTACCAAAACCTTAGCCACTCCTCGCCCAAAGAAGTTGAAAATGGAGGTCAGGCTGGCCCAGTCGAGTGTTGTGGCTGGGCTCTATGAGTTGAAACGCAAGAAGGTTGGAAAACCTACAGTCAAAAAGAAAGGGAAGTATCTGCCTTTGCTCCTAAGGGTTATTCTAGTTGTCAGGGAAGGAAAAAGGTACTAAGGAAAAATACTCTAAAGGGGATACGATGGTGGCAACTAGCTTTGATATGGGGATAGAGCAAACGAGTGTGAGAAGGTCCCAGAGGTTGGTCAAGCATAAGAAGGAAACTCATATTGATGACATTTCCAGTGACACAGAGCACAATGGTTGCAGTATTGAAGAAACTAAAGCTCCTAAAAAGTGGAAAGATAAAGGTCCCATTGAAGATCCTAGTCATTTCTCTAACCTAAATGAGATGATTCCTAATGACTCCACCAGGTATTCAGATTCTAGGGTTGGTGCCGAAGCGAAGATTCAGAGCAAGGATGATAAGGTGGATGATCTTGGTGTGTTGTAGGAGCAAGTTGCTAAGCTGAATCGAAAGGTCAACTACCTATCTAGGTTCACTATCAAGATGATTCACAAGTTGGCTCTCATGCTCTTAGAAGTGGTCAAAGAAGAAATGGACAAGAACACCACGGATGAAGGCCTCAGCTGGATTGGGGAATATGTGTTAAACCTCTTGGTCAAAAAATGGGAGGTTTTAGACAATTAGTGGTTGGGTCTTTGTTGTGCTACCACTCTGCTATTTTTTGGATGTGTTTGTGTCTCTCGTATGCTATTACTATAAACATTTTTTTTGTTTAATGGTCTTTCTCCTTTTTGGCCCTTTGGGCTCATCATGTTAAGGGTACAACACCTTGTAAATACTCCTTATTTTATCAAAAACATTGAATTTCAACTTAGGTCTTTGTATTCATTATTTCATTGCATTTACACATTACATTTTTGGAAAATCTAAAACTAAAACTTATTGTCTCAGACCTGGAATTGAAAGACATTGCTCAAAGATTGAAAATCATTCAAAAAAAGTTTGATAAAACCTAACCAGGACCCATTCGCCTTTACTAGTGAATGAGTCCCTAATCAGGTCAAACCTAAACCTTCTGGCATCTGAAAATGAATTAAAAATCACTCATAAATCAACAAAAATATTTCAAAAATACCTAACTAGGACCCATTCGCCCTTATTGGCAAATGAGTCCCTGTTAGCTATTGATTTGCATTTTTTTAGAAATTGAAATCTCAGTTTTTGGATTTTGTTTGTTGTTGTTACTTTCATGTTTTAGTCTTTTGATTTTTTGTTTCATAAAATTCATTGCATTTATCTTAAATTGGTTCATTTCAGTACATTTTCAAGAATCAAAATTGCATTTACAACATTTCATTTTCAGTTTATTATAGTGCATAAACAGAAAATTAGTACATGTTTAGATCTAAAATTCTGAAAATGGATAACTTTTTAAGTAATGTTGGAAATCCTTGTTCTCTTTGGTTGATGTTTCAAGTTGTGCTTTTTTCAATGACCCTAATACACTTGAACCTACTCATGCTCACACAACTTCTAATGAATTTCCTCCTTGTGATGTTGACATCATTAGAGAAGATGATGCCAACATGAATGAATTCATAAATGTTTTCCTTAACAACCTTGAGACTAATGCATCCTGTTATCCTTCCATGAGACAACCAACACCCCCTACCATCCCATCACTTGAGGAGTTTGGCCTTCTACACCTTGAAACTAAGATACAAGGTGAGCCTAAGTTGCATACAATAAGTGAGCCTAGTTCCTCTAGTCAAGAAAACATTCAACCATCCTATGTCAATAAAGTAACCAGCACATCAATCAACCTTGAAGAAACATATGGAAAAGGATTCACGATCTTAAGTAAACAAGGATATGACACAACAAGTGAAAATGAAATTCATCAAATCCTAGAGAAAATACCAACTAAAGATACTAAAGGGTTAGGATATTAAGATCCTCCTCCTAACAAAAATTTTCCTCCCTAAAAAACAACCAACACCTTGTAATGATGGTAGGATTGTCTTAGATCCTCCTCTTGACATAAGTGTTCTCCTTCCTAAAAAGAAACCAATGCTTCCTAATGAAAAAGAAGACAAGGTCATCTCGGGTCCTCCTGCTCTATATCCACCTAGAGAAATTGGTGAACCTAGCAAGCAAAGACAAGAAATTGGTGAATCTAGCAAGGGTGGAAGGCCTTACAAACTAAAGAAACTTCAATTCCCTTATCCACCAACTACAATTGAACAAAATTTATAGATACTTCTACACCGTGGACTTATAACATTACCACCCATGCGAGAAACACCAAAACAATATCCTAAAGATGAAAATATTCTACATTGTCGATACCATAGAACTCTAGGACATAGTACAGATGATTGTCATGCTTTACAATGCATATTTAAAAAAATTGATTTATTATTGAAATAGTCCCCTAAAGAATGCATTATATTCCTTGTCATGTAATAGTTGTAGGATCTCAAACATTCTCACTATTACATGTTTTACACTTATTGTGAATCATTCTCTTTGATGCAAGGAGCTTATTCTCATCACCTACCTTGGTTCATCCTTGTCACGCACTTAGTGGGGGCAAGGGGTTAGTTATCCTTGTCCAAGTTTTGGTATGTGTTGTTGTCCCTTTGGCTAGTTTTCCACCTTCCATTTATATCGATCGAGATTGGGATGCAAATGACCTTGTTTAGGTTGGCTCACATGTTTTGTATTTTTAATTTTTCTTTATGTGATTGCATGTGCGTAATGTGATCCTTCATGTTGTTTCGTTTGATGTATCTCTCTTTTTTTGTGCATTCCTCTATATGTATCTTCATTCTTCTATGTGTCCTAATAATTTTTCACTTGTCTTGTGTTTTCCTTTTGGGGATGACACAAGGCATCGAGACATTTAGGTCTCTTCCATGTTGACCCAAAATATTTTCTTTATCTTTTTCATTTGTCTTTATTTTTTCCTTTTGGGGATGGCGCAAGGTGTCGAGACATTTAGGTCTCTTCCATGTTGACCCAAAAGACTTCTTCTTTGTGTTCACTCCCTTTGTGGCATTCTTCTAGTTCTATGAGTATTTGGGGAATGATGACAATTTCATGCTCTATGACAACATTGTAGCAAGACATACTAACCTCGAATCCATAGATCCCTTATGTATTTGTGGGGGAAACCCTTCTTCCTTATTTCGTGATAGCTTATTTCAGAAACATATGACTTGGCATAGGTTTTTCCAAGGAAATCTCTCATGTCTTAGGGAAAAAAAATGGCTAATTTAATGCAATTTATCACAGAATAGTCTGGCAACCACTTTAAATTGGGGACATACATCGATGGCATCTTTCCGTAAATTTCATGGTGTGATTTTCCTTTTTTTGGTGACATGTCCTTTTCTTGGTGGTTTCAGTGGGTTTGATGTTCTCCAAGAGTGTGATATTTCTAAGCATATGATCTCCCTTCGTGGCATGATGCAAATGAGGCATCCCATAAGTGGTGATCTGATATCCTTAAGTTATCCTCTCTCGGAGACATTAGACATAATGTCCCCTAAAAATAAGACCTTACATGAATAAATTAAAATCCCCTTTAACAAAAACTTACATACATGACATTACAATTTTTTTTACAAAAATCGTTACATTTGTTAGCATATTATTGTCATTATTGTCAAAATAGGATCAGGTGTGAGATGAAACTGATCCTACATGATAAAGGGTCAACATTGATGTCAAAATAATGTCATTAATGTCTGTGGAAGATGATGAATTGTGGATCTGAAAGGTAGAGTGACTGCTACAAATGTTATTCAAAATTTTTGCATTGATTGTCATGCAATGTTGTCATATTGTTGTAGTAAATTCTTTCATTACTCAGGAGAAAAATTTGAGCTCAAATTCGACATGGGTTTTCTAAGAGCAACTCAAAAATATGTTTTGCAAGACCGAAGGTTGAAGGCTCTGATTATAATTGCTACACTTGTTATCTCGGCCTAAATTAGGGTTTTGTAATTAAACCCTTATGTTGGGTGTCATGGTGCTTTAATAGTCTTCTATTTTGTCATTGATTACTGGTCAAAAGTTGTAGGTCATCTAAGTTATAACTTATGGCCTTTAAGTCCATTTGGTAACTAGCCCCTTCACCTTATCACCCACTTATTGTTATCGATGGGTTTCATTGGATATCACACATCACAGAAAGCTAAACTGAATTGGTTTGTATTTTAGCGATATGTGATGAATGCCTATCACTTGATCTCGTACTTCACAGAAAGCAAGTTGAAATTTTCTTCAAGATCAGCGATAGATGATGGAGATGGATTAATGGTCATGATCAAGGTGATTTAACAATGAGCATTAATGGGGGATAGTACCTTGGCACCATATTTCCTAACTATTTCATATCGTTGATGTGAACTGAGGCGACAAGATGATTTGATTGATATGTGATGTATGGGCGACATTGATTGATGTGCATCCAACGAATGACATTGCATCACATGGTCTTAGTTCATCGCTGTTATGAGTTCAAAGGAAGTCAAGCTTTTAGCAATGAGGGAAAAAGTGTTGAGTGGTAGTGGAGTATGATGTCTACAATAGACACATGGCATCAATATGTCATTTTGTGAAGATTCTATGTGTCTGATTATCAAATCCAATAGGATAGCAATGGATGGTGTAGATTGTTCAATTGTTGATCCAATGGTGATCACTTCTTAGTAGTGCATCGTATATGGGAATGATGATATCCATAAAATATCAGTGATATGCAATGAATGATAGAGATTAAAGGAAAGAAATTGGATGGTGAGTGTTGCATCATGAAAATGGATGCCACTGTTCTAAATCTTTTAGCAATATTCGATAGTTATGAAGGATATGATGAATGAAGGAGATTTAAATGATCGCTTATCAGATGGTTATGATTTAAAGGTGTGATGATGAATGAATAATGCAGGATCACAGAATGAAGGTTGGATATCAACAATCCAAATTTGAATAGGACAATCATGAACGACTATCTACGTGTAAACAGGGTTTTTCCTACAAGCTGACTTGGAGATGGTAATTTATTGATCTAAATGAATTCAACGATAGATGTAATATGATTTTGATGCATAGAATGGTCGTATAGATGACCATAGAGATAAAGATCAAGATTAGATTGAATTTTCAATACAATGCAGTAACTCCATATCTGATCTTAGGGTTTGGTAGGAAGAATATAGAGAAAATTCTTTGCACCAGGAATTAATGTTGTGAGGATCAATGCAGTTGGAGGATAGTGAGGAAGATATTCACCCTAACTAAGGATCATATCATGGTGGAAGATCCTAAGATGATTATCATTGATTTGCACTACTCAAAACATATGTCAACTAGGTCAAAGTGTATGTAGAGAAGTGAATGTGCAGAACTAATATTGAGCTCCTGAGAAAATGTAAAAATACAAAAATTTAGAAAATGAGCACCACAAAACAATAGTGTGGTGCATTGAGGCGGACAGAGAATGCACTAAAGAAGAAAGGGAGGAGAAAAACTAGGTGTAGTGGGGTGCAGAGCAGTGAAAAAAGTTATTGTGGTAGCAGTAAATGATCAATCTATTATAGAGTAAGTTGTAACATTGATTAGAGTTCCTCAAGAACAAATTGTAATCATCCTACATGTTGTAAATTTGATAGGTTGGTACCATTAGATAACTGAGTTGGTGCTCAGTTTAGGGGATAGGTCTATCCTTAGGGTTGGTTCCCTTAAAATTTATAACAAAGAATTTCCTTGTGAGCCTGGATTGGGATAGTAGCCCCTAGAAACATTTTTTCAACATGGTTTTTCCCATCTTGGATTTTTTGCGTATAACTATTGTTATGTGTTGAGTTTTTATGTGCATGTGTTTGGTATATCTTTTAAGTTTCAATCTACAAATCTATTTTTAAATATTGTTTTTGTTCTCAATTTAGCAAGGTTAAAATTGTAGTATCTACTAATTCACCCCTCCCCCCTCTTAGTACATTTTTGTTTTCCAACAATTGGTATTAGAGACCTAGGTTGCTTAGGAGTACCTTAATCTACCCAGGTAGATCCTTGACTTTGTGAACACAAATGGAAAATCAAGGAATCTCTTCCTCAACCAATCCACATGAGTTTGATGGAACAGATTATGCCTATTGGAGCTCATTAATGAAAGGATATTTGGGATATTTAGGTTTTGATGTTTGGATGTCAGTAGTAACTAGGTACACACCACCTGTCACACCCCCTATTGATCCTACAACTAAAAATGACTTTGAGAAAAATGAAAAATTATGGTTCACAATCATGAATAGTCTATCTAGGTCTGTGCATAGAAAAGTTATGTATTGTAAGAATGCACAAGATGTGTGGGATACATTGAAGAATATTTCTGAAGGAGATGAAACTAGAAAAGCTACAAATATTGAAAGCTAGATTTGAAGTCCTAAGAATGTTAGAGGAAGAAAGGATTATAGATTATCTCTTGAGAGTTAATGATATTGTGAACTTTATCAAAGGATATGGAGAAGAGTTGAAAGAAGATGTGGTTGTATTTAAATTTCTTAGATCAATGACATACAAGTATGACTCTAAGATCCCAACTATAGAAGAAGGGAGAGAAATAGACAAAATAACTCTTCATGAACTTTAAGGTATATTCAAAACCTCTGAGATGAGGATGAGAGATGAAGAACCTTCTAGGAAAGAAGCTACTTTCAAGATTGTTAACAAGGAAAAGGATATATCACCCAACAAAGATAAGATAGAACTGATCCCATCCGAGGATGATGAGATTGATTAATAGGGGGGAAAATTCATCAAGAGACTAAGAAGAGGATCTAGAAAATACAAAGGTAAGTTTCCCTTTAAATGTTTTGAATGTGATAAATTAGGTTATTTCATTGGTAATTATCACTACAATAAGAAAAGTAGCATTGGACAAGAGGTAGATGACAAAATGAAGAAACCCTACCACCCTAAGAAAAGAATTTTTTAGACAAAAATGGAAATTCTATACATCCAAGAAGATAGTTATGTATCAAAAGATGGAAATAGTTCAGAGGATAAAAAAAACTATGCTTTTGTTGTGAGAAACAATGAGTTTCTCTTTATGGAAAAATAGTCTGAGGAGAAAAAAAAGGAAAATACTAAGGATCTTCATGAAGAGGGAGAGGAAGAAGGAGTAGTTGATCTCGAAGGAGAACTTATTTGTTCTCTAGATGAGATTTGGTGTAGAGCACCTTCACTGTTTTCCCAGTTGTCACAATTTTGGTCTGTTTTGCTTTGTAGTGAAGGTCTAGTTTTGTGAAAGGGTATTTTTTGCTTTTGTAATAAAGCCAAGGTGGACAAATTCATGTTGTAAAAACCATTTGTGGTTCGAGCTAGGATGGTTCTCAATGTTTACATTAATATTGTGGAATAAATTAGTGTTTGTGCCTAAATTAAGGGGGTAGTTGGAAGCCCAATAGTTAGATCTCTTTGAATTCCATTTGGAATGATGTAACAAGTTTTAAAGTCATTAAAAAGTGAGAAAATATTTTGAGAATGGTTGGAGACTGGATGTTTTTGAAATTTCAAATAAGAAAGTTTTGTTTTATGTGTTTTTTCCCTGTAAACTAAGTTTCTTTCTAAATCGTACAACCCATACAGATAGCAATTAATGAGAAATTTGTGCTATTAATTAAATTTTCCAACTAGCTTCATTTTGAC
The DNA here is from genome assembly GCA_007115665.2 of Sequoiadendron giganteum. Taxonomy (NCBI): domain Eukaryota; kingdom Viridiplantae; phylum Streptophyta; class Pinopsida; order Cupressales; family Cupressaceae; genus Sequoiadendron; species Sequoiadendron giganteum. The sequence continues at coordinate 177,198,229 of CM021107.1, read as the reverse complement.
TCATATTAGAGGGGTTCTTGTATAGTTAGAAGGAAGATTTGGTCTTTTTTCTGAAAATTGTTTTGTAAGTAGGGTTTTCGAGGATTTGTAAACAAAAATGAATAACTGAGGTCCATTCCACCGTTGTTGAATGTTGTAAGTATGTGGAATGGGCCTATAGGAGGGTAGAACAATGTTATATTTTATTTTTTTATAGGGTGGTAAGGAATAATGAGCTTGGGAATGAGTATTGGGGTTGACAGAGTGATTGTCCATTAAAGAAAACCCTGGTTTTTGTGGAGATCAGCTAGTTTCAAGGCTGATTAAGGGAAATTTGTGACAAATATATGAACTTGAACTTTGATGTTTGAGGGGCATGTTGGTTTTGAGGTTGGTAAAGACAACTTTGAGGGACTTGCCTTGTAAAAGAGGCCTAATTAGGCCATGGTGGAGCGAAGAAGGTCAGTTTGGAGCATCTCAGTCCAAAACAACCTAGGTCAGGATTTTGATATATTGTAGAACAAGGTAATGGTTCATCAAAAGTGTGTTGTTAAATTCATGAACAAATCTGTAGTTTGAGATATAGTTGAATAAGTGTGTCTCCAGTACTACTAAGCTTCAACTATCCTAATGAAGGAAGTCACCAAATGAAAGAGTTGGATCAGGACTAATCAATCAAGAAGTGTAGAGAGGAGTTAAAAACCACCCTATCTTGCATCAGGTGGTATCAGAGCTTAGGCTCCAGGTCTGTTTGGAAAAAGAAAAATAAATTTGAAGGTTTAAGTAAAAGTGAAAAAGGAATAATACAAGATGCCTCCAAATATGGGTAGCACATCAGTTTCTAAAAAATTCAGAGCCTTGAGAGAAAGGATGGAAGCTATTGAAAGGAAGGAAAAGAGAGCTAAGGGTATCATTGAAGTGAGTGACCCTGAAGAGGAGAGTGAAGAGGAAAACCCTCAAGAAAAACCCCAAGAGGATTTGGGGGATGAAGACAAAAAGTTTGTGTAGATGCTTAAGGAAACAAGAGGAGAGGCTAAGTGAAGATAGAAATCCATTCATATGGAGGAAAAATGGATGGAGAAGAATTCATATACTGGATTGATTCTCTTGACACTTACTTCAAGTTCAAGGAGATCCTTCGAGATAGGAAGGTTAAATTTGCTAAGACAAAGCTAAAAGGACCAGATCTAACCTGGTGGAACTACACTCAAGAAGAGAGAGTAAGGAACCTAAAGTCTAAAATTAATTCATGGGACCAAATGGTACAAAATATCAAGCACCAATTCTTACCCGTAGACTATGAAGTACAAGTTTATAGAAGAATGCAAAGCTTGAAGCAGAGAGAGTTGGATGTGGTTGCTTACATGACAAAATTCCATATATTGACCATAAGTTCAAGGCATATGAGAATGAGAAGCAAAGAGTGGCTAGATACCTGAATGGATTGAGGGGTCCAATCCAAGATGAAATCAGCTTGATGACTCCTAGAATAGTGGAAGAGTGCTTCCAAGTGGCAACCAAGGTTGAAGAGAAGATAAAGAGGAGGTTGGAAAAAAAAACCAGGGGCAGAGGTAAAAGCTTCAGAGGTAGAGGTAATCCTACAGGAAGAGGCTTCCAAAAGACACAAAGTGAACAAGGCATCACTCAAGAACAAAGTGGAGACACAAGAGGAAACTTTAGGGGAAGAAGGCCAAAAGGTAGAGGTAGGTTCAATGGATGAGCAAGAGGATCTAATTCCTTTTCATGGAAATTTTTTGATTGCAACCAATATGGGCATCCTTCATGGAAGTGTCCAAACAAACAAAGATCAAGCTATCAAAGTGGGGAAAGGAAAACTCAGCTTGTTCATGAAGAAGAAGAGGTAGAGAGTGTAACTTCTTGTGCAGGACCTTCAACTCTCTGAGCTAAGCTAGAATTAGGGGAGTCTTTGATGATTAGGATGTTGATCAAAGTGCCTACCTTAAAGGAGCCACCTCAAAGGAAAGCTTTATTTAGAACAACTTGCAAAGTTTAGGAAAAGGTATGTAAGGTCATTATTGATTCTAGCTCCACTGATAATATTGTATCCTTGGAAATGGTAGAAAATCTTAGATTGAAAAGGATACCTGACTCTAATCCCTATTAAATTGCATGGTTGAACAAGGGACAATAGGTTCTTGTGAATGAGTAGGTTTATGTGGAGTTTTCCATTGTCCCATACAAGGATATGATGCTCTATGATATTTTACCCATGGATGTGTGCCCCCTACTTCTTGGTAGGCCATGGAAATATGACAGGGAAAGCACAACATTATGGTTTCAAGAATGAGTATCAAATTGAAAAATATGGATTACATATCTAATTAGAGCCACTATAGGAAGACAAGTGTGAAGTCCATGAAGGACCTAATGTGATGATGGTGAAAGGGAAAGAGTTCCTAAAAGACTTGGAAGAAGAGAATGTTGGGTTTGTTGTTATTGGGAAACCAATTTTAGAAGTAGCAACAGAGGATAGTGAGAAAGAAGCCCTAAAGGAAGTGCAAACTCCACTTGATAGGTATGAGCACATAGTGGTGAAGGAGTTGCCAAATTCTTTACCTCCAATCCATGGTGTAAGTCATAATATAGATTTAGTTCCTAGTGCAAGCCTTCCTAACAAGGCAGCTTATAAAATGACACCTCAACTGAATGAGGAAATCAAGAAACAAGTGCAAGAACTTTTAGATAAGGGCCTAGTGAGGAAAAATCTTAGTCCTTGTGTTGTGCCAACAGTTTTGGCACCTAAAAAAGATGGTGAATGGAGGCTTTGTACAGATTCAAGGGCCATTAACAAGATAACTATTAAGTATAGGTTCCCTATACTTCGGATGGAAGATCTCATGGACAGTTTAGCAGGAGCAACCTACTTATCCAAGATAGATTTAAAAAGTGGCTACCACCAAATAAGGATTAGAGAGGGTGATGAGTGGAAAAAGGCTTTCAAGACCAATGAGGTCCAGTATGAGTGGATGGTGATGCCCTTTGGGCTATCAAATTCCTGTAGCAAATTCATGAGACTCATGAATGAGGTGTTAAGAGATTTCATTAACATGTTTGTAGTAGTATATACCTAGATGATATCTTGGTATTCAACAAAACAAGGGAAGAACATTTGCAACACTTGAATAGAGTTTTGGAAAGGATACATGAAGAGAAGCTCATGATTAACCTCAAAAAGTGTGAATGGATGAAGCAAGAGCTGATATATTTGGGTTTTGTAATCTCATGAGGTAACTTAAAGATGGATCCACAGAAGAGTGAAGCCATCCTTAGCTGGCCTACAACAAAAATAGTCGGAGAATTGAGTAGTTTTCATGGCCTAGAAAAATTCTACCGGGAGTTTATAAGGGGATCCAACCACACAATAGCACCAATGATAGACACTATCAAAGGAGAGAGAAGGAACAAATTCCAGTGGACAAAGGAAGCTGATCAAAGTTTTGAGTACTTAAAACTAAAGGTATCACAACAATACATACTTACTCTACCTGATTTTTCTAAAGTATTTACCATAGAATGTGATGCTAGTAATTTAGCCATAGGGGTAGTGCTAAGCCAAGAAGGAAAGCCTATTGCCTTCTTTAGTGAAAAATTGAATGAGGCAAAGAGAAAATATTCATCATATGACCTAGAACTATATGCCATGGTGCAATCCCTCAAGAAATGGAGGCACTACCTGCTCCCCAAGGAATTTGTGGTGTTCACAGATAACCATGCTCTGAGTTTTCCAAACAGCTAGGACAAACTGAACAATAAACACATTAAATGGGTGGAGTACCTGCAAGCTTACACATTTACCATAAAAAAACAAGAAAGGACAAGCCAACAAGGTGGAAGATTCTCTAAGTAGGAGGGCAACGTTAGTGCAAGAGGTGAAAATTCATAGTGTGGGTGTGGAATCGCTCAAAGGTATGTATCAATTTGATGAAGACTTCCATGATGTGTTTGCGGCTTGTGAGCATTCTCAAGGTTCATTTCATAAATAATATGAGGATTGTGTGATACAAGATGGGTTACTCTTCAAGGGAGCTTATTTATGCATCCCAAAAGGCTCTATGAGGGAGAATCTAGCTAGAGAAAAGCACAATGGGAGCCTTGGTGGACATTTTGGTCATGAAAAGACCTTGGATTAGATCAAAATATTTTACTACTAGCCCAAGATGTATTTAGATGTCAAGAGGTATATGGAAGGTTGTGTTATCTATCAAAGGGCAAAGGGAAGAAGTTCAAATATTGGGTTGTATCAGCCTTTACCCATACCAAGCAGACCATGGGAAGCAATAATCATGTATTTTGTTTTTAGTTCTGCCTAGAACTTCTAGGGGTTATGACAGTTTATACATGGTGGTTGATAGGTTTATTAAGATGGCACATTTCATTGATTTTAAATCAACTAATGATGCATCACATATTGCAAACCTATTCTTGAAGGATATTGTTAGAATTCATGGGCTACCATTATCTATAGAGTCTGACGGAGATGCGAAGTTCATTGGCCATTTTTGGAGAACATTGTGGAAAAATTTAGGAAAGAATTTTTCATTCAAATATTCCTACCATCCTCAAATCGATGGTCAAACTGAGGTTTTTAATAGGTCATTGGGAAATCTAGTAAGGTTTTTAACTAAGGAGCATAATTAGTCATGGGGTTTGATATTGCCACAAACAGAGTATGCTTATAATGACTCCATCAATCAGAGTATGGGGAGAATTCCATTTGAGTTTGTTCATGGAATGCATCCAAGGGGTGTTTGTGAGTTGAGGGACTTAATGGGAATGGAGAAAAGAAGTGCACAAGGTGAGGATTTTGTTGTGTCCATGCATGACATACACAAACAGGTCAAGGAGACACTCGAAAAGCATGTAGCCAAGTATAAGGAGAGAGAAGGTTTGAAAAGGAGAGATGTACATTTTAAAGTGGGTGATCTAGTATGGGCACATCTAAGAAAAGAGAGGTTACCTAAAGGGAAGTACACTAAGCTAATGATGAAAGAGATAGGACCCTACAAGGTGGTCCACAAGTATGGCAACAATGCATATGAGATTGAACTCCCACAAGGAGTTGCAATCTCACCAATTTTTTCATGTAACTGACCTCTATCCCTTCAAGGGAGTTGTGTTTGTAGGTAAAGAATAAGGTGAACCTAAAAATAATTAAGGAGAATGGATCAAAGATCTCCCACCTACTCAACCAATGAAACTTGAAGTTGTGTTGGACTTAAGGGAGGTGAAAAGAACAACGAGAAAGGTTTACAGAGAGCATTTGGTAAAGTGGCATGGATTGCTTGAGGAATATACAACTTGGATGTCTAAAGAGGAAATTTATCAGCATGGAGTCTTTGTTGAAGACCTCATTTCATCAAGAGAATGAAACCATTTCATCCCCGGGTGTATGGTGCAGAGCACCTTCACTCTTTTCCCAGTTGTCACAGTTTTGGTCTATTTTGCTTTGTAGTGAAGGTCTAGTTTTGTGAAAGGGTATTTTGTTCTTTTATAATAAGGCCAAGGTGGCCAAATTCATGTTGTAAAAACCATTTGTGGTTCGAGCTAGGAAGGGTCTCAATGTTTACATTAATATTATGGAATAAATTAGTGTTTCTACCTAAATTAGGGGGGTAGTTGGAAGCCCAACAGTCACATCTCTTTGAATTCCATTTGGAATGATGTAACAAGTTGTAAATTCATTAAAAAGTGAGAAAATCTCTCGAGAATGTTTAGAGACTTAAGATTTTTGAAATTTGAAATTAAAAAGTTATGTTTTATGTGTTTTTTCCCTGTAAACTGAGTTTCTTTCTAAATTGTACAACCTGTACAGTTAGTAATCAATGATAAATCTATACTATTAAGTAAAGTGTCGAGCTAGCTTCATTTTGACTCATATTAGAGGGATTCTCATACAGTTAGAAGGAAGATTTGGTCTTTTTTCTAAAAATTGTTCTGTAAGTAGGGTTTTAGAGGGTTTGTAAACAAAAATGAATAATTGAGGGGCATTCCATCGTTGTTGAATGTTGTAAGTGTAGACATGGAAAATTTACAATGTAATCCAACACACTTGATCCTGATTACTAACATTGTTTCTTCATGATTCCTCTTCTTAACTTGTCATCACTTTCCATCCCTTAATTGAAGAAATCATTATTTATCTGATTAAGTCATTCTCTCCTATTAATTAAATTAATCAATTCACCCTAAATATCTCTTTAATTAAATAATCCATATTATTTGATTAAAATCCCTAAAGTATTCTCATTCAATTGAATAAATTAAACTGTATTTGATTTAATCTAACATTATCCCCTTTAGTTAAATAAATTTAAAAAAAACATTTATTTAATTAAAACCCTTTCCTCTCAATTTTGATTTAAATCAACTCATAAACTTGAGTCAAAATTGTCAAATCATCTAATCTCTCATTAAATTGATCAAATCTTGATTAATTTAATCTCAAACACTAAAATCCTCTAGACAATGCAACTTGCACAATAAATCAATTAATTTTATTTATTTATTTTCCTATTTTCTCTCAACATGGCATAAAAAGTGAATATTCCCTCATGTTTGAATTCAAAATCCAAGTGGACTTGTACATCCAACAAGGCATTCACTCCTCTTACATGTCCTTGTGCATTGAGCCAAGTGGCATTTATTTCATCCCTCTTCCCTCTAACATGTCATTTCCTCAATTTCAAATTCAAACTAATTGCATTTATTGGCACTTTGGCCAAAATGTGCTCATTCCTCATCCAATCACCTGTGGACAAGTGGCCTTCTCTCATTGATTGGTCTTCTATCCCACATTGCTCAAATCCTTTCTCTCTTCCATTTTGTAAATCTATAAATGAGAGTTTCTTCCTCTCATTCTTCATCCACAATCTAGAGAAAAGTTATTCTCTTCACATTTAGAGCTAATTTTCTCCATTTATCCTCAAGCGTTCATCATTTTCATGATTTCATAACTAGGTTATGCAAAATTTCATGAAAGTGGATCAACTTCCATCAAATAATCATAGAGCTTACAAAGGTGTTGGGAAAGGGCTGATTTCGACACATCAATTGGCACCAACTCCCCCATGGGATCATGAGTTTGCTTGCTTAATTAGGATTTTACTTGCATTTTCATATTTTGTTCTTCATTTTCCTATTTTAAATAATTTCAAATGGATTTCATGGGGAATCCTTGTTTTACCTTGCATATGATCTAATATTGTGCTTTTTTGTTGTATTTGTGTAGGTACAGGATAAGGGTTCACATTTTGGCATTAGAGGGAGGGCGAATCTGAAGGATTTTATCACATTTTTTGAGAAATTTCATGCTTTTTTCACATTTTTGTGTGGTCATAGGAAAGTGTGCCGCATATAGTCACACAACACCATATTTCACCACTTTTAGAGATGTGGCACTATATTGCAACACACTAAGCTCAAACTGCACCGCACTTGCTTTCCCGCTTAAAATTTTCAAAATTTTAAACTTCGCCGCGGACTTTCAAGTTGGAAACTACGCCACATGCCAAAACTCTGTTGTATTTGTGCTCTCTATCTTCTGCAAAGTGTCACACTTAGTCAAGGTGTGGCATTATATAGCACCGCTGGATTTCCAAACTGCACCACATTTGCTGACTACGTCATTGGGTGATAGTGGGAAATTTGAATTTGATTTTTTTTTAACATGTGCTTTTTATTTTCTGGCTCTTTGACCTTCTAACTTATTTATTGTCTTTGCATCCTCTAGTTTTGGTTATTTTGCAAGTAAGAGCAAGAAAGGAAGCGAAATGGAAGGCTTCACTATGGCATCTTTCACATCCTATGAAAAGTGTTTTTGAACACTATAGTGTTGTTTAACACTTTTTAGAGGATCTTTAATCTCCTTTAAAAATAATTTGTTATCTTTTATGGCTTAGGGAACAATAATTTTTCTTTTGGGTTTTAAAAATAACAACACAAATTTCCTTTCAAAGTTTGCAAACAAAAAACTTAAAAAGAACCTTAGAAACAATTTACTAGATTTGGTTGAGGTTTAACAATTGAACAATGAGAATTCCACATGGTGCTGTAAAAATAATTCACCTTTTCCTTTAAGGATTTAAAATGAACAAGTGTTGTTTTGTTTTGTAATTATTTATTCAATATAATATCATCAAAAGGGCATATGCACTTCTCTCGTGCTTCACAGTGATCTTGAGAATCAAAATCTCTTTTGGTGATCTTAAGCTGAGTAAAATAATTTCCCCATATTTCATTTTGGGATTAAAATTGAACCAACTTGCGAGTGTGAGAATGGTATATTGCGAGTTTTCTCCCTTTTTTTTTCAATGAAGTTTGATTGAACTACGGGATATGCTTGCTCACTTTTGTTTATCTTAGAGGGCCTACCTTGTGGGAAATATTAATTACCCAAGGGAACAACCCAACCAAGAACACGATAAAGCCAAGCGACTTTCACTCAGGATATAAGTGAGGATATTGGAACAAAGGTCAATATCACAAGGATTATTCTGATGAGAAGGTTAGCAATGGTCTCTTGTCATAATAGATAGTCCCCCATGAATGGAATGCTCGCATTAAAACCCCTTGTTTAGCAAAGGAAAAAATCCTATCTATTTTTTGGTGCAAAAGGTCATGTCCTTTGAAGCCGCCCCATGTATACATGCGGTTCTGATGTAGAGATGAAAAGTATGCCATGGGAGATTCATGGGTAGTAATGCTTGGCTAACTCGAGAAGCAAGTGCAGTGTAAGGGGGAGCCTGTGTGGTCAAGCATCTAATCATCCGCTTTGAATATGCATAGTTGGATTCGTCCAAGTGGGAACCTAGCAAATATTGTCTTTTCATCCTAGGGATTGTACGTGTTCTTGATATAAAAACACTTTTCTTGGATCTAAAACATTGAGAAACAAACAGTCACAAAAAGCTTCAAAATTTCAAATCCCTTGGAGGAAAAAAATACCCTTCACGAATTCAAATGCTCTTCATTGCCCTAGGGATTCTATCCTTAGAGGTTTCTAAGTACTTGGGTTTAAACATCATTTTTTTTCACTAAATTCAACCTAGGAAACTATGCTCTTGAAACCATGATTTTCACATAATGGACCTTTTGGAATGAAAATAAATTAAGACATAGACATTTAGTTTGAAATCATAATCAAGAAAGTGTGTTTGGTAAAAGGAATTCATTGAACAAAGATAAGAACAATTGGACTCCACACATGTGTCTTTCCAAATGATTTCCCATAAATTCAAAATCCAAAAACCAAGGTTCAAAAATATTAGCCTAAAAACTCGTGAGGAGCATCTTGAAAGGCTTTTTGAAGTTAGAGAAAGATTGATGTATAATTTCTACAAGAAAGCTTCAAAGAAAAATCCAACTCTTTTTCAAAGGTTTACTTTCCTCACATAGGAAGTATGGCATGTTCTTCAATACCAAGATCTTGTAAGAGAGAGTTGTTTCTAGGTCAAGTCTAGGATCAAAATCATCACTCTCATCCATCCCTCCATCATCAAAATCAAATCGCCTCTCACTAACAAACTCTTGATAACTTTGAAACATCATTCATGCTAAACTATTAGGCAAAATCAGCGTCACCTTGTTTGACTTAATACACCTAGTCAAATTATCAATCTTCTTGAACGATTTTACCTCTAAGATAACGCAACTTCTTAAGGTCTAAAAGTTCATTGTCACTTTTATTGGCTTAACACACTTAGTCAATTAATTCTCGTGTATGAATTTTCTCTAGGATAACACAACTTCCTAGGGCATATAAGTACATCATCGTCTTGTTTGGCTTAATACGCCTAGTCAAACTATCAAAATAAAAAAATCTCAAGCCCTAAAAAAATTTTAGCATCCCCCCTCCAAGGTTCTTCAAGAGTTTCACTCATCCACACCATCCATCCCCCATTATCCTCATCATCACCTTTTGATCTTTAGACCCTCCTAGTTCTTCTCTCTTTTTGTGCCTAATATTAAGATCAAACGATCTCTATTTTATGGTCCAAACAAGATCACAACACAAGAGGAACATGGAAACCACCAAGGAAACATCAACTTCAAGTGACCTAAGCCAAGCAACCTCTAAGGTAAACCTTGCAGGATCAAGCAATCCCCCAAACAACACTTTTTTGTCGTTACAAAATCCTCAAGAGGAAGGCTATGAAGAGGACATAATTCATGATGAATTGGGAATGACGCAAAAGGAAATAACTGAAATGATTCAAAAGCCATAGAATCATAGAATTTTCAATGCCATGTTAAAGCTTAATCCTTCTTTGTATATGTGTATGTTAACGGAAGGAGGGGCCAAACTCCCTTTTGACCTTGACGTAAGTACCAATATAGAAAGGCCTCTTCAAAGCATATCCCCAATCTCAATTCCAAGCATCACTCAAGAGATTACTCAAACCACATCAAAAATTGCATCAACCCCACCAATTGTTAACAAGGTAAGTGCCATGTTTTGGGAGTTACAAAAGCACTACCTTGTAAACAATAGAGAGAAAAATATCAACGCCACACCAGATAACTCCATCCTGGCGAATCCATTACATCCATAATCATGCAGACTCATCCTCATTCCATTCAATGCCAACCTATTCACTAAAAATACAAACTTCTCTCCCCATGATTTCACAAGAAGAAGGTGGTTTGTTCAGAACAGGGGGAGTCATTGACCCGTTCTAATCACCATTATTCCCCCCATTACCTCTAACATCAGTATCACCTTTTGGGTTGGGCCTTCCCCCCTACCTGCCACCATTTTACCCACTCAAGGCAACCTAAGCATTACATAAAATTCTCTTCTCTTGCCAGATGTTTTGCGACAAAAAATGACAACCATTCTAGCCATCACAATGATAAATACATCCATCAATCCCCAAACCTCTCAAAGCATGGTCTCTCAAGGACCAAGCATCTCAATCACATAATGCCTTTACCCACCACAACGGAGAGCACTATCCCCAATCCACCACCAATCCCACCAAAATCCAAGATTCTGAATTCATTCATCACCATGATTCAGGCTGTCCAAAACACCACCCACCAAAGGGTACTTCAATAAAACCAACAAGTTACACAATAGGCTTCTCAGCAAGCACAAGAACAACTAGTTGCACAACCCCAACAAGCCACACAAGCAGCACAACAAGAATAGGCTGAAGCTCAGGCCCAACACAAGGCTCAACAAGAACAAGCACAAGCACAATACCATGCACAACTACAAGCAATTCATCAACAAGCATACAAACAAACCTTGCAAGATTTTTAGGCACAACAACAAGCTAAACAACAAGCTTTGTTGGCACAATAGAAGCTAGACCAACAAAAATATTTTTTGGCACAACAATAGCTAGACCAACAACAAGATTTGGTGGCGCAACAACAACTAGACCAACAACAAGCTTTATGGGAACAACAGCAGGTGGACCAACAACAAGCTTCGTTGGAACAACAACAACAAGATCAACAACAAGCGTTGTTGGCACAAATGCAGGTATATTAGCAGGCCTTAAATGCACAACAGAGCTTGTAGCAAACCCCCACCAATACCCCTCTCATCAATTGAACTTCACAAACACCTCAAAACATTGTCATCCCACCTCTTGATTCGCAAAATGATGTTGAGGCACAAATCAAGCTGCTCTCGCAACAAGTGTTGGACCTCAGTTAGGGAAAATAACCAGAACGTCGAGAATTTTGTGCCCCTATCCCTTTGATAGAAGTCTCACAATAGTAACATTCCCAAAGGGATTCAAGATCCCCAAATTCGATAAGTATAATGGCACGGGAAACCCTAAAAATCACGTCAGGTAATTTCAGGTGCATCGCATGGAAGTTGCATATGATGACACATATCTAATGCAACTTTTCCCCCAAATTCTAACTGGTCCTACCATGGAATGGTTCTATCTCCTACCCGCGAGCATCAAAACATTCCAAGAAATTGTTGAAGATTTACTTAAAAACTACACATTTAACATGGGTGTGAATGTTAGTTTGGAAGAACTATCAACACTCAAGCAAAGAAAAGGAGAGCTATTCACATCCTTCTTGCAAATATGGTGATCCAAGGATAATCAAAGCAAGTAGACCATTCCGGAAGAACAAAAAATGTGCACAATCATAGCCAATCTAGATGAAAACTTGGCGTTCTACCTAAAAATGCAATGCATCACAATGTATGATCAATTGATCCCAAAGGTGCTCAATATCGAAAGAGCCCTTACTACACGAGGAGGCACATCAACATTTCCTACACAATAGGATAACAACCCATCTACCAATTATAATGATAAACCTCGCACATGGTTGAGGAATAAAAATTTCACAAATGACGGAGTGGTTGATGCTAAGGTGGTCATCAGTGCTCCTAACTAGAACATCCAAACCCATCATCAGCCACAAAATCACAATCACAATAATGTGCAAACTAATACAATGGCACAACCACAACCTCTTCCCAGCAACCAAATCAATAACTTGAGCAATCAAGGAGAACCACCTTCCTGAAACAAGTATCCTCCCAAGCGAAAGTTCATGACCCTTAGAGAATCAATCGAATCCATAATGAAAAAGTTGGTTAAGGAAAACCTCATCAAAGTTTCCAACTCTGAGCAATATGCAGAAGCCATGACAAAACCACCATGGTAGAATAAAAATCTCTTTGCGATTTTCACAAAATCAAAGGACACAACCGCAAATTGCATGAGGTTAAAGAAAATCATCTAGGACCTTATTGAGGACAAGATCATCAATGTCGAACAACTAGCTGGAAATCAAGACCTTAAAATATACACGAATCCGATGTCGAATCATAAGCAGGGGAATAATCAAGGAAATAATCAAGGGAACAACAAAGGGAAGCAAAAGTATGCTAGTGTAAACCTTGTATATGAAGACATTGTCGCATGCATACATGAAATGGTCACCGTCATTAATTTCAAAGGAGCCAACGTTGATTGTGGAGTCACCACATGTGGTGGAAAGGTTACTATTGTAGGGGCATCACAACCATCTAAGACCCCCATTTCAAACCCAAAATTTGTTCCCTGTGATTATTGACCAGCTAAAGAGAACCCCCACCCAAATCTTGATCATGGAATTGTTGAAAATATCCGCTACCCATAAGAAAATCCTTGATGAAGCATTAGCTACATCCACTGTCTCTGCTACCCTTGATACAAAACAATTTTAGGCTATGGTGGGTAACATTTTCACTCCAAACCTCCTCACCTTCTTCGACCAAGATTTCCCTACCCAACCATCTCAAATCGTGCACTTCACTTACAAGTGTTGGTTCACAAGAAGAAAGTCAAAAGGGTCTTGGTGGATGGAAGCGCAAGCTCAACATTTGTTTGCTCAAACTCATAAAGAACTTGGGATTCTCATAGGACTTCATCAACAAGAACAAAGGCATCACCATAAGAGCATATGATGACCAAGAAAGATTGTCTCAAGGCACTATTAGAATCCCAAACCAAGTGGGACTAGCCACCATGGAAACCATGTGTTAGGTCCTTGACCTCAACTTGCCCTACAACATACTCCTAGGATGCCCATGGATCCATGGAATGAAGGTATTCTCCTCAACATTCCATCAATGTGGAAAATTCTTATACCAAAATGAGGAGGTCACAATACATGGTGATCTAGAGCCATTTTCCTATTGCAAAAACTTGGAAGCCAAATTTTATAAAATTCCCCAAGTCTCGAAAAATGATGAAGGCCTGTCCACTTCATATATAGATCCATCTAACCTTGCCTCCACTTCTGTGACATAGACACCTGCCATAGCTGATATATCCGACATCAAGCTTATGATCTAGGACAATGGGTGTGGAGATTATAGAATGAGAAAAAATGTGTTTGTTGTAGGAGAATTACCACAATCTCCTAGATCGCATGGAAAACCTCAATCAGTTGAAACACTCGTCCACACTTTTTGGGAAGATCCTTCTAGATTCCATCGTTAGGGGGATCTAAGTTGGGAAAATATGAATGAGGAAGATTTTTCAAGCATGTTATACCATGATGAAAGACCCATACCCACTCTACCCATGGATGAAACCAACAAAGGATTGCAAATAATGCTTGGTATGGGCTACAACAGGAATGAAAGCCTTGGAAAAAATAGTGATGGCCAACTGGAGCCCATCATTGTAGAAAGAAGAATGAGAAACCTTGGCCTTAGATGTACCACTCTGAGTATAATTGTACATGGTAGAGGTACCCCTAGAATATCAGTCAAGTCTCCTCCTCACTTATCGACAGTCGCCCTTCAACTACCCGTATCCATAAGTATGCCTCTAGATAATTTCACTTTTGACATAACTAGTGTCTGCAGTAGTAGTGATGATTAGGATACCATCATAGGCCTTCCCATGATTTTTGAGGATTCCTCCTTATTGATGATTAGTGCATCACCCGTTGAGTCAAACTGCCAAATTCACAAAATAAACCTAGCTTACCCTCAACTCATCGACTATGACCAATGAGGACCACCGATTATAGACACATTCAAAAACGATGAGGCACTCTCAGAATTCATGGGATTAAGGGATACAATTCCATGCAAAGATCACAAGGTTGGGTTCGACATCACACTGGACACCCAGGCCTATTATGGGGAGATGATTGAGTCCTTCAGTCACAAAAAAAAAATAATTAGAATAAGCTCAGAGTCATTGAGTGAAAACCACACTATTGCACTCTCTAACCAAAGAATAGTAGAAATAAAGGACGCATCCGATGGTGAAAACCTCTCTGATGCACCCAAGGATGAAGCATTCAATCTCCCCCTACTGCACTTCATCAAGAGAAATCAACAGTCTTGGCAAAATAGTGCAACCTTGTCAATTTGGGAAGGGAAGCAGCACCACATATCACCTTCTATGCCAAATCACTTCTAATAGAAGAACAGGAACTATTGGCTGCATTTCTAAAAGAAAGGAAAGTGAACTTTGCATGGACCTATGCCAATATGTCGAGTCTCGATCCGGAAGTAATGGTTCACCACTTGGCTATTTACCCTGGAGCAAAGCCAGTAAGACAAAAATTAAGAAAAATGCACCCTTAGATAGCCTTGCTAGTGAAGGTGCAATTACAGAAACTCTTAGATGTTGGCTTTATATGCCCGATTGATTATCCAGTATGGGGGTCTAATCTTGTGCTAGTTTCAAAGCCAAATGGGGGCATTTGTATCTGCACTGACTTTAGAGACCTCAACAAAGCATGACCCAAGGATGATTTTCCACTACCCAACATTGAAATGATAGTGGACATGACGTTCGGACATGAGATGCTATCACTGATGGATGGCTTCTCGGGATACAACCAGATAATGATCGCAAAGGAGGACCAGCACAAGACAGTATTTACATGTCCTTGGGGCACCTACTGCTAGAACATGATGTAATTTGGGCTAAAGAATGCAGGGGTGATGTACCAAAGGGCCATGATACTAATCTTCCACGACATGATACACTAAACTATTGAATATTATGTGGATGATATTGTAGACATGGAAAATGTACAAGTTCATTTGGCACACCTGATCCCGATTACTAACAACATTTCCTCTTAAATCACATTCTCAACATTTCATCACATTCTATCTCTTAATTTAATAAATCATTATTTATTGGATTAAGTTTGCCTCTTTCAATGATTAAATTAATCAATTAATTTAATTAACCATTGCATCCATGTTTAATTAAATAAATCATTTTATTTAATTAAAATCTCTAAAGTCCTATTAAATTAAATAAATTAAACCTTATTTGACTTAATCTAACATATTTCTCTTTGGTTAAATAAATCAAATCATTTATTTAATAAATCATTTCCTCTCAATTCCGATTTAAATTAATTCATCTATTCTAAGTCTAAATTGTCAAATCACCTAATTCTTCATTAAATTAATCAAATCCATGATTAACTTAATCCCTCTCACTAAAATCCTCTAGAGAATGCAAGTTGCACAATAAATCAATTACTTTGATTTATTTAATTCTCTATTTTCCCTCACAAAGCATCAAAAGGGAATATTCCCTCATTTGAATTCAAAAGGCCAAGTGGACTTGGTCCTTCCAACAAGGCATTCAATGCCTCTTACATGTCCTTGACCTTGGGCCAAGTGACATTAACTTCATTTCTCTTCCCCCTTCAACACATCAACTCACCTTTTCAAATTCAAATTTATGCATTTATCATGCACATTGGCCAAAATGTGCTCATTCCTCATCCAATCACATGTGGACAAGTGGCCTAAGCCATTTAATGATCCTTTGTCCCACATTGCTCAATCTTGCTCACTTCTTCCAAATAGAAGTCTATAAATTGGAGACCTCTCTTCTCAATCTTCATCCAAAACCTTCATGAAAAGTTACTCTCTTCAATTGAGAACTAATTTTTCTCATTTCATCCATACATTCATCATATTTTCACATTTGCACCAAGGTTATGCTCAACTTTGGAGATTTGACCATTTCTTCATCAATCTACATTGCAACTTAGGAATTGGGAAAGGACCGATTGCAACACTCCATTGGCACCAATTACCCCATAAGATCATCATGTTATTAGCTTAATTAGGATTGCTTTCATTGTTATTTGAGTTTTCTTATTTATTTCCTAATTTTAGCTTGAATAGATGGATTCTATGGGGAATCTCTCATATTTGCATGCATTTTGATCTAACATTAACCATGTTTGTCGTCTTTGTGGATTTGTAGGTTTAGGGGTTCACATATATATTGGCCAAATCAAAGAAAAGAGAAGATCAAATAGCAGCCCTAAGTGCCATTTTTGATAGACTAGAGTAGTATGAGGTCAGACTCAGCCCCAAGAATTGTGTCTTTGGGGTGCAATCAGGTAAAATTTTAGGATACATAGTTTTGATGAGAGGAATAGAATTGGATCCCACTAAGGTCAGAGCAATCCTTGATATGGAAGCACCCAGAACATTAAAGCAGCTAAGGTTCTACAAGGCAGACTCCAATCCATCCGAAGATTCATAGCGCAACTGGTAGAAAAATAGATTACATATTCACATCTACTCCACAAGGGAGTAGCATACAAGTGGGATGACAAGTGTGATCATGCGTTTAGCAAAATCAAAGAATATCTACTTGCGCGACCAGTTATTATGTTGCCAATCCCAAGAAATCCATTAATCCTGTATATTTCAGCAACCATGGCAGCTCTCGATGCTCTATTAGCTCAACATGATGAAAATGGAAGAGAGAGAGTGATATACTACATTAGCAGGACAACGGTAGGGCATGAGTTCAACTAGACGCTAATAGAAAAATCTTGCCTAGTAGTTGTGTTTGCAACCCAAAAGTTTAGACACTACATGCTAGCTCATTAGATTAAGCTGATCACAAAGATAGATCCACTAAAATATTTTCTCTCTAAAGCCACTCTCACAGGATGGACAACAAAATGGGTTATGATATTGACAAAGCATGATATTGAATATGTAGAGCGCAAGGCTATCAAGGGGCAAGCGATTGCAGACCAACAAGAAGAAGCTCCAATCTATTTAGAGAATCTACTAATATCAGAATTTCTAGATGAATGCATCTTTTATCTCAGCATAGCCAATCACTGGAAACTCTACTTCGATGGCTCATACACACAACACGAATCAGGAGATGGTGTTTTCTTCATCACCCCACAGGGGGATTGTATACCCAGATCCTACAAATTGGCATTCCCTTGTACTAACAACATTGCAGAATATGAGGCTTTAACCATAGGTCTCAAGATTGCAGCATAGTGGCGGATCATGGCACTAAAGGTTTATGAGGATTCACAACTTATTATCAACCAAGTCAATGGTGAGTACCAAACTAAGGATGACAAGCTGACACCATACAAGAAGTTAGTAGAGAGCCTCAAAGAATCATTCATTGATATCACCTTTGAGTAGATACCAAGGGCTAACAACAGAGTAGCTAATGCCATGGAAATAATTGGATCCTTACTGGATATCCCTCGCAATGTCTCAAAACATGAATTCTTGGTAGAGCAGCTTTGTGTACCCACATTCAAGGTACCAGAGTCATAATATGTGTGAAAAATCATTGGTCCTGATGATCCTTGATATCATGACATCTATACCTACCTAAGAATATGAGTCCTCCCAATTGACATAACCCCAAACCTCAAACGAGCCTTTGTCAAAAATTCCACACGTTTGTCATCCTAGGAGAAACCCTCTACCATAGGAGCATTGAGGGGACCCTTTTGCATTGCCTAAATCTCGAGGAGGCCCTGACTACTCTAACTGAGGTACATAATGACACTTGTGGTTCACACTCGAGTGGTATAACCTTGGACAAGAAGTTGTTGAGAACTGGATACTATTGGCCAACCATGGAAAGAGAGGCACATGAATTTGTCAGAAAATGTTTATAGTGCCAGCAACATGGATACCTCATTCATGCACCAGCTCAGGAATTCCATCCTATTGTTACACCATGGCCCTTTCTGTAGTGGGGGCTGGATCTCATACGCAAAATCACACCCACCTCATCCAATGGCCACAAGTTTATCATTACTGCCACGTAGTATTTCACAAAATGGGTCGAAGAAATTCCCATGACCTACATAACTGGAAAGCAAATATCAAATTTCATCCTGAACTATCTCTTTTGCCGATATGGTTTCCCCCAATCCATTATCTTTGATAATGGGACACCTTTCAAGAATCAGGATGTGCATGACCTTTGGCACAAATTCAATGTCCAACATCGCTTTTCTACTCCATACTATCCCCAAGGCAATGGAAAATCAAAAGCTACCAATAAAACTATGTTGAAAATCCTAAATAAAACAGTCAATGACTCTGGTCATGACTGGCATCTGTAGCTAAATCCTATCTTATGGGCTTACCGCACCAACATCCACACACCAACAGGCACCACCCCATTCTCCCTAGTCTACAGATCAAAAGCCATCCTCCCAATTGAGATCAAGCTCCCATCACTGAGAATATCATTGCAAAATATGATCACAGATGAAGAATACAGGGTCTCACGATTGAATGAGCTAGATTTACTAGATGAACGGCATATGGAGGCCTTAAACCATCTACAAGTGTATCAAAATAGGCTTAAGCGGAGCTACAACAAGAAGATCAAGAAACACACTTTCCAAGTTGGTAAACTTGTGCTAAAAGAAAATCAAAAGAATGTGCCAAATCCAGAAAGAAAGGGAAAATTTGAGCCCAATTGGTTGGGACCTTTCATCATCATAGCAAGTTATAATCCAAGGGAATATCAACTATCAACACCAAAAGGCGAGCCCCTGAATAGCTCGCATCTCAAAACGTTTTATGCCTAAAATCTTGCAAGGTATAGAACCAACAAGTACAAAAAAATCAAAAAATGTCCAAAAAAAATGGTCATCCTGATGAAAACCTGGAAAATAGGCATCTTGGTGGCGACAAAAAAAATACAAAAAATACAAAAATAAAAAAAAATCAAAAAAAGGATTGAAAACATTAAAGAGAAAAATCGTCCTCTAGTGAAAACCACTTCGGTGGCGCTTTGGACAAGTACCTTGGTGAAAACCTGGAAAACAGGCACCAAGTGTAAAGAAAGCACTCTCCATCCACTAGGATCTTCACAACCTAATGCATGCACTCATCCATTACATTCCATTTATCATTCCACCATCCGTTCAAATCTGTACCATAGCCTAATCTTGTGCTCATATCACGTTCCACCCTAGTACTACTTGACATATTCTCAAGGTCAGTTTTTCCTACCTTTATCAAAGTAGTCTATCACATCACATTGGGGGCATGTTCCTATACCTACTTCGAATCAAATTCGTGTATATTCTGGGGATCTTCCTTGAAATAAAAAAATCCAAAAACATCGGAAAAATCTCTAAAGTCTTCAAAAATTCATCTTTAAGTCTTGTTAGTTTGTGGTCTTGGATGAACTACATTGTATTTGAGCTTGAACATAGGCAAGGTTGACCTTTGATCATCCCCCGAGACGCCCCAAGTCAGTCCTTTAAGTGTCTGTCGCAATAATTTGGCAACCTATTTGCCCATTTATCTATCTCATCATTGAGTTAAGTATGTCATCAGTCAAACTACATGGTATCTATGTATATAAATTAGGAAAGGATAATCTATGGATCAGCTCTCGAGACCCCTAGGATAGGTCTTTAAGTTAGTCTCTTCATCAAAATCTTGAAAATCCAAAAAAAAAATGGAAAATCTCAAAATCCCAAAAAACAGCCTCTATATCTGAAAAATCCAAAATGGTGCATTCACCTCATCTCACTTTCACCCACAATAATCATCGCTCATGATAAATCATCATCACCTTCATCCTTTGGTGATTCAATCAAAAGCAAGTCTACCAGGTTCAAAAGTGAACACCTAATTGTCAAAATCTCAATTCTAGATCAGTAAGCAAGCAAGTTGATCAACTCAGAGTATCAATAGCTTATCATCCAATCAATTTCATCAAAACTCTCATCACAACATGTCCTAGGATACATCTTTCCCACAATGGACATCAATATCAGGTACCCCACAATAGTTAGTCTTGGCAAGCAGTACGAAGAACATTAGCTTGTTTGTTTACTTTATCCTTTCTTTGGATTTATCTTATTTTGCGCTCATTCCAAGGACCTCTCGATGATGCCTTAAAAAAAAAGGTTTAGAGAGAAAGAAATGGGGCAACAATCATTATCTTTTTATCTAATGTGCTTGTGGGACACTCTTGTAAAATAAATTAGTCATATAGGCTTTATTTTGGTTTGTAGGGAGGATGTTTTAGGTATCTTGTTGACCACATAAGAAAGCTTGCTTTCCTATGTTTTGATCCGAGATTTTTAGAATGTCTGAACTACATCCTGAATAAGGTTTTGTATGCTAAGTATGAATAAGAATACTCCTATCTAATTGTCAAGTCAAATTCCATGACACTAGGTACCATGCCATCCTAGTTCTTTATACCTTAATGCTTCGTACCTATGTGTATTATCAAACATAATGTAATTAGCCCTTTGAAAATCTTGACTCCTGGTAAGCAAATCACCATCATTCTAAATAACTAATGGGATCTCTTTTTCTTCTATCTTCACTCCATACTAACATGGTATCATGACAGTTAATCAGAGCATTACCAAATGCATACACCCTTCATCCACCAGATCATCAGCATAATTGCATATCATATCATATAGATCATACAACATTATCATCTTAAGTTATGAGGAATAATATAGATTTTTTATTCTAAGCATCTTAAGAAATCATTGCATTACATTCATTTCACACAATACATGAATCATTAAGGACATAATAAAAATCATTAGCATCCATTATCATTATTTTTTAGTTGCATCTCATTAATCATTTGCACATCGATACATCATCATTAGCATATCATTTACCACATAGTCATCAAAATGCATAGAAAAGATACAAAAATAAATACATCCATCATATAAAAGCATCCATCACATAACAAAGAAGCATATCATAAAATAGAAGCATTTCATAAACATCTCATAGCACATAGGAAATTAAATGCCTATACACATCATATATTGCAAGACATATCATAAAAGGTGAATCATCTCATATATATCATCAAAAATATATTGTCATAGTACAAAAAATGGATCGAGTGTACACCAAAAAATACATGATACAATAGGGGCAATAATTGGAGCCCAAGAATCAAAAAATGAAAATTGCTCGTGATGAAAGGGCTAACCCTGCTGGTTGTGCCCCTCACCCTCTAGCTTGTCACTATTATCCTCTTGCGGCCTCATCTCTGTCTGCTGAGAGAATTCTGGCACTCGGCCTACTAGTGGTACTGCCTATCTGTAATACTGCCAATAATACTCAGCCTCTCTGACTACCTCTCTATAAGCCCAAAGTGAAACTGATCAGCCCTACGATGATGAAGTTGTACCCTCTAGTTGCCTCCACTGACCAATCTTCTGATCCCTATCAGATCGATTCTGGTCCCTCTCAGTAGTGATTGTCAAAACCTACAATCGAGCATGATCTCTCTCTATGATCAACACCTGAATCTGACCCTGCAACTATTGGATCAGTACATCTCTATGGTTTGGCTGCACTATTGGCTGCTTCTATGGGATGAATTTATCCCCATCTTTGGGCTTCTCATCCTATGCCCCTACCCGAGGAGTTTCCTGTTGTGCCTGATCTCTGGGAGGTGTCTGATGAGGAGGTGGTCCACCTCCTCCTCTATACCCATCCCCATCTTTGTCACCTCTGCCTCCCTATCCTTTGCTCCTACCAACTGATCTACCTTTGGGCCTCCATCGTGGAAGTCTTCCACCGAGAACAATCAATCTCAAGGGAGGCCTAAACTAGGCTTTGTATGCCTAGGTCACCTCCACATCTGTTGGCCACTAATCATATGACCAAAATCGCGCCACTAACTGTCTAAAGGAGGACACTACCTCAGTTGTCTAGATGGGTTGGCCCCATGATTTCTCTATCATGGTACGGGCAAAAATTGCCAGATACTGATCATTGAGTTTTTCCTTGAGCTCACCAAACTATCGGGCCACCCTGTCTAGGAGATATCGCTCTATCATTATATGCTCCCAACCCTGCATCCATATGTCCTATCAAACAAATAATAGTTTCTCTACATCATCATACCATGGGCCTATGCCCATCCAAGGCCTCCAGACAAACTCTCTCATCTCATCGATAACTCATTGCCATTGTGCAAGGCCACCTATGCTAGTATGAGTAAAGTGGATCTCTGCCCCACCATAATGCCAGATAATAGGGTAATCAATATCAAGGACAACTGGTGTGACAACTTTATGAAGCACTGGAATTTTCTCCTAGGCCCAGATGTGTAGCAAAGTAACTCTAGTCCTGAGGGACCTACTATCCAGATACGCAAACTCATGAAGATCCCTATATAAGGAGGCCAACATCACTAGCCCCCAGGCAAAGAACTCCTTGCGGATGACCATCCACTCCCATGCTAGTCCCCAACCTAGACTAAAGTATCGGCCCCACCAATCGAGTGCCACAAGACCAAAAATGATAGCCACAATGATCAAACTATATGTGGCCACTCTACCATGGTATCTCTCCAAGTCAATCTGTCCATCGGAGAAATGAATCTCATCAAGGCCCATCACATCATAGTGAGCATCCCTACTAGCAACAGGATCATAAATGACTTTGGCTCTATGGATAGGCAGTTGGAGGATGCGCCAGACATCCTCAAGAGTGATGGTGGCCTTGCGAGTGGGAATATGGAAGGAAGAAGTCTCACTGTGCCATAGCTTGGCCAAAGTTGGCATCATACCTAAGTGTGCCCGAATAGGAGGGACATACACAACATACCAAAGGCCAAGAATACCAAGTTTCTCTTGAAGGAAAACATGCATACCCTACAATTTGTGGAGCACTGGCCATCTATGCTCCCTCGAGTGAAGTACATTGAGCTCCTCTTGCACAAGGGAAGCCATCATGTCAAAGTCCCGTAAAAAATCTGCCTCTCGCGTTGGATTTTCACATTTAAAACAGAGAATGTGGCACTACTTTCAAATGCGGCCCAATTTGCAAAGTTCCAAACTGAGCCACTGTGGAAGAGTTTGCCAAATTCCAAACTCCAAACTGCGTCGTGCGGTCAATTTTTTATATGCGGCTGACTTTGTAGCAAAACCCTAGTTTCAAACTATGCCGCGCGATCGAATTTTCATATGTGGTTGAGTTTGACCATCAAACCCTAATTTCCTAACTGAGCCACATGACGCTATTCTCATATGTGGCCTACTTTAGGACCGTGCGGCACTGACAAAGCATTTACAACGGTGCTATATAGTGCCGCTAAACCTAAAATTGACTTCGACCCTATTTAATGCACGTAAAACAAAAAAATTGAAAGTCGGGATAGGGGTACATACCATGGGTCCTACATCGACTAGTTGTTGATGCACTCATACTCTCTCTGACATGTGCCTGGGAAGATTTTGTTGTGCCATCTTGATCGGAACTCAGAGCTCAAAGAGCAGAAAATTCTAAAAGCT
>CM021107.1:177026220-177172363 GCA_007115665.2 Sequoiadendron giganteum | reverse complement strand
AAAAAACTTGATTGCTCATTTACTTCATATGAATATAGTTTTTTATAACTATAACAACTTCGGTCATATTACTAAAAATTATAGAAAAAATTTTACAAAAGCAAATGTTAAAAATGATAAAAAGAAAGTTTTACCTCCTAAGTAAAAAAAAAAATCTGAAAATAAGGAGGAGATGGTAGAGAATACAGATAAGAAAAATAAGAAAGTGTGGATAGAGAAGGGAGAAATCTCCACACAATCACTAATGACGCAGACAACCCTACATGCCAAAACGCAAAATATATGGGTAATAGATAGTGGATGCTCCAAACACGACTGGAGACAAAAGTAAGTTCATCAAACTCAAGAAATGTAATGGAGGATCTATGAGTTTGGGTGATAACACTGCAATCCAAATATGGGGCAAAGGTATCTTAAGTCTAGATGGTGAAAATCCCACAAAATATGTCTTTTATGTTGAAGGACTAAAGAACAATTTGTTAAGTGTAAGCCAAATGTGTGAAAATGGATATAAAGTCACATTTGATTCAGAAGGTTGCAAAATTAGAAAGAATGGAAAGATATTTTCACAAGGGTTGAGAAATGACAACAATCTCTACAACCTTGCTGAAGTAAAATGTCCCCAGTTGTTTGGTAGGACAAGCTAATGAAAGTTGATTATGGCATAGAAGGTTAGTCCATATAAACTTTGAAAATTTGGTGAAAGTGAGTTCAAGAGGTTTGGTTAGACACATGCCTAAGCTATCAAAACCTACAAATGTCATATGAAAATAATGTTAGTAGGGATAGCAAACAAAAGATAGCTTTCCAACCAAAGAGTATTCAACTACTAAGCCTTTACAACTAGTACTTACTAACCTATGTGGACCTACAAGAACAAGGGGACTAAAAGGAGAAAGGTACTTTATGTTGCTAGGTGATGAATGCACAAGAATGACATGGGTGACATTCCTAAGGGACAAGTCACAAGCATTTGAGAGATTTAAGATATTCAAAAAGATGGTTGAGAAGGAGATAGGTAGAAGGATCAAATGCTTAAGATAAAATAGAGGAGGGGAATTCACCTCATGTGAATTTTTTGAGTACCGTGAGGAACATGGAATCAAGAGACAATACTCAACACCAAGAAATCCATAATAAAATGGAGTGGTAGAAAGGAATAATAGAGTTGTGCAAGATATGGAGAGAACAATGTTGAAAGAAGCTAAATTAACTAATATATTTTGGAGAGAATCAATACATATTGAAATATACATTATTTATAGAGCTCAAATAAGAGTACATAGTGATACTAACCCCTATGAACTATGGTATGGGAGAATTGCATTTGTAAAGTACTTCAAAGTGTTTGGCAATAAATGCTACATCAAAAGAGAAGATGAAAACTTAGGATATTTTAAATCAAGAAGTGATGAAGGAATATTCTTAGGGTATTCCACTCAAAGTAAAGCATATAAATGCTACAACAAAAGACTAGACAATATTGTAGAAAGCATCAATGTTAAGATTGATGAAAGTATAAATCATGTCAAATCTAATCAAGATATCTTCGAAAATGAATCAAGCTATGAAGAAAATATGGAAAATGATGATGAAGAACCTGGAGAATTAGAAGCTAAGAAGTCCCCTACAAAATATTTTCAAAAGGATCATCCAACAAATCAGATAATTGGGGATAAAAATGAAGGAGTTCAGACCAAGAGGAGATTTGCAAAAATTAAAGAACAAGTAAATTTTTCTCTCCTATCTCAAATTGAACCAAAGAGTTTCTCTTAAGCGAGCAAGGATGAGAGCTAGATAGAATCCATGGAAGAAGAGTTAAATCAGATTGAAAAGAACCAAACATGGGAATTGGTTCCTAGACCCCTAAGAAAAAATGTGATTGGCAGCAAGTGGGTGTTTAGAAACAAGTAGAATGAAGATGGAGTTGTGGTAAGAAACAAAGAAAGATTAGTGTGCAAGGGGTATGCACAAGTTGAAGACATTAATTTTGAAGAGACATTTTCACCTGTGGAAAGAATAGAAGTAATCAGAATGTTTCTTGTATTCTCAGTGTATAAAGGATTTAAGTATATAAGATGGATGTTAAATATGCATTTTTGAATAGAAACCTAGAAGAGGAAGTATACAAAGAACAACTTGATGGTTTTTAGCTATCAAAAGATGATGATTATGTTTTCAAATTGAGAAAGGAATTGTATGGTCTAAAACAAGTGCCTAGAGCATGCTATTCAAGATTAGACCAGTATTTGCAGCAACAAGGATTCAAAAAGGGATGTGCAGATAGTAATTTGTATTTCAAATCTGAATATGAGCACATGATTATTGTTTTTGTTTATGTAGATGACATCATTTTTGGTGGTAGCAATGATAATATGTGTAAAATATTTTCTACACACATGCAAGATGAATTTAAAATGTCAATGTTAGGAGAGTTGTCATTTTTCCTTGGCATGCAAATTTTACAAATTGATAATGGGATATTCATATCTTAAACCAAATACGCTGAGGAGATGCTCAAGAAATTTGGCATGGAAGATAGTAGACCATTCAGTAGCCCCATGATAGATAGCTACAAATTGAGCAAATCAGATGAGTCACCCGAGGCAAATCAGACAGTGTATAGGTCAATGATTAGAAGCTTGCATTTAACTGCGTCAAGGCCAGATATTATGCAAGCAGTATGTCTAGTGGCAAGATTTAAAGCTGCACCTAGAGAATTGCATGTCAATGCAGTGAAAAGAATCTTCAAATACATCAAGAATATTGTTGACTATGGGCTATGGTACCCCAATAGCAAATATTTTAATTTAACTACATACATAGATGTTGATTGGGAAAGAAGTGTGGATGATAGGAAAATCACCAGTGATGGAGCATTATTTTTGGCAAACAAATTAGTTTCCTAGATGAGCAATAAGAAAGAATGAGTTACTCTATCCACTACTGAAGCAGAGTATGTGGCAGCAACAACATGTTGTACTCAAGTCCTATGGATGAAGAAAACACTTAAGGACATCAAGGTGGAGTATAAAGAACCTATCTCAATTCTTTGTGATAATTCAAGTGCCATAAACATATTGAAGAATCTAGTAATGCACTCTAGAACAAAGCACATATCCATTATCACGTCATAAGAGAGAAGGTTGCAGACAAGGAGGTCAACATGAAATATGTTCCCACAAACGAGTAGGTACTGATATTTTCACAAAGCCTCTTCCCAAGGAAGAATTTGAATATCTGAGGCAAAAATTTGAAGTTATTGCTACCACATCATATAACTAGTTACTAGTGATATGGCATGAGTCCATAGGGACTTTTCATCTCTACTTCATTCATCCCTAGAAAGTGAAAGGACAAAACAAGTCAGGTACCAATGGTTTTACAAATTTCTAAGGACTTGATGGTTGATTCCCACTTTCTCTTTGAATTGCTTATCAAAGGGGGAGTAATGTTAAGGGGGAGTCTACCCTTTTCCATTGATGTCAAAGAGGGAGAAGATCATGAACAAAATGCTCATATGAGCAGAATGAGGATGAGCATGGTAAAGATGTATATCAAAGGGGGATCATTGCTTTATGTTTTCAATTGGTGTAGAACTCAAAAAGTTATAGATCTTAATTTATTTCAATTGATGTCCAAACCATTTCAACCAATTGGTATGAGAATTTAGTTTTGCCATCAATGAAAAAGGGGGGGATTGTTAGCATATTGTTGTCATTGATTCCAAAAGGGGATCAGGTGCGAGATGGGACTGATCTTGCATGATAAAGGGTTAACATTGATGTCAAAATAGTGTCATTAATGTCTAAGAAATATGATGAATTGTGGATCTAGAAGGTGGTGTGAATTTTGTTCAAAAAATTTGCATTGATTTCCATGCAAAGATGTCATGTTGTTGCAGTAAATTATTTCAATAATCAAGAGAAAAAATTGAGTTTAGATTCGACATGGGTTTTCTGAGAATAATTCAGAAATATGTTTTGTAAGACCAAAGGTTGAAGGCTATGATTAGAATTGTTACACTTGGTATCTGGGCCTAAATTAGTGTTTTCTTGTTAAACCCTTGTGTTGGCTGACATGGTGCTTTAACAACCTTCTATTTTTTCATTGATTGTTGGTCAGAAGTTGTAGGTCATCTAATTCATAAGTTATGGCCTTTAAGTCCATCCCGAAATAGCCCCTTCACCTTGTCACCAATTATTGTTATCAATGGGTTCTACTAGATATCACATATCGTACAAAGATAAAGTGAATTGGTTTGTATTTCAACGATACATGATGAATGACTATCACTTGATCTCACACTTCATAGAAAAAAAGTTGAAGTTTGCTTCAAGATTAGTGATACACAATGGAGATGGCTTAGTGGGCATGATCAAGGTGATTGAACGATGAGCGTTTATGGGTTATAGTACCTCAGTGGGACACATGAGACATGGTGCCATATTAACTAATCATTTCACATCATTATTGTGAAGCGAGACGACAAGATGATGTGAGCGATATGCGATGTATGGGCGATATTGATTGATGAACATCCAATGAATGAAATTGCATAATAGGGTCTTAGTTTATCATGGTTATGAGTTCAAAGGAAGTCGATATTTCAATGATGAGCGGATTTTTTTTGAGTGGTAGTGGAGTATGATTTCTGCAACAAACACATGGCATAAGCATGTCATCTTGTGAAGATTCTATGGGTTTGATTCTTAGAGCCAATAGGATAGAAATGGGTGGTGGAGATTATTCAGTTGTTGATCCAATGATGATCATTGTTTAGGTTTAGTAGTGCATCATAGATAGGAATGATGATATCCATAGAATATCAATGATATCCAATGAATAATGGATATTAAAGGAAAGCGATTAGATGTTGAGCATTGCGTTGTGGAGATGGATGCAACTACTCTAAATATTTTGGTGATATTTGATGGTTATGAAGGATATGATGAACAAAGGAGATTTAAATGACCTCTTATCAAACATTTATGATTTAAAGGTGTGATTATGAATGAAGAACATAGGATTGTGGCACGAAGCTTGGAGATTGATGATCCAAATTTGAATAGGGAAATCACGAACGACTATGTATGTGTAAGCAAGGTTTTCCTTGCAAACTAACTCGGAGATGGGAATTTATTGATCTAACCAACTTCAACAATAGATTTAATATAATTTGATGCATAGAATAGTGGTATAGATGACCATAGAGATAAAGATCGAGATCAAATCAAATGTTTAGTAGAACACATTAACTGCTTATCTAATAGAAGTTAGAGGATACTAAAGAACATATTCACCCTTTAGTAGGAAGATCTTAGGTTTTGGTAGGAAGGGTATAAAGAAAATTATCTGCACCAAGAATTAATGTTGTGAGGCTCAATGCAGTTAGAGGATACTAAAGAAGATATTCACCCTAATTGAGGATCAAATCACGGTGAAGATCCTAAGATGATTATTATTGATTTTCACTACTCAAAACAGATGTAAACTAGGTCAAATTTTATGTAGAGAAGTGAGTGTGAAAAAATGATGTTGAGCTCTTGATAATAAATGAAAATACACAAAATTAGAAAAGGAGTGCTACAGAAGAATAGTGTGGTGCATTGAGGCAGAAAGATAATACACTAAAGAAGAAAGGGAGGATTAGAACTAGGTGTAGTGGGTTGTAGAGTGGTGAATAGAGTTGTTGTGGTAGAAACAATTGATTGAACAATTATAGAGTAAGTTGTAACATTGATTAGAATTCCTCAGGAACAAATTGTAATCATCCTACATGTTGTAAATCTGATAGGTTTGTGCCATTAGAGAACTGATTTGGTGCTCAATTAAGGGAATAGGTGTCTCCTTAGGGTTGGTGCTTTTAAAATTTGTAATAGAGGATTCCATTACGAGACTAGATTAGGACAGTAGCTCCTAGTAGCATTTTCTCACCGTGGTTTTTCCCATCTTGGGTTTTCCACGTATAAATTTTTTTATGTGTTGATCTTTTATGTGCATGTGTTTGGTATATCTTTTAAGTTTCAATTTTCACATCTATTTTTAAATAGAATCTCTACTCTCAAGTTAGCAAGGCTAAAATTATAGTATCTACTTATTCACCCCCCCTCTTAGTAGAATATTGTGTTCCAACAACATTGTGGTGCCTTATCAAACTTGTCAAAAGGATAACTTCAGTATGGTATGAGAGGCTAATATGATTCTCTCATTTGCCTCCTTGTTGGGATAACTCACCTAGTGGATAGACTAAGTTTCCACTACCCCAGAGTGAGTAGCATATGTTATGGACAAACAGGCTCGTTCCACATCATGCTGGAATGTGCGTGCTTGATCCTTTTGTTTTTCTTTATTCTTCTTGGCCTTTGACAATGTATGATTATGTGTCTTTGTTATTGTTTCATACATAAGTGTCTTAAATATATACTTTAGTGTGAGTTTGACATGGGGCCATCCTTTCACTAAAGTGGGGGAAAAATGTAGTAACGAAAAAATTATCCCATTTTCCTCACTTGATTTGGGAATAATTACAATTGAATTAACCTAATGTTGCCTAGGTTTAGTGTTGTAATGTGTTGTAACACATTCACATTGATCTTGGGCCCCTTTTTAATAAAGTGTACTTAATTTGTACCCTATTTATGGTGTTGCAAAGTGTTGTAACATACTTTCACACTCATCTAAGGTCTCATTAATTAATTGAGGTTAATTAGAGTTAATTAGCCCCTTTAATTCAAATTTATGCCTTATTTGTGACACCGATCGAAGATCCCTCCCAACACCCATAATTCAAATTTATGCCTTATTTGTGACACCGATCGAAGATCCCTCCCAACACCCATAATTCAAATTGTAAACATTTAATTTGGAAAATTTAAGGTCCTAGAAATGGTGCTAGGACCCATTTGCCCAAGGTGATGAATGGGTCCTCCTATAGGACCCCCCTTTCTTTGCACATTTGACATGGTTTTTTGATGTTATTTCACACCTCAAAGGCAAGGTCTTGGAAACTTATACAAGGACCCATTCGCACTAGGTGGAAAATCATTCCTCCATTAATAAGGACCCCCTTTTTGAATTTTATTTTGGTGGGATTTTAATAATGTTCATTTCTAGATCTGGTGTCCACTTCAATTATTTGAATTTTGGTGTTATTCTCTAGATTTGGTATAAATAAGGGGTTAATTCACATTGTTTCTCCTAGCGTGTTTACAAGAGGCCTAAGAATTCAATTTTTAAAGCATTAGAGAATTCCAAGAGCATTTTCAAAGGCATTTCAAGGTAGATTATCAAGATTTTATTGTAGAAAATCAATATCATTCCATCATGTCTAAGGCATAAGGCATTCAT
Source organism: Sequoiadendron giganteum (assembly GCA_007115665.2). Classification (NCBI taxonomy): domain Eukaryota; kingdom Viridiplantae; phylum Streptophyta; class Pinopsida; order Cupressales; family Cupressaceae; genus Sequoiadendron; species Sequoiadendron giganteum. The sequence goes on along the minus strand of CM021107.1, from coordinate 177,165,013 downwards.
GCATGTTGTTGAGCTAAGATAGTGGATGTAGCATTGAATATCTACTTGCAAGCATTGTTACACATCTTATTTGAGATCAAGATCTATATTATTCATGGCCACTTCATGTTAGATTGCAGATTTATAGTCCAAGACAACTTACAAGGTATCACCAATTACATATTTCATGTTGCATGCTTCAATTTCTTTATTTCATCATTTGGTTTAATTACCTACAAGAGATTTGATTTAGGAAAATCCCTATTCACTAACAATCAAAAAAAAATTCTCCTTCTGAGTGTGTGTTTGTAGATTTACAGGTTGAAGATCAAGTGGAGAAGAAGTTTAGAGAAAATTTGTCAAAGTTGTCAAGTTGCAAAGTTGAACTTTATAGTGCTATAATAAAGAATTAAAGCTACAAAATTTATTATAGATTTTAGAGAGCTAGCAACCAAGCATCTAAGAGTGCAAAAATCAAGAATAATAACCCAAATCTCAATTGTAGGAACCCTAACAAGGACCCGTTCGCCACTAAAGGCGAATGAGTCCTTGGTGCCCTAAAAATAGGCTTCTTGCAGCAAGGTACACATCATTTTAAGCTCTAAAAACTCCCCTCATAGTTGCCAGAATAGTTAGGGTTAGTTTTTTATTTTTATTTGCACATTTTGGCTCTCATAATTGTATGATTTGTGGAAAAACTTAGTGGCTCATCATTTTGGTCAATTCATTTTGATGAACCCTATTTTTCAACTTAATCAAAATTGATTAACTTAAAATTGATTTATATATTATAGAAGTAAGTTTCAAGCATATTTCTATATAAATATTAATTTTTTTTTGTGTACTACATGTTGTGTACATAAGATATTTTCTTTGCTGTTACAGATCTTGACAATGCAAAAGGTGTAGATTACTATCTACTAAGATGTACGCAACCAACATGCAAATTGGTGGAATCGATGACATATGGTGATGGACAAGTGTATCCCATTGGATTGATTGTTATTGAAGGCACATATTATCAACAAATAAAGATAGATAAAAATGGTATTATATTTGTTGATTATATGCCAAGATAAAAGGTTCTACATTATAGTCACTTAGTTATAGAAACAAAAAATAATTTAGAAACTTTACCTAAAAGAGGACATGCCAAAAAAATGTGGAGGTTTCCTATTGAAGATCATGAAAGGATTTTAGAGATAATTAAAGAGAGAGAGGATCTAGATTATATGTACCAAGAGCTTTAAATTATTTATGTTTATATATTGTACACATGACATATATTTTTTAGATATGTATGACTCGATATATATATTCAATTTTTTTATAGATCTAGATATCTATATTGATTGGACATATGACATGATTTAGAATGGGGTTTTTTCAAAGGCTTGGTCATCTATTTCTAATTGTATTTGAATGTTCCATGTGGAATTCTAAGGTTCAAGAATATTTGATTTCATTTACATTTGAAAATCCACTTATAGCATCATCTAGATCACTTTCTTTTCTTGCACATGTAAATTCATGCGTATTAGATTATATGGAATTATTAAGTTCAAGAATCTTTGATTTCATTTTTTCAACTCGACTTGTATGCAATCATATGCAATACAAAACCTAGTGACTTTAAAAATGAACATTTTTCCTAAATTCCTAAACCATCTATATTTCCAATTACATTTTTATGTTCCATGGAATTCTTAAGTTCAAGAATCGTTGATTTCATTTGTTCAACTAGACACTTATAGTGCATCATATGAAATACAAAACCCATTAACTTAAAAAATTCATTTTTCCTATAAATTCCTTAAATCATCTATTTCCAATTGCATTTGTTCCATAGAATTCTTAAGTTCAAGAATCTTTGATTTCATTTACATTTGAAACTCCGCTTATAGCATCATCTATATCACTTTATTTGCTTTCACAATTAAATTAATGTGTATTAGATTATATGGAATTCTTAAGTTCAAGAATATTTAATTTCATTTTTTCAACTCCACTTATATGCTATTATATGCAATACAAAACCTAGTGACTTTAAAAATGAACATTTTTCCTAAATTCCTAAATCATCTATTTCCAATTGCATTTTTATGTTCAATGGAATTCTTAAGTTCAAAAATATTTGATTTCATTTGTTCAACTCCACTTATAGTGCATCTTATGCAATACAAAACCTAGTAACTTTAAAATTTCATATTTCCTAGAAATTCCTTAAATCATCTATTTCTAATTGCATTTTTATGTTCCATGGAATTCTTAAGTTCAAGAATCTTTGATTTCATTTACATTTGAAACTCCACTTATAACATTATCTAGATCACTCTCTTTTCTTGCACATGTAAATTCATGTGTATTAGATTATATGAAATTCTTAAGTTCAAGAATCTTTGATTTCATTTGTTCAACTCCACTTATATGCACTATCATATGCAATACATAACCTAGTAACATTAAAAATGAAATATTTTCCTAAATTCCTTTAAATAATATATTTCCAATTGTATTTGTATGTTCCATGGAATTCTTAAATTCAAGAATCTTTCATTTCATTTGTTCAATTCTCCACTTATAGCATCATATGTGTAAGACGTAAATTTTCTGGAAAGATCAATGCTATAGCTGCACAGATTAAAATGATCAAGTCTAATCTAACAAATAATCTAAATCAAAACAACAAAGAATGAAATAAGTAAACATGAATAAACTAAACAAATCAATTAGAAAGCTCTCACCGAATATGTATCCACTTCTTTGAATTATCTCAATTGCCCTTCTCCATTTTGTTGTTTCAATATTCTTGCCCTCAGATTTTCAGTGTTGATGCAAGCATAACCTTGTTGAATGTCTAAGAAAAATATAGAAGATAAGTTTCTTCTCAAAATTGTATGATTTCGGGAGGAGGAATAATGATAATGACAGGCCATTTTATAGATTTTGGGTTTTCGAACGATCGGCTCATATTCAAAGAGAGATCGACAAACGAGATTGATGAATGTCATGCGATGTGAGTTATGTGTCAGATAGAACGTGAGTTAGAAAAGACTGCAAGATAAAGACTAAATTAGAATGATAACTTAATCTTGTGTCAAGACTGTTTAAAAATAGAAAGAACAAGAGTTCCAGATCTTAATCTTTAGTTAAGAGTCTTCGAAAATAGAAGAAATAGACTTTGAATGTCAAAGACAAAGTTAGAACTCGAAGATGAATAATTTGAATGCATACATAAATTAATTAATTAAATAAAGATATTTAATTAATAGATGCATTCATGCACATGAGTTAAAACTAGTTAACTGACTAGTTGTGACAGAGAGTCCTCTGGCAAAAACAATCAGATATCGAACCCGGAGATAACTAGTGGATTTAAAATAGATCTTGAGTCAAAAGGTGAGTGAATGACTTAGATAACTGAATGATAGAATAATATGACATAAATAATTAATAAATGAATTAAATGTTAATTTAATTCAACATTCGAAAATGAAAGATTTAATTAAATAAATAAAGATAATTTATTTAATTTGACTGTTGGAAAGGTGGAATTGAATAAATTAAATATTAAATATTTAATTATAGATAAAGGGGGTTAAATGAATAATTAAATAATAAATATTTAATTATAGTTGAAGTATGACAAAGGGGTAATTAAATAATAAATTATTTAATTAAGAAGGGAGAATTAATTAGTTAGTGACATAATTAAATAATTATGATTTATTTAATTAATCAGGTTGAATAAAGGTCATTTATGAATTAATGAATTAATTAAAAAGGGGTATTTAATTAATAGAGGAAATATGTGTTAGAAAGGGTAATTAAATAATTAACATTATTTTATCATGACCATGGATAATAGAAAATTATGTCAAAAGTGGTGCTCGTAGGCCTAGACCAATTTTCGGTGTCTATAGTTTTCCCCTCTTTGATACAATGTTGTTACGGAGTTATATCAAAGAAAATATGCCCTGATCATGCCCCAGTATGAAATAGGTTAGGGTATGCCCCCTCGGGAAAATTGACAATTTTTTCAAAAATTTCAAAAAAAATTAGGAAATATTCCTGATAAGTCAATTTGATAGTCAGAAAGGCTATCGAGTTGACGAAATTGAATTTGGATGTTATATGGACGTGTACGGGTCAATAGAATTTCAAAGATTAAGTGGCCCATAGACAAGGTCAGAAGAAATGCCACCCAAACCCTAGGTATAAATAAGAATTAGGTTGAAAATGAATTCATTTGCACTCAGAAGAGTTTGAAGAAATGAGATTTTTCTCTGACTATTGGACGAAGATGGCTCCCATTCCATGCGCTGCACATCGACGATATTGGATCCGGACCTTCAAGCGGCCGGTCGATGCAGGACCACCGTTACGTACCCAAAAATGAACTCTTGAAAGTTATTTTTGTACGTAGTTTTAGGCCTTGAAAACTTAATAATCATATGCGGTCTTTCAGGATCGACGCATATGTCATCGTATACACCGCATTTGCCTGTGAAACGACGCATATGCTAAAACACACCTAGGCTAGGATAATCATTTTAGGCATTAAACACATTTGTAAGAAAATTCTCTACATATGTATGTATGGAATGCCTCTACATTTAGGATGTATGCATATTGGTTAGTTAACCGTATTTGCATTAGTGAAATGCATATGTGTCAGGTGGATAGGTTGTAGGAAATGCACTACATTTTCTTTTCTGCATCACATTTGTAGTAGGTAGAAATTGGATTGGTGATGTGCAATGCATATGGAATATGTGATTCAAATTCTTTGTCTTGCAACGCATTTGTATGAATGCATCACATTTGTGAAAGTGAGCCGCATGTGGCTCGCGAAGTTTTAGAAAAAAAAATCTAAGGGAAAACTTTTGAAAATCTTGACATCATAATTTCGAGCAAACAGAGGGATGCTCACCACGTTGTGCAAGCGATGGCACTCTGAGACATCATAATTTCATATGCTGACTAGGGAGGCGACTGTCACATTGGAGGATGTGTACATGATACTTAGACTTCCGATCAAAGGAGAGCGGGTGATGTACAATACCCAACATGGATTGAGTGAGCTAGCCATATTTTATCAGGTTGATGATATTAGTAAGCTTTTCATTGAGCATTATGAGATCAGATGGCTAGTTTTAGTAGAAAAATATGAGATTGACTATATACTATGTACACTGATAGGTGGGATAGTATTACTAGATCGATGGGGTCATGGTTTTCCTATTGGATGGGAAGAGATGTCGGTGGGTATGTTAGAGAGAGAGACTATGTATGCCTAGGGTCCGTGTCTATTAGGGATGCTATATTTCCATTTACATGATATTGCATACAAAGATGTACAGTCGATGAGTTGTGGGACCACTCTTCTGATGGTTTGGGCATGGGAGAGGATAGTTTTTTTTTGTCCTCTGGTTACTATAGAGCGACGAGCTAGATCTCTGTATGTTTTCTGCTACACGGGAAACATCACTCAAAGCCATGTGGGAGATACTAGATATTGGATACATGCACTCGACATCTTAGATCAATTCACTTGGAGACCATACATGGACTGTGAGCAGTGGTCTGATGAGGATAGACATTTTCCATATTGCAGATAGACATAGTACCTTATTGGGAGGAATATTTCAAGTGTGCACATCATAGAGAGACACTTGCCAGAGCAATTTTTGAGATAGTTTGGAGAGGTTCAGGATGAGCCTCGAGATAGAGCAGAATTTTCTCATTCTTCTAGAGAGGTTCCTTATTGGGGGCCCATGATTCCTGTTGCTACTATAGAGGAATAGATATAGGCTTTACAACCATTACAGTGGGGATGGAGAGATGGAGTAGGAAATCCAGGGACTACAACTGCATATGATGCATGGTGGGTGGAGCATCATTCGATTCCTTACACAGATGCAGATTAGTCGGCACCAACTGAGAGATGAGGCACAAGGCCGAGAGGACAATGGAGAGGTAGAGGTGGTAGAGTTGGAGGGAGGGGTGGTGGCAAAGGCTATAGATGAGGAAAAAGAGGGTGGAGAGGGGGTCGGGTAGGTGGAATTTCACCTATCCGAGAGGCAGTGGTAGAGGATGTACCAATGTTGGACATAGGAGGTGGATCTGATGCACAGGTCGGAGATGAGCATGTTGCCGAGGAGGCAGTTGTAGAGGAGTTAGCCAATGTGGATATTGGGGAAGAGGATGTCGCAAAGGATGAAGATAAGGATATGGATATAGATCCTCTAGGGATTCTGGCAGGGTATGGGGAGGATGATGTTGAGGAGGAGGCACCTATGGAGGAGTAGGAGAGAGAGCTCCAAGATCGGATTGTGGAGGGGAGATGGGAGGATGATGCCCCTAGGGATGGTGATAGGGAGGCCATGGAGGAGAGTTTGAGATTGATGATAGCAGAGCTTGATGCCATGTGGATAGAGAGAGACAGTGCTTATGCAGAGAGAGATAATGCACTTATGGAGAGGGATCAAGCCATAGCCCGATGACAGGAGACCGAGCAACAATATCTTGAGGTCAGATGTCTGGTTAGCGGGTCTACATTTGATGGCATGGTATGTGAGTTAGTTAGATCTGTAGAGAGGGATACATATTATAGGGAATTATGTGAGTCTATGGTGCCAATAGACAGACGAGCTCCTAGCTTTTTAGAGGTTTGCAGCCAGAGATCATAGAGCAGGAGTCATACCAGCACACAGAGTACAGAGGGTGTGGTAGGACCACCGAGGACAGGTCCATATGACAGGCCTTCCACCTCATAGAGAGTACCTCTAAGGTAGTTTCCACCACCTTCACCATGTGACAGTAGTGGTAGTGGGACACATTGATATGTTTTATATGTAGACATTGTATTTTGAGCAGAGAGCCTGCAAGCTCATTTTTATTTATGGATACATTCTTACATTGTACTGTGACACATTATTTTGAGCAATATATATGATTTTGGCAGCTTCTATATGATATGCAGTTCTATTTTATGGTGATGCATTGCTTCTATATGATTATGTTTCCTAGATGATGTATGTATATGTGTTATCAATGAATGTTTCTACATAATGAGTTGATACAGTTATGATGTTATGGATGTCTTTATTTATGATAATCGATGTAATGCTCTATATGATGTTATTTATATGTGAGGGTGAAATGCATGTAATGTTTCCATTATTTACCTTATGATGATGAAACACCTATTATGCAATGATATCTTAAATATGTTCCTATATGTTTGAAATGCAATGTAACTATATGAAATATTTATAGGATATATGCAAATGCAAATTATCTAATGTTTTTGTTGTGTCACAGGACTTTATCATTATTTCAAAGAAGAAATGTTAGCATGAATGAATTTAGAATGTTAGTAAGAAATAACAAAGGTTGATCGATTGAAAAACATATCATCTTCAATATTTTTCCAAATATGCTATGCTTGCTTCTTATCATCGTTGGGTGGGACATGACACAAATGGATAGTACACACCATGATGTGAGATAGACCATAGTATACAATGTCATCCATTTGCAAAGAATAGACAGTTGTAGACAAGGAGTGTCTTAACTCATACCAAGGACAAAATTGCCCCAGTCATTTTGTCGAGACAAACCATACACAACAAACAAATAAAATACGGGTCATGAGAGGTCATTTCTCCTCTAAATCCCTGATAGGACATCCTTGAGGAAACTAGTAACATGACTCAAAAATCAAAGTTAAAAAGACAGTTGACAAACAACAGTCAAAGAAAAAGAGTCCTGAGACATCCTTGCTTCTCTAAATCCTTCAAGGGACATCCTTGAGAAATCTAGTAACCGGACTTAATTCACAAATCAATAAAAAGATAAGACAAAGTAAGATATAAAGTCATAAAGGAAAATAAAATTATTTTCCAAAACTTGATCTTGTGGGATTGTTTGATTGTTTGATGTTTGACATAGCGTAATGTGAGGGATGACACATACCGCAATAAGACGTTGAGTCTGGTTTCGACTTGGTGACTATCTATATAAGGCATGACAAAGCCTGGTTTTAGAAAGTCACGTGTCGTATAAGAAATTGGAGCCTAATTATGTTGATGCGACAAGCTACATGAGGCTATGAAAATTTGACGACGCTTGTTGACAACAAAGACATATCTTGCTAAGACATAGGTTGATCTCTTTGACAATGTGTTTGATATTGACTTAATGATTGTTTTGAGATGTTGCCTTGTTGATGCATGATTTGTTTTGATTCCTTGACTGATTAAAAGTGTGTGTGTGTCTATTGATAGTGTATTACTTGAGATGATACCCTAAACGAGTGACCTAATGTGGCCTCGGGGGCTCATTGATTGATTAGCCTTGCCTACATCCAGTCACAGAGGCAACGTAATTTGACTAGCATATAACTGACATAACTGACTAAAGATATGTGCTTAAGCTGATGATATGGAATTTGTGTGATAGTGAATGTGAATGTGATAAACCCTATTGGACTGACCTAGTGTGGTCTCAGGATCTCATCAATTGATTGGCCTTGCCTACATTGTACACGCAGAGACCTTAGTTCAACACGACCAATGACTTTGAATGTACAAAGAGTCATGATTTAAATGTGTATGATACATGACAAACCTAGACAGACAGACCTAATGCCTTAGGGGCACATCGATTGATGCCCTTGCCTACGTCCAATCGCAGAGGCAATGTAGTTCGACTATATCTACGAATAACTTAACATGACTAACCTAACTCTATTTTTTGGGATTTTTGTCATGTTTTGATTTTTTTGTGTTTTTGAAGTTTTCTATTGTTTTTTGGATTTTTCCAGGACATTTTCCAATGGTGTAATGCTATGTAGAAGGTCTTCATGGTGTAGAACAAGGATTTCCCCCAGTCGGGAATAAGACATGTGAGATGGAGTGGGGAATGTGATGGAATGGACATTAGATGTCAATCATTCCAAACAATGGATAGGACAACCATTTATTATGAGAGATGGTGAAAAAGTTTGATTGGAATGATGGTAGATGAAAGAGCAAGTTTGACTACACATAGCACCTATTTGCTAGGTTTTCACAAAGGTACTTATCCATAGGGCCACCGAAGGGGTTTTCACTATTGGACGGATTATTTCTCTTTACTTTTTTTTTTTGTTGATTTTCTATTTATTTTTTTGGTGTTACAAAGACACCTGTTTGCCAGGTTTTCATCAAGGTAACCATTTTTTTCTTTTTTTCATCTTTTTATATTTTTTCGGTTAAGACAAAGACTCTCAAAAGCTACGCATAGAACCTTTTCAGATGCAGGTTGTTGATTGGTGAAAAAAGTGGCTCTCCTTCAGGAGTAGAGAGTCGGTACGCTCCTAATCCAAAAGCTTCTCTGAAAATATAAGGCCCTAACCAGTTAGGTTCAAAATTTCCTGGCTTTTCCCGTTCAACTTGATTCTTGGGATTCTCCATTAAAACTAGGTCACCAATGTCAAAGTTTCTATTGAGAAATTTCCTATTATAGCTTCAACGAAGATGATTCTCATATGCTTGCAAATGGTCTAGTGATTTTTGTCTTTGTTCATCCAGTAATTCTAGCTCTTGTAATCTGGATACATAGTATTCTTCATTGTCAATACGACCTTTCAAGGATACCCTCAGGGAAGGAATTTCAACCTCAATAGGTAAGATAGCTTCAGACCCGAATACTAGGGAGTACGGAGTAGCACCAGTGGGAGTATGAATGCTTGTGTGGTAAGCCCATAAGGTAGGATTTAGGTGTAGGTTCCAGTCATGACCAGCATCATTGATAGTCTTCTTTAGGATTCTAACAATGGTTTTATTAGATGCCTTGGCTTGGCCATTACCTTGTGGGTAATATGGGATGTAAATATGATGTTTGATATGGAATTCTTCACATAAATGGCGTACTTCTTGGTTTTTGAATGGGCAGCCATTGTCTGTGATAATGGATTGGGACACACCATACCAACAAATGATATATTTTAAGATAAACTTGGATATTTGTGTGTCGGTGATGTAGGTCCTGGGAACAGCTTCGATCCATTTGGTGAAGTATTCGGTGGTGGTTATGATGAATTTATGGTTGTTGGATGATGGAGGGTGTATCTTACCTATGAGGTCAAGTCCCCATTGGGAAAAAGGCCATGGTGATGTAATCGGATGAATCTCCCGTGCTGGTACTCTTATCAAATCTCTATGTATCTAACATTGTCTACATTTCTTTACAAAGATATATGAGTCTTTCTCCATTGTAGGCCAATAATAACCTAATCTCGTAATCTTATGGGCTAAAGTAGGACCACTTGAATGGGATCTGCATATACCCTTGTGTACCACTCGCAAGGTTATTTGTGCTTCTTCAACATCAAGACATCTCATCAGGGCGTTATCTAAGGTATGTCTATATAGGGTATCTTCGATGATGGTGTACTTAGCTGACTTACGGATAAAGGTTCGACATTGGTTATTTGACAGGTCTAGAGGTAAGGTTTGGTCAGTTAGATAGTTGAATATGTCTTTATACCAAGGGGAAGTAGGACCAACAATTGCACACACCATCACAGAATCGGGGACATCATAGGCGGGGACCAACAACTATTCAACCAGAAACTCAAACTTAGGCACGTTACTTGAAATATCCAATAAGTAACCCATGGTTGCCATAACATCTGCAGCCCTATTCTGAATACGTGGTATTTGTTGAAAGTTAATTTCATCAAAGTACTGCTTGAAACTGTTGGCCATGCACTTGTAGGGGGAAAGTTTCTCATCCTTAGTCTCATAATCATCATTTACTTGCTGGACTACAAACTGAGAATCGCCAAAAACATGTAGACTCTTAATCTTCCACTGAGCTGCCATTTTTAATCTTGTCACTAACGCTTCATACTCTGCTATGTTGTTGGTACAAGGGAAATCAATCTTGAATGATTTAGTATGGTATTGTCTTGAGGTGTAACAAATAGGATACCTGCTCCTGAACCATGTTGTGTATGTGACCCATCAAAGTATAATTTCCATTCGGTTCTAGTGTCAATGTTTAAGATAAATTCATCAAGAAAATCTGCCACTAAAGGATAGTCTACCTTCATGGGTGCATCTGCTAACTGATCTGCAATCACCTATCCTTTTATAGCCTTCCTTTCCACATATTGGATGTCATACTCGCTAATTATCATAACCCATTTAGCCAATCGGCCTGTTAATGCTGCCTTACTTGGGAGATATTTGAGGGGATCAATCTTTGCAACCAACATTGTTTGGCAATTGAGCATATAGTGTTGAATTTTTTGGGTAGCAAAGACTATTGCAAGATAGGCATGTTCTACGTTTCTATAATTTAATTCATATCCCACTAAGGTACGACTGATGTAATACACTGCTCTCTCATGACCTTGATCATCTATTTGTGCAAGAAGAGCTCCTAATGCTAACTGGGTTGCTAAAATGTATAGTATTAATGGTTTTCCATTTGTAGGTGGCATTAAGACTAGTGGAATGAGCAAGTAATCCTTGATTTTTTGGAAAGTTTCTTGACAATTAGGTGTCCACACAAATGGTACTCCTTTCTTGAGTAAATGTTGAAATGGGTGTATTTTATTTGCCAGTTGTACAATGAAACGCCTAATGGACTATAATCTTCCCTCTAGTGTTCTGAGTTGACCAATGTTGATTGGAGGAGGCATTTCTATGATAGCTCTTACCTTCTCTGGATCTACTTCAATGCCTCTTCTGGAGATGATATACCCTAGAAGTTTCCCTGATTTTACTCCAAGGACACATTTTTTTGGATTCAACCTGACATTGTAATTCTCTAGTCTATGGAATATCTTGTCTAGAACCTTCAAATGATCTACCCTTGTTTCTGATTTAGCTATAATTTCATCTACATAATATTCCATCAGATTATGTATAAATTCATGGAAAATCATATTCATTGCCCATTGATAGGTAGCTCTTGTGTTATTAAGCCCAAAAGGCATAACATTCCAACAGTATGTGCCCCATGGACACGTGAAAGCCTTATTTTGTTGGTCTTCAGCTGCAATTTTGATTTGATTATATCCAGAGAAACCATCCATCAGGGATAAAATCTTGTATCTTGTTGTAAGATCTATTATCATGTCTATGTTCGGCAAAGGGAAGTCATCCTTAGGACATGCCTTGTTGATGTCTCTAAAGTTTGTGCAAATGCGTATGTCCCCAATTGGTTTAGTCACTGGTACAAGATTTGAAATCCAATCTGCATAGTCTATAGTTCTTATAAATCCAACATCCAAGAGTTTCTTAAGTTCTTCCTTGACCAGTAGAGCAATCTATGGATGCATCTTCCTTAACTTTTGTTTGACTGGCTTGATACCTGGCTGCAATGGTAGATGGTGCAATATTAGGTTTGGATCCAACCCAGGCATGTCAACATATGACCATGCAAAGTTTATCTGTCTCTTTGCGAAGAAGTCCTTAAAGTCAGGTTGTTCTGCCTCTGTCAATGATGCTGCAAAGTATATGTGCTAAAGGTTTTCTTTTGTATTTATGTTGACTTCAATAGATTCTTCTACTAGCATTGGTGACTTTTCCTATTCAATGGGGATAATATGTAAAACTCTATCCTTGGGTGCCTCAAAGAGGTTTTCACCCTCAGATACGTCCTTTATTTTGACTATTTCTTCATCCAAAGGCGCCTTTTGGTTTTCACCTAGGGACTCATCATTTTTCTCATTTTCATCATTTTTCTTTGTATTTTCATTTTTGTGACTAGATGTGTAAATAGACTCCCCAAAATATGCTTTTTCATCCATTTCTATGGTAAAACCATATTTATGATCCCCTCTTGGTATGCCTTCTTGAAGTTCCATGAACTCAGCAATGGCTTCATCGTTCTTGAATGTGTATATGATGGGTATACCTTGTTGATCCCAGTCAATAAGTTTGGGATATATAAGATGCATGTCATCATCAGAGTTATTAAAAGTGGAAGGTGCCAAGGTGAATATAGAGTGATTGACATGGTCACATAGTTTTTGGACTAACTCCTTCTTGTTCTTTTTCCTATGGGTAGGTAAACTCTGATGTGGGACTATTGTAAGGGTAGAGTCATTTTGTCAGGCGCCCAAGATGCACGATCAAGGGTTTCCCAATAATAGTTCTTATGCCATTCTTCTTTGGACAAGTGCTTCCTATGATGGGGACTAGATGGTTTTGGTACAGGTTTTATCTTTAGGTCCAATTATCCTAATAGAACCTCTATGTTCATGGTACTGGTAGAGGAAAGGGAACCCCATTCACAATCTCTTGAGTCGAAAGATTCATCGTAAACTGGGGGAAGTGGTTCATGAGATATCTCAATGTCTACACAAGCACTCACTTCCTCTTGAAATGGTGACGAAGTACTAGGAAACCCAATTCTAAGCAGTTGAAACCCTAGCCCTAGGTATTTCGGTCATGGTGAGACAGTGATCGATTTTTTCCTTCCATTTTTATGTAGTCCTAACCCACTGTGCTCGTCATAGCCTTTGTTTTGCATTATCTTAAAGCCTTTTCCATATTGGTCCTTAGCTATTTGAATAGATGGCGAGGGGTATTCATTGTATTCATGGTACAACCAGGAGGTAATATCACCTTGATCCACAATTTCTTCACTTAACTCTCAACATTTGGTCAATGTCATTGTAGGGGGAACATGAAATGTGACTACTGACTGTCTTTTATCTACCATGGGTAGACCATATGCCTTAGGTGGAACTAGTTGACTGACACAGTATGATGCCTTCATGTAATATTCTCCATAGCCCTTGTCTTGGATCTCGACCTTAGGAGTGGATGGTAGTGGTTTGAATGAAATGGACTTGGTAAGATGTGATTGGTCAACGTAAAGGGATAAAGTGGATGATGAAGCTTCTTGGTTAACTGGTACCTGTCGTTGTGGAATTTCCCTTAGGCTTGTACAATATTGAAAAGGATCTGGATCACCATCAATCATGATCTTGTTGCCATTATATGGGAATTTAAGACATTGGTGATATGTTGAAGGTACATCTTTCATTGCGTGTATCCAAGGTCTACCTAATAACATGTTATACAGAAGGGTGAGATCCAAGACTTGGAAACTAGTGTTCATAGTTATTGGACCAATTCTAATAGGGAGTGTGACAACTCCTTTGGATGATCTTTCCTCATCATCGTAAGCCTTGATAACTATACTCTTAGAGGTGTCTACGCATACTTCTGAGAATCCTAATGCCTTAACCAATTTTAGGGTACACAAGTTTAAACCTACTCCTCCATCTACTAAGACTCATCTGACTTTGGTTTGATGGAATAGCACTTCAAGATGTAGTGGGTCATTATGATCAAACTTTTCGGTTGAGTAATCTTGTTGGGAAAATGTGGCATGATGTGAGTTGGTTAAATATCCCACCATTTCTTCGAAACAATTAACATCTAAGTCTGTAGGAACAATCATGTTTTGTGAAGCTTTGTCAAGAATGGCTCGATGCTCAGGTGATAAAGTCAATAGTTCCAAAATGGATATTTATGTGGGGGTTTTGCTCAGTTGATCAAGGAGGTTTTACTTGAACTTGGAAGTCTGCATAGGTGGCTCACAAGAAGGACTTGGAATAGCTATCTTAGTTTTGTGTGTTTTCACAACACATTCTGGATGCTTCTTAATGATGATGGTATTGACGTTTTCATTTGCAGCTCGGAGGTGATTTATGATCATTCCTTTACCATAGTCACACTTAGTATTGGTATAATTGGTTGATGGATTATTTTTGATACCTGAACTGGAGGCCTTTCATTTTTTGTGGTCATGTAAAGGGTCTGTGAAGACCTTATGATCATTGTTCTTGGTATTTTTCTACCCATTGACCTCTATGGTTCCGTTTTCAACAAAGTCTTGGATAATATTCTTCAGTTGTCGACATTGTTGTAGGTTGTGTCCTTTTGTTCGATGATAGTCACAATAGGCATTTTTGTCCCACCATGATGGTTTAAACTATCCAAGATCATACTCTCTTGGTTTGAAAGGTTTAATGAGATTATTTTTAATCAACTCTTTGAAAACTGTCTCGATTGGTTGCCCTAAAGGGGTAAATTCATGTGTAGGAAATCTCCTTTGTGGTCGTTGTTGTTGAGAATTTTGGACGTAATTTTCTCTTTGATCCGGACTATTCGTCATGTCTTGATTGGTTTTGTAACCTCTAAGTGTGATAACTGGTCCTGTATGTATGGTTTTAGCATAAAAAATGTCATCATTTGTAACATTTTTGTTTCTAGACCAGATTTTGTTTCTATCGTTCGGTGCATTTTGATGTTGGACAACTGGGTTGCCTAGTACTTTTATTTCTCCTTTATCAATAAGGCCTTTTTCAAGGATGATTCCCTTTTGTACGAAGTCTAGGAATGAAGTACAACAATGTACCCTTAAGTCACCTCTTAGTTTTGGATTGATGTTTTCAAGGAATATCCTGACCTTTTGTTTTTCTGGTATTTCAACTAGACATCTGCTAGCTAGACTTCTCCATCTCTAGAAGAAAGTGGTGAAAGTTTCGTCGTCTTCTTGTGTTGTGTGGCACAAGGTTTCTATTGTTACTTCATTTTATATGTTAAAGGCAAAGTGTTCGAAAAACTTCTCAGCTAATTCACCCTAGGATCATATGCCAAATGGTAATTTAGAAAACCATTCCAGTGCTATCCTGATAAGGGTTCACGAAAATAGTCTCATCAAATATGTGGGATCATATGATATGTCCATGCATGTCGTTGATAATTTTCTAATTTATTCCAAAGGATTCTTCCTCCCATTATACTTAGGCAAATTTGGTATAATGTACCCATGGGGGAAAGGTGTCATATAAAGCGCTTTGTCAAATGGACATGGACATAGATCTTGCGCTGAGATAGTTCATTTGCCTGACATAGACATGTTGTCCATCTATTGTTGAAGCATTTGCATTTGGTTTTGAAGAACATCTACTTGTGTCAAGGACATGTTGCTTGCAATATTTGGATCAATTTAGGTGTTCTGAAATGCTGTGTTCTATGATGGGTTGTGATTTGGCAAGGGAATATATCCCATTAGAATGTTCTGATTTGGATTGGGGATATTTCCTATCTGAATGTTCTGATTTGGATTGGGAATATTTCTTGTTTGAATGTTCTGATTTGGTATAGGAATATTCATGCCAACTTTGGATCTCTTACCAGTCGTGTTGGTGCCAAAGGGGTTGGATGAATTTGCTCCTGTAGTAAATTGTAAACCTTGTGTTATGTTGAAAGGGGTTGGGTTCACAATTGACGATGTTTGATTTGGTATGCCAATTGGTATTGCTATGGTGATTTGAGGAATAGAAACACTTGATGTCACAATTTGTATTGGTTGAGTAGATGGTGTTTTCAAAGTATGGATATCAAATCCTGGTGGTAGTGTGGCACCTTCTACTAGCAAATTTTCTAGATAGCGTTGGGGATCATTTGCCCCATGAAGGATGCAAATTCAGGATCTTGCATGCCGGAATTTATGTCTTCAATGTAAATTTGTCCATGTGTGTCTCTAGTAAGCAAAGGTTTGTGTGGTCTTTCTTTCCTTGATGGTTGATTTGCGAAAGTATTGACAAATTTGTTGGGGTCCAACATTACTTTTTGTTTCTTTTGAGACCTTGTTTTGACAATGAAAAGTTGCTCAAAATGGGGTAATGCAGACTATGTCTAAAAACTTATATGTCCTATGTCTATGTTTTTTTTGGATTTTTTGACAATAAAGGATGTTACTAAAATGATTTCTAAAAAGACGTATACTAAGATGACGTATGGTAGGATGGACAATATGCAAAATCTCAAGTAGATTATGATGGTAAATGATTCTAAAATGGGTATAACCTACCTCCTATGGAATAAATGCATGCAAGGATTTGAATTTGACCAAGGAACCTGATTGTAGGACAAAGATAGTTGACAAGATGAATTTCTCAAACTAGACTATTGAGCTGGAAAGATTTAGTAGTAGGACCAAAGTGACTAGGTTCAATGATTGTGACAAATCAGAACATGAACGTATCCAATGACGATGAAAGTTATCTATTCTGTGATATGCAGTTTCCTAGGAAGTATCTATATGCATGCAACTTAGGATGACTATGACTAAAACATATATGACACCTAATGATGCAAGGTTTTTGAGCAATTTTTTTCCAATTTCTGTCTAAGGTTGATCTTAAGAAACATAAGTGAAAATTACAGTTATGTTTTTGGACTCGGTTTGCGGTTTTTTCAGTTTTTCCGTTGACAATCAAATGTGATTCACCTATAGATACAGTTCTATGTTTTGATAGATGCAACTCACAGTCACAGTTGTGACTCGAAATATTAGACTTTGTGAACCTAAACTTGTTGACAGACACATGCAATTTTTCTGTTGACAGATGCGGCTTGCATATACACATGCAACTTGAATTTTGAAAGTTGCAGCTCGTAAGATCTAAACTGTGTAAAAGCAAACTTTGTTGACAGACACATGCAGATTTTACACTAACAATTGCGACTCTCTAAGATAGATGCGGTGTTAAAAATGATAGTTGCGACTCAATTTGATAGTTGCAGTTTTTTTGAAGATTGTTTTCTGACTAACTCCATTTTCTGATCAAGTTTTTTTGATGAATACAACAAAAAAAAAGCACATAAATCAATGTATTTTCAGTTTGTGATGATAGAACTATTAAAACCAGAAAACATTTACAACCTAGGCTTTTTGAACAATATTTACTGAATTGTTACTTGGATTTCTCTAGCTATGCATATTCAAGGCGGATGACTAGTAGCTTGACCCCACTAGCTCCCCTCCATGACACTCACTTATACGGGGCAACCAAGCTACTGTACCCATGAAACTCCCATGGCATACATCTCATCTCCACACATGAACCGTAAGAATGTAAGATGGCTTTACAGGTCTAAACCTGCTGCACCAGCAAATAGGTAGGATTTTGGAAAAACTACAACATGGTTTTTAGTAAGGGCATTTTGTTCATGGGGCACTATTCAGCTCGGCAAGAGACCATTTTTTCCCTTCTTGTCAGAATAGTTAGCATGATTTCTAGGGTTTCTCCCAAAAATCCATTTTTATATACCGAGTGGAAGTCATTGGCTAAAACGTTTTACCGGTCTGAGTCATCTTGGGGTGAGTACTTTTTCCCACCAAGACAGGCCTAAGTTCTAGAGTCAGTAATCATTTCTCTTACACCAAGGATCACATGACTGTGCAAGGGGAGGGGATACTTCGATATACCCAATCATCAAGGGTGACATAAATGTGCTTTCGCACCAAACAAAGAAAACATTGATTCTTTTTAATCCAAATGACAATGATTTATCTACCAAACAAAAAAAAAGTTAAATAAAATAATGTCATTAGGTCATGCATGCAAATTGATCAGTAGTTTGTTTTTAGTGTCTTCTGCTTTTGTCCTGCATAAAATTTTGGTTTTTGGTTTTATTTGGTCTTCTATGCTTCGTCCTGCAAAAACTAAGTTAATCCACCTTAACACAGCTATAAACAAACATTAGCGAAAAATGAAATAACATGGAAAACAAAAATGAAAATGTGAATGTACGGAAGTGGAAAAAAGTGAGAAATATATTACCAGGCAGATCTGGCTTTTTGAGCCACAGATGCGTTTGGATGTTGATAGGCGGATGCGGTTCATGTTGATAGTCGTACACGGTGTGAATTGTTTACAGGCGGATGCAGTGCACAATGGCAGATGCGTCGCAGAATATGACATATGTGGTTCATGAAGATGAATGTGTCGTTTATGTGAGCAAATGTGGTTTTCCATACGATTCTTGCAAAATAAAAAATGGAAAAACAGAAAGATGTTGCACGAATTTGAAGTGTGTTCACATCGGGTTCACCAAATGTAAGACGTAGATTTTCTGAAAGATCAATGCTATAGTTGCATAGATTAAAATGATCAAGTCTAATCTAGCAAATAATCTAAATCAAAACAACAAAGAACGAAACAAGTAAACATGAATAAACTAAACAAATCAATTGGAAAGCTCTCACGGAATATGTGTCCACTCCTTCAAATTATCTCAATTTCCCTTCTCCATTTTGTTCTTTCAGTATTCTTGCCCTCAGATTTTTAGTGTTGATGCAAGCATAACCTTGTTGAATGTCTAAGAAAAATATCGAAGATAAGTTTCTTCTCAAAAGTGTATGATTTTGGGAGGAGGAATAATGATAATGATAGGCCATTTTATAAATTTTGGGTTTTCGAATGATCAATTCAGATTCAAGGAGAGATTGGTGGACGAGATTGGTGAATGTCATGCGATGTGAGTTTTGTGTCAGATAGAATGTGAGTTAGAAAAGACTGCAAGATAAAGACTAAATTAGAACGATAACTTAATCTTGTGTCAAGACTATTCGAAAATAGAAAGAACAAGAGTTCTAGATCTTAATCTTCGGTTAAGAGTCTTCAAAAATAGAAGAAATAGACTTTGAATGTCAAAGACAAAGTTAGAAATCGAAGATGAAGAATTCGAATGCATACATAAATTAATTAATTAAATAAAGATATTTAATTAATAGACGCATTCATGCACATGAGTTAAAACTAGTTAACTGACTAGTTGTGACAGAGAGTCCTCTCGTAGAAACGATCAGATACCGAACCCGGAGATAACTGGCAGATTTAAAATAGATCTTGAGTCAGAAGGTGAGTGAATGACTTAGATAATTGAATGATAGAAGAATATGACATAAATAATTAATAAATGAATTAAATGTTAATTTAATTCAACATTCGAAAATGAAAGACTTAGTTAAATAAATAAAGATAATTTATTTAATTTGACTATTGTAACGGTGGAATTGAATAAATTAAATAATAAATATTTAATTATAGATAAAGGGGGTTAAATGAATAATTAAATAATAAATTATTTAATTAAGAAGGAAGAATTAATTAGTTAGCGACATAATTAAATAATTATGATTTATTTAATTAATAAAGTTGAATAAAGGTCATTTATGAATTAATGAATTAATTAAAAAGGGGTATTTAATTAATAGAGGAAATATGTGTTAGAAAGGGTAATTAAATAATTAACATTATTTAATCATGACCATGGATAATAGAAAATTATGTCAAAAGTGGTGCGCGTAGGCCTAAACCAACTTTTGGTGTCTACAATATGCAATACGTTTAACCTAGTGACTTAAAAAATGAACATTAAGCCTAAATTCCTTATCATCTATTTCTAATTGCATTTTTATGTTCCATGGAAATCTTAAGTTCAAGAATCTTTGATTTAATTTACATTTAACTCCACTTATATAATCATCTAGATCACTTTCTTTGCTTGAACATGTAAATTTGTGTGTATTAGATTATATAGAATTCTTAAGTTCAATAATTTTTTATTTTATTTATTCAACTCCACTTATAGCATCATATGCAATACATTTAATCTAGTGACTTTAAAAATGAGCATTTTTCCTAGAAATTCCTTATCATCTCTTTCCAATTGCATTTTTATGTTCCATGGAATTCTTAACTTCAAGAATTTTTGATTTCATTTGTTCAACTCCACTTATAGAACCATCTCTCACTTTCTTTTCTCAAGCATGTTTAAATTCATATGCAATACTTGAGACCTAGTGACTAAATAAATTTATTTTTCCTAAAGTTCCTTATTGAATCTATTTCCAATTGCATTTGTTCCATGGAATTCTTAAGTTCAAGAGTCTTTGATTTCATTTGTTCAACTCCACTTATAGCTCATTGAATATCTCTTTATTTTCTGAAACACATGTAAATTCATATCCAATACAAAACCTGGTGACTTTAAAAATTCATTTTTCCTAAATTTTGTATCATCTATTTGCAATTGCAAAATTTGTTCCATGAAATTCTTAAGTTCAAGAATCTTTGATTTCATTTGTTCAACTCCACTTATAACATCATCTCTTAAAACCTAGTGACTTTTAAAATTTATTTTGCCTAAATTCCTTATCATTTATTTCCAATTGCAAATTTGTTTGATGGAATTCTTAAGTTCAAGAATATTTGATTTCATTTGTTCAACTCCACTTATAACATCATCTATTGGGACCTATTTCTATTTCTTAACCGATTTAAAAACATTCATTTCTATAATTATTTACATCCATCTTTTTAAATTTACAAAGAGAAACCATTCTAGTCCAACATTTTTATTTAGGTTCAATGCTTACAATTAATCAAAGGATGATTTGAACATTAATCAATATTGAGTTAGAAAAATTAATATTTGTAACTCTAATTTTGATCAAGAACATATATAAGGAAAAAAAATTAAGGTACAAAACTTGATAAATAAATAAAACCATAATAATGTGATGTAAATCATAACAAGTGTATACTATAATGTAAATGTATGTAATGTGATGTAAATCATAATAAGTGTCCAAATCATAATAAGAGTTCAAACCATAATACTATAAAACATGTAAAACAACACAAATAGAAGGATATCTATTATGAATCATCCAATCCTTGCCCTGATCCCTCTCTCAATCCATCTCTTGATCTTAGTTGTCTCAATCCCTCTCGTGATACAAGTTGTCTCGATCCACGTCCTGATCTAACCTATCTCGATCCTTGTTTTGTGCCCTATCCCAAGCCCTACACAAGTTCAATTACATGTAATATAGTTTAATACACATGTGTACATATATGTAAAATTATGTAAAACTTACAATGTACAAGTTCAATGTATTCAAATGTACATCAACTAATTTGAATTTTTATTATTTAAATGTACCTTAGTTTTATAATGCATGGGATTTCCATCATGCTCCAAATTTTTTAAAATATCAAATTCATGATTTCAATAAGCAATTAGTTCACTACTTTAAAATCAATTTAATTTAAAATATATAATTTACACATGTAAATTTTTAGAACATGCAATTTATATATAAATTATTCAAGTACCTTTCATATATCATTGAGGGATCTACCAATCCCACTAATATCACAAGAGCACAAAGACACTTTGGGGCCTGAATTTGTAGGTGGTACAATATTAGTGCCAAAAAGAAGTGCACTATACGTTCCAAGAACAAGATCAAGTGGTGTAGTAACCTCAATGTGATCTGTAACATGCTAAGGACCTAGACAAGTTGTGGGATCAATAGAAACATGCTACACATGGGAGCCTGTAGGATGGTGTGGAATTTCTTGTGAAGAGTAAGGAACCTAAGGTAGTCTAACAACTTCCTGCTCTAATCTTGAGAGGAGAATACTACAAAAAAATTATAGATATTTAATAGTTATAGAAACTTAAACAAAAATAAACACAAATATCGTGCATATCACAACACAATGATTTACATGGGGAAAACCCTTTGGGGTGAAAAACCCCACACTCCAAAAGTCACCCAATGTATTATTCAAAAATCACAAAGATTACAGTATACTTGCAAAGCAAGCTTCTCATAGGAGTATCACCACTCAGAGATCCAAAGGAAACACATCCACTATCAT
This sequence comes from Sequoiadendron giganteum, assembly GCA_007115665.2. Lineage (NCBI taxonomy): Eukaryota > Viridiplantae > Streptophyta > Pinopsida > Cupressales > Cupressaceae > Sequoiadendron > Sequoiadendron giganteum. The sequence goes on along the minus strand of CM021107.1, from coordinate 177,142,488 downwards.
ACTTTTAGAATACATCACAATACATAGTTGTAATACAATTCCCTCATAAAATAGGGTTGCCTTCTAGGGCAAGTCAAGATAATAAAAAATTGATTTTCGGATATGAGACACAATGATGAACTATCTAGATTTACAATAATAAAATATAAATTAAATTTTCCTTTCAGGAGCACTTCCCTTGAGCCCCTACTAGGGTGCGCTACCCCTAGACTCCTCATGGGGGTGGATCCCCCCATGCCCCCCCATCATCATCAGCTGAACAATACCTTATGTATCAATAGTACCTTATGTAATTGCAAGGTTGACACACATTTTCTCAACATGAAGTTGCCACCACTTAGCTCCTATGTGTAGTGGGATGTTGATTCCTGACAAGGGTTGATACATGATCAAGAGGGATCCCATGCTCCTCACTACTGAATTGGTAAGCTGCTAGAAGATAAATAACTGAGACTACACACATTACACATAGTCATGTCACTCATATGGGAAACATTTAATGGCGAGGGTAGATTGGCACACATAAATGGATCATAAGTAGTAGATGTAGCCTTGGTAGGAAGGCCAATATTTGTTTGTAATAAGTATTTACCAACATGATTAGATGGAATTTGATCTATGTGTGTGGTAATGGTGGCAATACTATCAAAAATTTGAGATCTAGTGGAGTATGTTGTATCCCCTGTTGCTTCTAATTCCAAATGTTTTGGTAGAAACAAAAGTTTTTGACCAACTAATGCCCTCTTGTTCATGGGTGGTGGAAAATTAGGATGTCTATACTCAGATTTGTTAGAAAGCCTACCTCTACCCTATCCAACATGCTCAGGAAAAGATGTGTTTTCCACATCTATCTGTAAATGAAACACTATATATAACTATTTGACAAAAGAAAGTGGCAGCTCATTATTGTGAGCTCATATATGATGAGATGCCAACCATCTAGGATATATAAATGGAGCAACAAGCTGATATACACACCTAGTCACTATATATCCTCTAAGTCTATCCTTTACCTTATAAAAAGGGAACATGATATTCACATTATCTTATGAAACTAATTTATTGACAAGTCTCCATTTCTCTATGTCAAAAACACTCCTAGCAAGAGATAAATAAAACTTCTCAATGCTAAGACCATCATAAGGATTGTATGATTGAATGGTCCCAATCATACATAATATCTCCTCCCTAATATTCACTAATCTATCTCTATTAGCTAGATTAGGAGAGTCATGAATTTTTTGACCTAAACATCTTAAAGCATTTTCCAATCTCCCAATACTCTTCTCATATAAATTTGATCTAGCCTAAGCATGACACTCAAACTGAGGAGAATGGTGAGATGCCTAATCATCAACCATATATATGTTTATAAATAAAGAGATCTACATATCATTAAAATAAAATATTTAAATTACAAATTAATCAAGTTTCGAAACTAAAACATTTTTAAATTGCAAATTTATCAAGTTTCAAAACTAAAACATTTTTAACTTTATATCTAAAGAGATAGAAATTCTCTTTATGAAATAGAACCTTCTACAACTTAGAACAACATAAGAAATGAAAAATCCAAAGAGACAAAGAGAAAACAATACATGAAGTTGCAATATATCTATAATATTGAAGAGGGTTACATGACCAACCCATATGATTCTTTAATAACCAATACGTGTGCCTATTACAACATGAGTTATAGGGGTTAGAGAAGGAAACCAAGTTACAAGTTACAAGGTGAATCAATTTTAGTCCAAACCTTTAAAAGTTAAATTTACATTTTGTGTTAGTGATGGCACAAGAGGATGGGGTTTTTAGATCACACAACATTGCCCAATATGATGGATATTGCCAGAAGACTTTCAAAGTTCAATATTGAACAACATGGATTTTGTAAAGTATGCACATGCTTTGAAAGCATGCCAAGGTTGTTGCTTTCTCAAGCAAGGAGCATAGGTCAGAAGAAAATCCTAGAGTTAGTGCATTTGGATGTGTGTGGACTAATGCCAATAAGATCAATTGTAGGAAGCATGTTCTATGTTTCTTTCGCTGATGATTTCTCTTGCAGGATGTGGATAGATACTTCTTAAATAACAAGGATGACATATTTAGTAGGTTTTAAGAGTTCAAAGATTTAGTGTTTATCATGCACAACCATCTAATTTAATTAGCACATGTTCTCTAACTAAATCAGTTTAAAAATTTACACATCCAGGTGAAAAAAATCATGTTTTTGATGTTGACACACAACTATACATATACATATATACATGTATATATTTGTGTGTGTGTGTACATACATATATATTTATGTGTGTGTGTACATACATATATATTTATGTATGTATATACATACATATATACATGCATACATATATGTATACATACATACATACATATATGTATACATACATGTACGTATACATACATATTATATATATATCAAAAAAATTGTTTTTAAGACAAGGTGCCATTTTCTTAAATATTCTTTATTAGAAAATCATAATAAATATCACTATCCTATACACATAGGTAAAGATTTTATAAGTTTAAGATGTTTAGATGATTGAGGGTATTGGAAAATAAGTATATATGAGATTTAATGCACCCAATGCTAGTCAACCCATACTGAGGGTTTAGGATAAGCTAATGGGGGAAACTCATGTATCAACCTACATTTATCATTTGGAACATTGTTGCAAAATTTATTGACAATGTTGTCCCATTAAAAAAATATAGTTTTATGTAAAGTATATTAATCCAAGTATATAGGTGTTGAAGATATCTTGTCTAGTTGTTGGATTTAGCAAAGATGGTAAAATTATGGATGTTGATGTACACCGAAAATAATATATGGTCATGTCTCTACATATATGAAGGTGAGAAGACTTCTATTGTGATTTTGGTCATTAGTTTTTGTGAATGGTAGAATCATAGCATAATTGCTAACCTTTGTGAAATTTGGAAAAGTAGATGTATGTTTTAGATGCTTAATGATTAAAAATATTAAGCTTTGGAGGCTTACTAAAAAACTATCAAAACTTGAATTAGCTCCAGAAGAGTCACTACTATGTGCTATTCCATCACTAAGCACTTAAGTAGCACATATAAGATGTTTAAGTGATCCAATATCCTGGTTATGTTTCACTTCCAATCAGATTGGGTTTATGTTTTATTTCTATATATCTAATTACACTTAGTGGAATTGCATTCTTCCATTCTTGTAGATCTTGAGGGAAGATGAACCAAGTATCAATACAGTTTAGTAACTACCTTGATAAAGGAATAGAGCCTAAAGGTATAGAAGAAATGTACAAGAAGGTAATGCTACCATCAGGGCAGATCTGGCTATGAAACATACAGAGAAACATGTTCTAAAGGAGAAAAACAAGTAAGTGTTTGATTAAATACATTACCATCATTGTTCATAGCCAAGTAAATTGCTAATTCTAGGATTAAATGTATACCACTTGGTTTGGGGAACCCCTTAAGCAACTTAATTAGTTGATATTATGCTATGATAAATAAACAAGTAATGGAGCAAAAAGAGATACACCCTATAGCATTAAATATGAAAAATAACATAGAATAAATCAGTGAACCTAAAAATTGTGCACACACAACTCTGTTGAGCTCAATAATTGTCTTCATTATTGTTTTTAAAATAATATTTGCACTTATAGCTATTATGTTGGCTCCTATATTTAAAATTATCAAGTCATGAAGTGCAAAAATACTCAAACCAACCTAAGAATTGCAAAATGTAGCTCTACTAAGAACTAGTTTTGTCGACGTAACTAATTTGATAACTTAATCTAACAATTACTAATTTCCTGTTCATCATGCATCATGGCAACAAAGAAAGCTAACTAACTAGTCAGCTCATTTATCAAAATAGTTGTTCATGAACATCGTTTACTTAAAAAAACTAAACTCCTTAACAACTAGATGTGATATATGTATACATACATACATACACATATATACATGCATACATATATACACATATGTATAATACATGTATTCATACATACACATACATGTATTCATACATACACATACATGTATACATAATCTTTCCTTTGGATGTGATAGATGAGGTATGGGGTTCAAGAATTTTAAATTCGGGAGTTGGGCGAGGTAGCCTCCTCATTGGAAGAGGAAATAATAAGACCAACTAGGGGTTTCTTAAAGGATACCTTAAGTTTTTTGGACCTGGTAGAGGAATGGTAAGGGTCTATAGAGAAAGTGGGGGTACAACTAGCTCAAGGAGAACTATGGAACTTAGAGGGGAAGGATTTTCCTAATTTTTATTTTTTGAGAGCAAGACCCCCCTTCGGCCTAATAAGGGAAGGGTTAAATATGTGTGGATGAACATTAGGAATTGGGATAAGGGCTAGGTTTTAATGGTACAGATAATAAATTAACCCTTGGTATAGGGGGAATTCCTTTTCATTAAATTAGGTACCTTGTATTTGAGGGTTTATTGGAACTATAAATAAAACTTTACTCATTACCAAAACCCTTGTAATTGTAAACAAGGGTTTATTCATACCAAAAACTAAATATCATAGGTTGAAACATCAAAAAAATTCATCCTATGTTTTGAGAGATAGAACAACACTTTTCTCCTAGTTTTATTCAAGGAAACCCTAGAGATTTCAATCCAAGGATGAAATGAGGGAAATACATATGCTAGAAGGGTTTCCTAGGGGTGTGATTCAAGATAATGAAAGGGGTTTTTCCACCAACCAAGGGATTGGAAATACAATGAATGTAAATGATATGAAAGACTTAAGTAAATGACCTAGAAATGAATTCAAATTAGAACAGTAAACTGGGAAAGTATAGAGGTGCACCTAGAAATTGAAGAGGCTTGGATGAAGGTCTAAAATCTTGGAAATTTTGACTTTTGAAACACATTGGGACTCATACACAAGTCGGGGTGATTTAGTCCCAGTTTAGGGTTTTAGACCGAAACTGGAATCTAGAACTGCTAAACCATGATCTATAGAAAAATATTGAAAACAAGTGTATTGGGATTCATACACCAAAAGTGGTGATTTATTCCTAGTATCAAGGTTGATCTGAAACTTTGAAATCCTCTTATGTTCTCCTATAACTACTTTCCTACCAAATCTCTAGTTTTGGAACATTGAATGGCAACCTATAGGTAACTTTCCATGATCTTGCAATGTAAATGACAACTTTTATCCAATCTTGCTCTTCAATGGATCTTCAACCTAAATTTTCAAATCACAAATCAAAGAGAGGAGATTTTTTTTTTTGTTAGTGGATAGGGGTTTGCCTTGGTCAAACCTTGTTTTGGTAATCAAACCTTGAAATGAATAGAAATAGAATGAAGGAATGATGAATGAACAAATAATCTATACATAGCAACTCACCAAACCCTAAGAATAAATTTTTTAATCTTGTATGTAATGGCTAGCATGAATGTAGAGATCTTGACTTGAAATCTTGCTTGAATCATATAACCCTACATCACAAATGTTACCTCAAAAAAAAAACATAATGCATGATGACTTTGACATGATGCTTGAATCTTGAATGATGCTCCAAAACACTTGATAATCACTCTTGGATTCTCTAGTAAACTCTTGAATTTCTCTTGATCACAAATTTTCAATAGTGCATGAATACTTGAGTTGCTAGGTCACTTGTCAACTTGCTAGGGGAAAAAATGTGAAATAATCTTGTATTTATACTCGTTTATGACAAATTTCCCAAAATTACAATACTACAAGCCGACATTAGATCTAGGAGAATAAAATATCACCAAGAATTTGAATTTAAATTTGGTTTGAGCTAAGCAGGACTCATATGCTAGTTGTTGCTTATGAGTCCCATTAGGCTAAACTTGAGACACATTTTTTAAGAAAGGCTTAATTTTATGTCAAATTCAAATCTAGGCCCCAAAACCTAGGTGGGACCTATACGCCCAAGGTGGTGTATGAGTCCTAGATCACTAAATATGGGTTATACAATCCAAAATCACTAAATTATGATTGTTCAATTGATATGTTTCTGGATTATCCTCAAAAAGATGCATTAATTAAGGCTTGTGGATGCAAAATAGGACCAAATAAGGCATAAAGAAGCCCAATTTTAGTAGGGAGGGGCCAAACAAGCGTGAAAATGTAAATTACTACATTTCTCAACACTAAATTTAGCCCCTACTTTAGTGAGAGGAGGAACTTGCTTCAAACTCACACTAAAGTGGACAAACCCACATCAAGAGGGGTCCAAGTGTACCAATGTGAGTGAGATAAAATGACAATGATCAAGAGGGACGATCAAGCCCCCAAGATCAAGATCCTATAGAAAACAAACATAAGAACAAAAGAACACACATGTAAATGATATAAGGAGCACCAAACAGGTTCAAATACACTGCCAAAGACATGAGAAAGAAAAATGAAAAGATAAAAGATAAAAATGTCATGGATCAAGCTTCAAACATTTGTCTCAGACATTGTGGATTAGATCTAGGTTGTTTGTCTAAGAAATTTTACAAGTGAAACATGATGTCCACTATGCAAACCAAATGAATGCTCACAAGAGCTATTGGAACCTCAGGTTGTCCACTAGGTGAGCCCCCAATGAGACACATATGCACACAAATGGTATGTGCTCAGACAAACAAGAAAGTGGTTATGGGAAAGTCACACCTAAGTTTGACTCCCATATGTAAAACCATACCAAAGTTATACCTCCTAATAACTTTTATAAGGTACCACTTAACAATGAACTTTGAGCTCCATGAGGCAAGCAAAGCTTCATATGCTTGATACCCATGAACAAATAGGATGGCACCATAAGCAAGCAAAGTGTATTATGCAAGGTGGCCATATAACAGATATTGTAAATGTAAGGTGTGTTCAAAGGAGTTTTGCTTAGTTCATGTAAGGTCTTAACTTAGGGAACATTATTCCTAATGTCTCAAAGTGAGGACCAATCGAAGAATAGAAGATTTAAAACTTAGGGGATGCAATGTGTCACATCAAGCTATTCAGAGGAATATAATATGCTAAGAGAGATCATTCTCTTGAAGGACATCACACCCAATGCCACCACAAAGTGAAAGATGCATCGCACGAAGTAGGAATACTACACAATGAAACATGAGTTGAAAATGCAAAAGAATAATACCAATGCATGCCCCCACTTTAAAAAAATTGCTAAACACCATGTTGTGAGAAATTACTTTAATGTAGCAAATGATAAGATGCTAGCAATAAATAGGACATGAGAGCTTATTTAGAAATCCCTATGCCAAGTCATATGCTTCCAAAGAAAGCTATGTCATGAAAAGAAAGGGGCTACCCCCATATGAAATCCCAAAAATCATATAAGGGATCCATGGATTAGGGGTCAGTATGTATTTGCTATAATATTTTTTAGAGAGCTCAAAATTATCATCATTCCCCAAATACTCATGGAATAGGAAGAATGATAGAAAGAGAGCGAAAACAAAGAAAATCCTTTGGTTCAACATGGAAGAGACCTAAATGTCTCAACGCCTTGCATCATCCCCAAAAGGAAAACATAGGACAAAGAAAAGATAAAAGGAAAATATTTTGGGTCAACATGGAAGAGACCTAGATGTCGCGATGCCTTGCATCATCCCCAAAAGGAAAACATAAGACAAAGAAAAGATAAATACTTATTACATAGAGAATAATTTAGGTACAAATAGAGGAATTTCATAAATAGAGATACATCAAATAGAACAGTATGGGGAGATTGCATTACACACATGAAATCACACACATAACATGGAAGAGGAAATATTGCAAAAGATTAGTAAGGGAGTCAACCTATACTAAGTTGTCTGCATCCCAATCTCGTGCATCATATACAGAAGGTGGAAAACTAGCCAAATGGACAATAGTAAGTGCCAAACTAGGTTCATCACTAAGTTCAACATTCTCCCTAGGAGAATTATCATTTAACCTGATAGAAGAGGAAAACAATGTATTTAATTCAATATGCACTTCTTCATCAATTTTAGAAACCGCATCATCATCATCCAAGTTGATCACAATGGGAGGTAGAATGATAATGTCTAAAAAAGGATTTAACTCTTGTTGAAATATAGGATATTTTTGTTGTGGTGAAGAGGGAGACTCATCGTGCATTACTTCAGTCAAGTTTGGATGTTGATTTTCTTTGTTGTTCTTGTATTCATTTAACCTATGAATAAGGGCACGAGGTCTACACCTATTCTCTCTAGCATTTTTGTTTCTTTTGGTATGATTTTCATACTATGTTTGTGTAGGAGTAGGTTTATCAACCATAGGTTTATTTTCTTCCCAAATTGGAGGAATGGAAGAAACCATAGGAGGTTGTTCAACCACTTTCTCTTTAGCTTTGTAGACTTTGTTTTATCTTAGGAGGCATCATAGAATTGAGTTGGTTGCCTCTTATTCTATTGCAGGAAATGGGAAAAGGTTATATCTTAGGTTGACCTTCGTTACTTGGAATTTCTTTTGGTTCAATCATAGTTTCTTCAAGGATAGGAGGATCAGTCATGGGTTGAGGCATGTTTCAAAGGGATATTTTTGTTATAAATTTCACCTTAAACTTCTGATAGGATTTGAAAAAGAAGTCCTCAGAAGGTTTAATAGGTTCCATAGGCTCAGGCCAAAATAAATCTAATGAAAAACTCCCACGGGAAGACACAAGATTAAATCCACTATGGTGCACAATAAAGATTCCATTGTCAAAGGGAAACTTTAAACATTTATGCACCACTAATGAGACAAATTCTAAGGAGTGCAGCCATGAATAACCAAGCTTCACACAGAACTGATCTGATGTCGGGATGATGGAGAATGAGACATATAATTGTTTTGATATGAATTTTAAAGGAAGGGTAATTGATCCCATCATAAGGAAAGCGAAGCCATTATATGTTTTTATCTGTGCTTTTAGCCAATCATATGTTTCTTGATAGAGCTCATGCACAAGTAAGAATTCTTCAGTGATCATATTTTCTCCATAGAATCATTAATTAATTTCACATTAGTGGGCTTGTCATTGATTCAATTGACTATGTAAATAAGGCCATCAAGTGCATTTTTAATAATATCTTTAGATGAGAAAGCAATGTCAAGAGGCTTTTTAGTTTGGTCCTTATGAGGTAGGATTTTGATCAATCCCACCATGTCATAGTATCCATAGGGCCTTGTTCGATAGTATCCATTTTATCATCATCTGTCTCAATATTCATCACATCATTCTTCTTAGTTTAGATATCTTTGACAAAAAAAATATCCTGGTTTAGCATAGGGTTGGTAAAGATTTGCAAGTTTTGGTTAGGAGGGGCAACAAACTTATTTCCTTGATCATTAACACCTTCAATTTGAAGACAGTCGAAATCAATGAGGTCTTGCACAAGATGTTTAAAACACTTACAATGTTCCATGTCATGTCCATTTTGTTGGTGAAAATGGAAATTGGAATTCGATCTAAAGTTTGGAGGTAAATGCTTATTAGGGTCAGGAGTTTTAACAGGAGGAAAATTGATCATTTTCTATTCTAGAAGTTGTGACATTATGCTATGGAGGGTATCAGGAAAGGGAGTAAATTATCTAGATGGATCCCAAAATATAAAAGAACTTGTATTCTTTATAGCAGCCACTTGGGTATCACCATGTTGAGCTGGTTGAGGGGGGTTAAGTTGAAGGAAGCCTTTATTCTATTTCCTAAAAGGTTGATAATTGTTTTGGTTTGCAGATTCAGACTTCTTAAGTCAGGTAGAGGTGGATTTTGTGACATGACTACTAACGAGTTTTCATAATCAAAAAGGTCAGTAAACAAGTGTATAAAGGAAGGAAAATTAATCATACAAAGCTTATCTTGTAGCTTAGTTTGAAATTTTTCAATGAACATCCATTGAAGGTGAGGATCAGGAATCTTAACATTGATTTGGGAATAAAGTGATTGGTAGCATGAAATGAATCAGTAAATTTTTTATCATATTTTTGCCTACATATCATAAAATTAGCTAAAGTCATCTTAGGAGTCATGTGCACTTGGAAATGGTTTATAAAGGCCTCAACAAGTTCATTGAATGAACGAATTAAGTTATTCGGTAATGAGGAAAACCATTCTAAGGCGGTACCCTTCAAGGATCTAGGGAAAGTATTAGCCAATAGCTTATCCTCAAGGACAAAGTCACTACATAAGGCAGTATAAGTGGAAACATGGTTAGAAGGATCTCATTTCCCCTATTTTTCTCAAATATAGGAATCTCAATACCTTTTGGTATCGATGTTCTCACTATCTCCAAGGATAAGGGATTACTTTTGACGTAGTATGTAGGTTGGCCATTTTGATTTTGGTTTATGGTGGAAATTTTATTTTGAAGGGATGAAACATTTTGCAAAAGTTGAGTAAGAACGACCTCATTGGTTTTATTTTGAGATAGAGGTGAATAGGGTGGAGTTGTATATGTGTTTGAGGGGGAAGTGAATGGAATGCTTATGGGAGGTAAAGTGCTAGGAGATATGATGTGTGATGCCACAAAGGTATTAGGAATGTTAGCAAAAATATCCAAGGTAGGAATGACATTACTAGTAGGTTGCATCATTGTTGTAGCTTGAGGGTTGGTATAGGTACGAATAGAGGCAATGGTTTTGAGAGGAGGAATTTGAGTTCCTCCTTGACTTTGGATACTGTTCAAAGGTAAAACACAACTAGTCATTGAGGTAAGATGTTTTCCAAAAATTTGAGCTAGGTTAGGCACAAGTTCAACTCCTTCTTCACTTTCAATCATGCAGTGTGTGTTATCTATGGTAAGAATACCAGTGGTTGAAATTTTTTTAGTACTCAGTTGATTTTGTAGGCTTGCTAAATATTAATAGATTTCAATTATGTTTTCTTGTGGAATACTAGCAACCATTGTTTCAACACGTGTTACACTACTTGAAGGCAAAGAATTGTTTAGGGTATGGTACATGCCTAGTGAACTAGTGTCAACACTAGTAGTGAAAGATCTAGATAACCCAAGGTCCATGATGATTGTTCTATCACGGGATGACATGAGTCTCAAAATTCATCTCACTATAGTACTAGCAATAGGACACCAAGTAATAAAGCTCATGCAAATGAATGAAATGCAAGATAAATGCAATCAACACAAGATAAGTGATATTCTTTAATTATGATTTAAATGAAATTAAGATAGATGCAAGGAAATGAATGAAATATAAATTCAATAAACTGAAACAAAAATCTAATAACAATAAACAAAAGCACAAAAACAAAGTTTTTAATGCTGTAAAATGAAGGTTTGGATCTAAAACGGGACTAAATCACCCAGAGGGGTGTATGAGTCCCAATAAAAGCTTTTCAAGGATTCAAATGTTGATAAACAGTCAACATAGAATATCGAGAAACTAGGCAAAACAACCTATACTAGGACTAAATTTCCCAAAGGGGCGTATGAGTCATAGATGAGGGTTTCACATGAATTTCAGCAAATTCTAGGTGAATGTTATGTTTTTGGTTTTGAATGATGTCTAGACAATATGCAATTACAGATTTTAAGTGAAATGCAATGATGCAAGAGACAAAAAATGCAACCTAAATGCACTTCACTAATGCAAAGTTTAGAAACCCTATATATGCAATTTCACTAATTCTCTATCATTTAGAGAGATAGAACAATAATTTTCATACAAGTTTCATTCAAGGACTAGAGATATCAATCTAAGGATTGAATCAGGGAAAGAGATCTTCTAGAAGGGTGTCCTAGGGGTGTGATTAAATACAATGAAAAGGGGTTCAACACCAAGCAAGGGATTGGAAAGACAAGGAATGTAAATGATATGCAAGACTTAAGTAAATGACCAAGAAATGAATTCAAATTAGAATAGCATATTGGGAAAGTATAGACGTAAACTTGGAAACTAAAGAGGCTTGGATGAAGGTCTGAAATATTGAAAAAGATGAATTTTAAAGCAAACTAGGACTCATACCCCAGCAAGGGCGATTTATTCCTAGTTTAGGGTTTCGGATCGAAATCAAAATCTAGAATTGCTAAACCAAGATCTACAGAAAAAGCCTAAAAAAAGGTGTATTGGGACTCATACACCACAAGTGGTGATTTAGTCCCAGTATCAGGGTTGATCTAAAACTATGATATCCTCTGATGTTCTCCTGTAACTAATTTCTTGCCAAATATCTTGTTTTGGAACACTTAATTGCAACCTGTAGGCGACTTTCCATGATCTTGCAATGTGTTGAAAATCGAGGTAATTATGTAGGTTTAAAATTTGTAACAATGAACACTTATTTAGATATATAGTATAATAGTTTTACAAGTTTTAAAGCTACATAGTTATCTCCATTTTCAAAATTTGGTATTAGAGCTAACGGTTGGGGTAGAGTTTGGGACACGCTTCTCTTAAAATTTTGAAGGTTTTTTGGTTGTGGTGGGAGCTTTTACTATTGTGTTATTGCTGATTTTGGAAAATAAGTTTGTTTCAATGACTTCTACTTCTCGTCTAAATATTAAGAGATTCAATGGATCTAGTTATGAGATGTGGAAACTAAAAATGGAGGATCTCCTTGAAGAGAGATCAATGATTAGTTGTTTGTAATTATGAAAAGGCATCTACAATGATGTTAGATGAGGATTAGGCTAAGCTTGATAAGAAGGCAAGAGGGACCATAAGATTATGTCTTGTTGATGTTATTCTCTTGAATGTTTCAGATGAAACTACCACATATAAATTATGGAAGAGAATAGGTGATATTTAACAAACCAAAATTCTTACAAATAAGTTGTATCTGAAAAGACAGATGTATTATTTAAAGATGAAAGATGGTGATTCTATTGCAAATAATTTGAATGATTTTAATTTGATTCTAAATCAGTTAGCATCTATAGATGTAAAGCTAGAAGATGAAGATAAATTCATTTTGTTACTTTTTTCTTTACCAGAATCTTGGGAAAATCTAATTGTTGTTATTAGTGGTAGTGGTGCAGATCCGAAATTAGACAATATAATTCCTAATCTCCTATCAGAGGAGATGAAGAGGAAGTCTAAAGAGAAAATCCAAGATGCCTTGTTTGTAAAAGGTAGGCTTGAGAAAAAGGAACCTAAGGGAGACAAGGAAGGGAAGGGTAAGACAAAAGGACAAAGTAAGGTAAAGTGTTGGAATTGTGGGAAACTAGGACATGTGAAGAAGGATTGTAAGAACAAGAAAAAGAGTTTTGATTCTTCTATAGAGGAATCCTCAAATGATGTTAGTGATGAATCTTTTCTTGATGTTAAAGAGTGATCTTCATGAAGAGAATTTCAGTCATGATGCCATGTGTAGCTCGTACCATGGTTTAATGGGAGTTGTTAGCAGTCACATGGATGCATCATTGGTAAGGTTATCTTCATGTGATTAGGGATATGTTTTTTCTTGGTTTAGAGTGGTTGTTATTATATCATGGTTTACTCTTGATACGTGTTTAGATTTTGGCATGGTACTTGTTCTCTTGAGACTAGGATGTTTATGTATGTTATAATGCATGTGATCTCCTTAGAGGAGATGGTTAGCTCATGGTGTCATATTTATGTTTCTAATTCATGATTGGAGCTTTGGAATTGATCTTGTATAGTTCTCTTATGTATTGGGTACATTAATCATTTGCTTGATTACTTCATGATAGTGCTATGTTGCATTTGGATTTTGGCATGGATTGGTTGGTTACAGGTCCTCATGGATACTTGGAGAAACAGGTCAGACTTGAGTTCTCTTATGGTAAGAGATATATGTTGGAAGAAAAGATTTTTCAATAGTAAAGATTGAGAAGCCTACACCTTGGCTGGACGTGAGTTAAACACACTTGGAAGATCTTTATTTGAGAGGTATTTTCCCATTATATCTTTCAGATGTCTTATGTTTCATGCTTTGATGGGATTGAGTTGATTCTGTTAGAATCCAAGATCACCTGCATGCAAATGGATACCTGTTACATGCAAAAGACATTCAGAACAAAACAAGATCTTCTGCAAACCTTAAAGTGTAAAATGCATTATCAAAATCTTGATTATTACAAAGAGATCAATCCTTATGAAGGAGATCAAGAAACCCTAAAAGGGAAACCCTAAATGAAACCCTAGTGTGCACACTTAATAATTAATCAATTATTAATGTGCCTAAGTTTAGCTTTAGCAACTAGAGGAATAAGTGACTTAATTAATTAACCAGTATGATGTAATTAATTAAGCCTAATAAATTATTACTCTAACACCCCCCCTAAAGATGAACTTAGGAAGAAGCTAAAACACTAGAATAAGATGCATGCAAGCAAAGATGGGTCCTGGCAACTAGGCCTGATCAGGTACCCATTTACAAATGCAAGAAAGAGGTAGAGGAGGAAAACCCAGTGGGACAAAACCCCCCTATAATGATATGACATGCTGCAAAGAAGCACTGGAAGAACACTATAGAGTAACACTGGAACCGCAATCTGGAAAGCAAGGAAAGATACTTTTGTCTACACGAAACCATATCAGAATCATAATGATGCAACGACAGACCCGATGCCACGGAACACTCGAAAACTCAAAACGGGAACAACTCTGGAATCTATGAAGCAGCAGTCGATTATTAAATGATGTATCACTGAAAATGAAGTGCAAAGAAGCAAGAGGCACTCTCCCAACTGTCAAAATATCCAAGTAATCTCCAAAACACCCATCGGGTCAAATCTGGGATAGATACAGAAAAAAGTGCATGGACAGCAACATAGAGCTCCTCAATACCTTTCCAACGCCGCAAAGATAGCGAAAATCAGAGATCGTGGCAAAGAGTTATGAGCTCGGAAGCATAAAAAGTACATCTGACTTCAAACAGCAATAAATTCAGTAAAACAGGAAAATACTATAAAAGAAACAGCACCACAAGATGGTGCTCGGAATCAGCTTTCCGATGATATCTCGTTTACCCAATTTCGATACCGTATGCCCAAGTTATGCCAAAAACAAAAAAACTGCTCTTTTAGGGCAAACTAGGGTTAGGAGGGGCAAGGAGGGGTCGTACGGACGCTGATGTCATGTTGACGTCAGCAGTTCACGGGCATAAATTTGATGGCCTGCAGGCCGTCGCGGCAAAAAAACACTCCCTGCAGAAAAATTTTCGGCCCCTAGTCGCCATATGACCGCGGGCAGGGGCTGGACTGGGCCTGGGGCCGGGCGCAGAGCTCTCGGTCCCCCATATGACCCTGGCGTGGCTGTTTGGGCCCACAGGGGCTGAAGGCCTGGTGGTCGATTCTCCATGGGACGGTGGCTGGAGTGGAAGAGCCCTCAAGGGCTGGCGGAGCCGGGAGAGGAGAAGGAGCAGCCACCGGCGGCGGCGGCGGATGGGTGGCCGCCTGGTGGTGGAGCCGGTTTGCACAATGAGCATCGGCGCAAATCCCGAGATCAGGATTTTCTTGATTTTTTTTCGATTTTCGTGTCTCAGAACGCGTGTTGGGGAGGCCGTACGGCTTCCTTGGCAAAAAAATTTTGCCTCCCAGATCAACTTCACCAAAATCAAGCAAACGACAGGCATTCCTAGGGTTTTGAGGCGCTACGAACGCGATGGTGACGTCCGTTTGAGCCCATAGTGTGCCAAAAAATTGGCTACCCCCAGATCTTGCAAAAAAGATGCCTGTGGAAACCCTTGCACTTGAAACTCACCGAGAATCCATATCTTCAGATCACGAACAGGCAGCTGTAGGTCTGGAGCTTTGATACCATGTTAGAATCCAAGATCACCTGCATGCAAATGGATACCTGTTACATGCAAAAGACATTCAGAACAAAACAAGATCTTCTGCAAACCTCAAAGTGTAAAATACATTATCAGAATCTCGATTATTACAAAGAGATCAATCCTTATGAAGGAGATCAAGAAACCCTAAATGAAACCCTAGTGTGCACACTTAATAATTAATCAATTATTAATGTGCCTAAGTTTAGCTTAAGCAACTAGAGGAATAAGTGACTTAATTAATTAACCAGTATGATGTAATTAATTAAGCCTAATAAATTATTACTCTAACAGATTCATGGTTGATTATGGAGACTCATTTAAGTATGGTTTAGCATGAGTTTATATGTTTTATCTTTCATAGACATGGATCTTGAGCTATGGATAGTTAGTTTTGGAGGATTCATTTTGAGGGATGTTATGACATGGTTATGGGTTGATTTCTAGTTATGGGGATGGTTACCTTGAGTTTAATATTCTTGGTTTAGGGATCATGGTTATACTTTTCCTTTTGGGAGCTCTTATTGCATTTGAGTTCCTTGATTCTGTGAGGACCTTTGGTTTATCTTCATGAGGAAATTATTATCGCAATGTCATGAATAGCTTGGTTACATGTTTCAGTGGAAGGTTTTTGACAATGATGGTTTGATGTTTATCTTGTTACCATGTATAGCTCAATATCACAATTTAGTGGGAGATTTGGTAGGATATGGTTATCTTCATGAAATTGGAGAGGATGAAGTTTATTTTGGTTTTGAGTATTAATCATATTCTTGGAGCTTCATGATTATGTAGGTTGCATTTGAATTTGGCATGGATTGATTGGTGGGTGCTCATGGATACTACAAAGACTTGGGAAAGGTATTGATTGAGAAATTTGACACTTTGATCAATGTTGCAGATAAGTTATTGTGGTGCAGGAAGGCCATTGGCCTTGAGTCCTATACTTGATTTACATTAATGATTCCTTGTTTAGAATAATTGTAATGTATAATGTCAAGTGGGAGAATGTTGGGAATAGGATGCCATTTAATTACATTCTAAACATATTTCATGTATCTCCTAAGTCCTTGGAATGTGCTGCACAACACTAGGATTAGGAAGAGATTAATTTTGGAATGAAATAAATATTTAATTTGACATTTGTAGTTATTCCTAAATAATAGGATCATGTGGGGATGCCTTGGGAGATCTCCTCTAGAATAGGAGCACATGGGTGCTTACATGGGAGGTGGGATCCACCTTGGTTCAGTTAACTGGTTGGTGAATTGAGTACACTTCATAAATACACCCTAGGTTCCTACAAAATAGGGATTTTGATTTATGCATGTTGAGTTCCTATAAAAAAGGATTGATGTTTACAAGGTTCAATTCAGTTAAGTTTAGTTTAGTTTAGTTTAGTTTGGTTCAATCCAGTTCAGTTGTGTTTCAGTTATCTTCAGTTGCATGTTGGTGCATGTTGTTGCATGTAGTTGACTTGAGTTGATTTGAGTTCCATGACAAATAATAGGTGCATACTTTCAGTTAATAGGAGGAGATCAATCATGCATGACATTTGCATGAATGGTGGAGAGATATATTTCAGTTAACTAAGATTGACTTGGACCCACCTTGTGCACCCAATTTGGCATCTTGGAGTTAATACTTTTGCATGATAAGATATTTTATAAGTTTGAGTTAAGTGGGACCATTCTTGGGTGCCAACCTTGAGGAGAAGATTAAAAGATATCTTTGTAATCAAGGTTGAGTTAACACTTCAGGTTTGGACACTCAAATTGATGAAGGAATTGATTTGAAATTTTTCACGAAAGAACTCTACTTGCAAAGAATAGGCATAGGTTTTGTGAGATAAGATTTGTGCTTTGTAATTGTAAACTCTTTGCAGTTTACAAGGCTCATTATTGTCTATATATTTCAGCAAGTTGAAGAGATTTTTATCAAATTTCATTGCAGGTTGTGAAGAAGAATTGTTGAAGGCAAAAGAAAAATCTCAAGCAAGAATTGAATCAGTGTTATTGTAATCTCATTCAAAGGTTAAATAATACAAGCACGACCAAATTCTGGTGGGGTTTTTTCCCAAAAGGGTTTCTCCACATACATGTGTCCTTTCTATGTTTTCTTATATTTCTTCTACAATCTTTTATCTAGTTTTCTAAAGATAAAATTGATTTAAATAGAATAAATCACTGACAAAGAATTGGTCTAAAAAGATAATCATCCACAAAGAATTTATAACAAAGAACACTTATTTAGATATATAGTATAATAGTTTTACAAGTTTTAAAGCTATATAATTACCTCCATTTTCACCATCTCCTCCAAGGAGATCACATGCATCATAACATACATAAACATCCTAGTCTCAAGAGAAAAATTACCATGCCAAACTCTAAATGCAGCAAGAGTAAATCATGACATAACCACTCTAAACCAAGAAAAAATATCCCCAATCACATGAAGATAACCATACTAATGATGCATCCAAATCACTGCCAACAACAACCACTGAATCGTGGTACTGAGTCACACATGGAATCGTGACTACCATACTCTCCATGATGATCACTCTGAAACATCAAGCAAAGAGTTATCACAAACAATATTAACTGAAATAACCAATGCATCATTACTGCCATCTGAAGATTCCTCTGTAGAAGAATCTGAACTCTTTTTCTTGTTCTTACAATCCTTCTTCACATGTCCTAGTTTCTCACAGCTCCAAAACTTTACCTTACTCTTACCAAGGGTTTTAGACCATCGTTTGGACTTACCCTTTACTTCCTTGTCTCCCTTAGGTTCCTTTTTCTCATGCCTTCCTCTTACAAATAAGGCATCTTGGGATTCCTCTTTAGACTTCCTCCTCATCTCCTTTGATAGGAGAGTAGGAATTATATTGTCCATCTTCAACTTTGCACCACTAACACTGATAGCAAAAATTAGATTTTCCCAAGACTCTGGTAAAGAGCAAAGTAATAAAATGCATTTATCTTCATCTTCTAGCTTTACATCTACAATGTTAACTGACTCAGAATCAATTAAAAGCATTTAAATGATGTGCAAAAAAATCACTATCTTTCATCTGTAAAGAATATAACTGTCTTTTTAGATACAATTTATTAGTAAGGCTTTTGGTTTGGTAAATATCACCTATTCTCTTCCACAGATCAAATGCAATATTTTCATCTAAAATATTCAAGAGAAGAACATTAGAAAGACATAATTTTACAGGTCCTCATGGATACTTGGAGAAATAGGTGAGACTTGAGTTGTCTTATGGTATGAGATATATGTTGGAATGGTTACTTGTAAGAAAATATTTTTCAATAGTAAAGACCGAGAAGCCTACACCTTGGTTGGACGTGAGTTCAACACAATCAATAGTTCTTTATTTGAGAGATATTTTCCCATTATATCTTTCAGATGTGTTATATATCATGCTTTTATAGGAAAGAGATATTCTAGAAGGGTGTCTTTGGGGAATGACTAAAGACAATGAAAGGGGGTTTAGAACCAAGAAAGGGCTTGGAAACACAAGGAATGTAAATGATATGCAAGACTTAAGTAAATGACATAGAAATGAATTCAAATCATAACAACAAACTGGGAAAGTATAGTGGTGCACCTAGAAACTATAGAGGCTTGGATGAAGGTCTGAAATCCTGAAAAAGATGAATTTTAAAGCACACTAGAACTCATACCCCAATAGTGGTGATTTATTCCTAGTTTAGGGTTTCAGATCGAAATCAGAATCTAGAACTACTAAACCAAGATCTACTGAAAAAGATTAAAAATAGGTGTATTGGGACTCATACACCACAAGTGGAAATTTAGTCCTAGTATTAGGGTTGATCTGAAACTATGATATCCTCTGATGTTCTCCTATAACTACTTTCTTTCCAAATATTTGGTTCTGGAACACTAAATTGCAACTTGTAGGCGATTTTTTGTGATCTTGCAATGTAGATGACAACTTTGGCAACTTAACAAATTTTCTCCAATCTTTCTCTTCAATGGATCCTCAACCAAAATTTTCAAATCACACATCAAAGAGAGGGGAAATTTTTGTTAGTGCATAGGGGTTTTTGTTGGCCAAACCCCATTTTGGTAATCAAACCTTGAAATGAATAGAAATAGAATGAAGCAATGATGAATGAACAAATAAGCTATGTTGCAACTCACCAAACTTAAGAATAAATTTTGCAATCTTGTATGTAATGGATAGCATGAATTTGACTCTTGATTGTATGTTTTGGATCTTGACTTGAAAACTTGCTTGAATCATATAACCCTACATCACAAATGTTAGCTAAAAAATAAACATGATGTATGATGACTTTGACATGATGCTTGAATCTTGAATGATGCTCCAAAACACTTGATAATCACTCTTGGATGCTCTTGCAAACTCTTGAATTTATCTTGATCAAAAAAATTCTATAAAGCATGAATACTTAAGTTGTAAGGTCACTTGTAAACTTTCTAGGAGAAAATATGTGAAATAACCTTGTATGTAAACTTGTTTATGCCAAATTTCCCAAAATTACAACACTAGAAGCCAACATTAGATCTAGGAGACTAAAATCCCACCAAGAATTTGAATTTAAATTAGGCCCAAATCATAAACTAGTTGTGGCATATGAGTCCCATTAGGCTAATCTCGGGACACATTTTTCAAGAAAGGCTTAATTTTATGTCAAATTAAGATCTAAACCCCAAAACCTAGGTGAGACCCATACACCCAAGGTGGAATATGATTCCAATATCACTAAATATGGGTCATACAATCCAAAATAACTAAATTATGATTGGTCAATTGAGATGTATTAGGATTATCCTCAGAAAGATGCATTAATTAAGGCTTGTGGATGCAAAATAGGACCAAATAAGGCATAAAGAAGCCCTATTTTAGCAGGGAGGGCCCAAACAAGCATGAAAATGTAAAGGAGTACATTTTTCTACACTAAATTTAGCCCCCACTTTAGTGAGAGGAGGAACTTGCTTCAAACTCACACTAAAATAGATAAACCTGCATCAAGAGGGGTCCAAGTGTACTAATGCTAGTGAGATAGAATGACAATGATCAAGAGGGATGATCAAGCCCCCATGATCAAGATCCTATGGAAAAAAAACATAAGAACAAAAGAACACACATGTAAATGATATAAAGAGCACCAACAAGGCACAAGCATACATTGCCAAAGACAAGAAAGAAAAGAAAAAAAAATGAAAAGAAGGGGGTGGATCAAGCTTCGATCATTTGTCCTACACGTTGTGGATCAGATCTAGGCTATTTGTCTAGGAAAATTTACAAGCGAAACACGATGTCCACTATGCAAACCAAATGCACGCTCACAAGGGCTAGTGGAACTTCAGGCTGTCCACTAGGTGAGCCCCTAGCAAGACACATATGCATGTGACTAGTATGCGCTCACAAAAATAAGCAAGTGGCTATGGTAAAGTCATTCCTAAGTTTGGATTTCATATGTACAACCATACCAAAGCTATACCTCCTGATAACTTTGGTAAGGAGCCACACAAAAATGAACTTCAATCTCCATGAGGCAAGCAAAGCTTTGTATGCTTGATACCCATGAACAAACAGAATGGCACCACAAGCAAGTAAATTGTGTTATGCAAGGTGACCATATAAGAAATATTGTATATGTAAGGAACATTCTATTGGATGTTTTGGTTGCATTGTTGATATGTGGTGTTCATTAATGTCAACACTATTAGCATTGGTGATTCTGAAGGTTCTATATGTCGAGGATATTGAGAAAATTTTTAATAAATATATTGTAGGCATCCAGTGAAGCTGAGAAGGTCAGTGATGAAAAGTTTTGTAGGTATCACGCATTAAAGGGTTTTTTGTTGAGCCTTTCTAGTATGTTGTTCAAAAACTTTAACAGTACGCATCAAGAATTGAGGAAGTTATGAAGTTTTATGTTCCTACAATCATTCTATCACTGCAGAAGTTGTTCTTGGAAGAAGAGGATGGAATTCTAGCAATTCTTGGTGTTGTGTGTGTTCTCGTGGTGTTCATGGATTTTTCTAGATTATGCTCTATTAGTGTGGTACATCTAAATTGATCGACGCATTCGTGATTGAATATTTTTCCTCGTGTATTTAAGGTTTTCATGTTCTTGGCCGACATGATGGTGGTGGTGTGTTGTGGATCCTTATGGATTAATTTATTTTTGTTTGGCATGTTCAAGGATGTTTATTTGGGTCCTCTCTATGTTGTAACCAACTTCTATTGGTGTGCATTAAGATCTATTCATGTATTGAGGCCGACAGTTGTAATTCATTTATTATTTGTGGCTGACGGATTTGTTAATGTAAATTTGTATAGCAGATATATAAGAGCAATTGGTTTTCTCATTTTGGAGGGTGATCATGTATTCGCATGTATGCTCGATGTGTGTATGTGTGAATAAAGATCAAATAATTCAAGTGCAGAGTAGAGTGTGAAGGAGTTTGATAAAAGTGTGTAGAAGTTTTTTTGTGCCTAACCAGAACTGTAATCAGGTTTTTGTAGAAGCTAATTTCTTAGTTCATCCCACTCAGATGGTTTTAATCTGTTTGTCTTATGTAAGGTAGTGAGACTCCCTTTGAGCAGCGAGCTTCAGGTAGTGTGCCTTAATGAAAGTACATTCCCTATTCAATTTTTCATTATACTTTTAACAGGGTATAATTGTGGATTAAC
Source organism: Sequoiadendron giganteum (assembly GCA_007115665.2). NCBI lineage: Eukaryota > Viridiplantae > Streptophyta > Pinopsida > Cupressales > Cupressaceae > Sequoiadendron > Sequoiadendron giganteum. The sequence continues at coordinate 177,120,005 of CM021107.1, read as the reverse complement.
CTCCACCATGATTTTTTCCCTTAACAAGGTTTCCACACAAAAATCTTGGTGTTATGTGTTTATGATGTGTTGCTTAATTCTTTCTTTCATTGTTAATCATCATATCTAGAATTAAAGGTTAATAATTTTGATTAAGTTGTAAATTTTGTGACAACTGATTCACCCCCCATCTCAGTTGTCTCTTCTTGTTTTTTCCAATAATTGGTATAAGAGCAGATTCCTCTAAAAGAAAAGATTAATATCTTGAGGTGATCCAAGATGGAATCATACAAGAAGCATAGTCCTAGATTTGATGGTACAAATTACTCTATGTGGAAAGTCAGGATGGAATGTCATTTGAGGTGCATTGGTGAGACTTTCTAGAAGATTACAAAGAATACATATACTATTCCTCAGAATGGTCCCTCTACTGCTAATGAAATCAAAGAAGTTGAGATAAATACCAGGGCTATTGAAGAATTGGTGAGTGCTTTGACAAATTCTAAAATGACAAATCTAATAGGTTTGAAGACTGCTCATGAGATCTGGAAAAATTTGGAAAGATTGTATGAAGGAGATCCGCTAGTAAAATTTGCTAAGCTAAAAAGTTTAAAAGGCAAGTGGGAAGATATGAAGATGAGTGAAGATAAGAACATCTTTTCTTTCTCTCAAAAGGTAAATGAACTGGTGATGAGCATTAGATGTGTTGGTGGAGTCTTGGAAGAAGATGAGATTGTGGCTTAAATACTTAGATTTGTACATCCTTCCTACAAATCAAAATCTCATGCTATTGATGAAATCAGGACAGTGAAAAATATAAGAAGAGACATGATGATTAGAAAACTTGTTACCTTTGAGTTGAGTGAATTTAGTGAGTATAGTCCTAAGACCAAATCTGCATTCAAATCTATTGTATCTAGGAAAAGAAAACAGAAATATGATCTGGGAGAAAGTTCCAAGAAGACATTCAAGTACGAAGATGAGATGAAACAGATTGAAGATGAAGAAAGGGAGTTAGAAGAACTAGAAGCATTGATTGTGAAAAGAGAAGCCAAAGGTCATGGTAAGTACAAAGGAAAGTTACCTATTAAATGTTTTTCATGTAGCAAAATAGGTCATTTTACATCAAGGTGTCATGAAAGAACTTCTAAGTACAAACCTGATAAGACTAGATTTGAAAAGAAATGTTATTCTGTTGAAGAAGGTGTTACTAATGATGAATCTGATAAAGAAGCTAGAAATGAAGATGAATGGGTATTTATTGCTATCAAAGCAAATAGTTAGGTGTCCACTGAATCTACTAGCAATATGAATGTTGAGAGAGCTCTTGCAACAAAAGTTGAAGAAAAGGATGAATGGGTAATTGATAGTGGATTCTCACATCATATGACTGGTGAAAAAAGTAAGTTTGTAAGTTTGGAAAACTACAATGGTGGTATTGTGAGATTTGGAGACAACACTTCTGGTGTGATTTATGGAAGAGGCACTATTTCCTTTGGTGGTAGACATAATATTGATGATGTTCTTTATGTAGAAGGCTTAAAACATAACTTTTTGAGTGTTGGATAGATGGTAGACAATGGATACAATCTTTAGTTCAAGGATGGTAAGTGTAGTATACTGGGAAATTTAGGAAACATAATTGCTTCAGGTACAAAGACAAGAGGTACTATTTTTCACCTAATTGCTGCTAGTGAAATTTGTTTAATTTCTCAAATAGATGTAAGTTGGTTATGGCATAGGAGGTTGTGTCATGTGAACTTTGATAACATTGTCAAAATAAGTTCTTCTCAAGCTGTCAAAGATCTTCCTAAGATAGTGAATCCTACTAACACTATGTGCAAGGAATGTCAGATGGGAAAGTAGACTAGAAACTCTTTTCAGAGAAAATAGCATAACTCTAATGGAGTACTGGAATTGATACATACTAATCTATGTGGTCCCTCCGGTATCAGAAGTCTTCAAGGTGAAAGGTACTTTATCTTGCTTATTGATGATTACTCTAGAATGATATGGGTTGCTTTCCTAAGAGAAAAACATAAAGCACTAGAAAATTTCAAAAGTTTCAAAGCTATGGTAGAGAATGAGATAGTTCAAAAGATCAAATGTTTGAGGTCAGACAAAGGTGGTGAATTCACTTCTTGGGAGTTCAATTCTTTATGTGAAGAGCATGGAATTCAAACACAACTATCTGCCCCCCTGACCCCTCAACATAATGGAGTAGTTGAAAGGAAGAAAAAAACCATTCTAGACACTGCTAGAACCATGATTCTAGAAGAAAATGTTCCTCATTTCTACTAGAGAGAAGCTATAAGCACTATTGTGTACACTATCAACTAGGTAAACATCAACAGTAATTCTAGTAAGACCCTTTTTGAGCTATAGTTTGGTTATACGCCTATTGTCAAATACTTAAAAATATTTGGAAGAAAATGCTACATCAAGAGAGATGATGATATAGGCAATTTTGATGCTAGAAGTGATGAAGGAATATTTCTAGGTTACTCTACTAAGAGAAAATATTATCAGTGTTTTAATAAAAGATTGAAGAAAATGGTTTAAAGTGCAAATGTCAAAGTTGATGAAGATATTGATAGACCATCCAGGTGTAGTGGATATGATTTTGATGATCAACATGATAGTACTAACAATGGAAATAATGTTCAGACACAGAGTCAACTTCATTTTTTTCTGGTGAACCAAGGGAATCAAGAAGAAAAAACCAGCAAAAGTGCAGAAGAAAGAGCACAAGAACCAGAAATAAGAGAAAGTCCTAAAATTCCAAGGTATGTGAGGTGAAATCATTCTGATAGTTAGATAATAGGAGATAAGAGAAAAAGTGTACAAACTAGAAGGAGAAATCTAGAAGAATATTATCTAATTTCCAAAACTCAGCCTAGCAATATCAATGAAGCATGCAAAGATGAATATTGGATGGAAGCCATGAAAGAAGAACTAATACAAATAGAAAAGAATGATACATGGGATCTTGTTCCTAGACCTTAGAACAAAAATGTAATTGGAACGGAATGGGTGTTTCAGAATAATTTAAATGAGCAAGGAGAAGTGATTAGAAACAAAGCAAGATCGGTTTGTAAAGGGTACTCACAGATGGAAGGTATTGACTTTGAAGAAACTTTTTCTAATGTTGCTATAATTGAAGTTGTTAGATTATTTCTTGCTTATTTTGCTTTTAAGAATTACAAATTTATCAGATGGATGTGAAGTCAACATTCCTAAATGGTGATCTAGAAGAAGAAGTCTATTTTGAGCAACCAAATGGATTTCAATTGACTAATGAAGAGAACATGGTATGTTGATTGAAAAAATCTCTATATGGACTTAAGCAAGCTCCTAGAGCTTGGTATGCTAGATCGAACGAATACTTATTGAAGCTTGGATTCAGTAAGGGTACTGCAAACAACAATTTGTACTTCAAGTTGGATAAGGATAAAGAGCTGATAACTGAAGTCTTTGTTGATGATATTATTTTTTAAGGTGATGATGACTTGTGTATGAATTTTGTTGATGAAATGAAAAGTGAATTTGAAATTTCAATGATAGGAGATCTGAAATTATTTTTAGGATTGTAAATCACTCAATTTGAAGATGGAATTTTCATATCTCAATCCAAATATGTTAAAGATTTACTGAGAAAACTTGGCATGGAAGATTCAAAGCTATTTGGTACACCTATGGTAACTAGATGCAAACTTACATAGAAGGATGATTATTCTAAAGAAAATAAAACAAGATACAGGTCAATGATTGGTGGATTACTATATCTGACTTAGAATAGGCCAGACATAATGAATTTTGTATGCATGGTTGCTAGATTTCAAGTTGGCCCAAAAGAATCACATGTAACTGTTGTAAAAAGGATTTTCAAATACTTGAAAGGAACAACTAATTTTGGTTTATGGTATCCAAAGGATGATGATCTTAATTTAAATTCCTTTACAGATGTTGATTGGGCAGGTGATGTTAATGATAGGAAAAGTACAAGTGGTTGTGCATTCTTCTTAGGGAAGAAGTTGGTATCTTGGCTAAGCAAAAAGAAGAATTCAATTTCCCTATCTACTGTCGAGGCAAAGTACATTGTTGCTACTAACAACTATACTCAAGTATTATAGATCAAACAAATGTTGAGAGATGTCAGAATTGAGTATGAAGAACCCATTTATGTATTCTGTGATAATTCAAGTGCGATAAACATTTCTAAGAATCTAGTGTTGCATTCAAAGACCAAAAACATATCCATCAAATACCACTTCTTGAGAGATAAAGTAAGTGACAAAGAATTTAGACTGGAGTATGTACCGAACAAGGAGAAAATTGTAGATATCTTTACTAATTCGTTGCCCAAGGATACTTTTGAATATCTTAGAGGAAAGTTAGTGATGATTTCCCTTCCTGAAAAGAACTAAGTGATGCAGATATTTGCATCAGTCCATGAATTCATAGCCATATCTTATTCTGGATTGATGTTGTGGTGGTTGTTACTTAGGGGGAGTATTCAGATGTGCTAAATATGTGGTTCAGAGCTTGTGTACCTTTTTCATTGATTTCAAAGGGAGAGAAATGTAATGTGAAAAACATTTGGAGAAGTGCAATGTGTAAAGGAGAGTTTGTTAGAAAGAAAGCTACTTGGGTTGATGGTATTCTTTTTCACATCACGTGTTGTCATCAATGCCAAAGGGGGATATTTTTGGATGTTGCAGTTGTGTTGCTGATATGTGATTGTCATTTATGTCAACACTATTAGCATTGGTGATTCTGAAGGTTGTATATGTCGAGGATATTGAGAAAATTATAATAAATATATTGTAGGCATCCAATGAAGTTGAGAAGGTCAGAGTGATAAAAATTTGTGTACGTTGATTTGTAGGTGTCACGCATTAAAGTGTTTGTTGTTGAGCCTATCTAGTATGTTATTTAAAATTTTTAGTGGTACGCATCAAGAATTGAGGAAGTTATGAAGTTCAGTGTTCCTATAGTCATTTTATCACTGTAGAAGTTGTTTTTGGAAGAAGAGGATGGAATTCTGGCAATTCCAGGTGTTGCCTATTTTTTTGTGGTGTTCATGGATGTTTCTAGATTATACTCTATCAGTGTTGTACACCTGCATTGATCGGCGCATTCGTGATTAAATATTTTTTCTCGTGTGTTTAAGGTTTTCATGTTCTTGGCCGACATGATGGTGGTGGCGTGTTGTGGATCCTTATGGATTAACTTTTTATTTGGTGTGTTCGAGGATGTTTATTTGGGTCCTCTCTATGTTGTGACTGACTTGTTTTGGTATGTTCATGTATGCTTAGTATGTGTATGTGTGAATAAAGATCAAATCATTCAAGTGTAGAGTAGAGTGTGAAGGAGTTTGAGAAAAGTGTGTAGAAGTTTTTTTGTGCCTAACCAGAACTGTAATCAGGATTTTTTAGAAGCTAATTTCTCAATTCACCCCACTCAGATGGTTTTGATTTGATTGTCTTATGTAAGGTAGTGAGCTTTAGGAAGTGTGCCTAAATGAAAGTGCATTCCCTATTCAATTTTTCATTATACTTTTAACAAGGTATAATTGTGGATTAATCTCCACCATGGTTTTTTCCTTTAATAGGGTTTCCATGCAAAAAAATTGGTGTTATGTGTTTTTGATGTGTTGCTTAATTCTTGCTTTCATTGTTAATCATCAGATATGGAATTAAACGTTAATAAGTCTAATTAAGTTGTAAATTATGTGACAACTGATTCACCCCCCCCCCCCCCTCTCAGTTGTCTCCTCTTGTTTTTCCAACACATTCAAATGAATTTTTCTTAGTTCATGTAAATTCTTAACTTAGGGAACATTATTCCTAATGTCTCCAAGAGAGGACCAATCAAAGAATAGAAGATTCACAACTTAGGGAATGTAGTATGTTGCATCAAGATACTAAGAGTAATATAATATGCTAAGAGATATCATGCTCTTGAAGGGCATCATGCCCATTGTCACCACAATGTGAAAGATGCATTGAATGAAGTAAGAGGACTCCACAATGAAACATGAAATGAAAATGCAAAAAAACAATGCCAATGCATGCCCCCACTTTAAAGAAATTGTTAAACACCATGTTGTGAGAAATTACTTTAAATTAGAAAATGATAAGATGCTAACAATAAAGAGGACATGAGAGCTTATTTGAAAATCCCTATGCCAAGTCATATGTTTCCAAATAAAGCTACATCATGAAAAGAAAGGGATTGCCCCCAAATTGAAACACCGAATACATGAGGGATCCATGGATTTGGGGTCTATATGTATTTGCTACAATGTTTTTAGAGAGATCAGAAATATCATCATTCCCTAAATACTCATGGAACAAGAAGAATGAGACTAAGAGAGTGAAAATAAAGAAAATATTTTAGGTCAACATGGAAGAGATCTAAATGTATCAACACCTTGTGTCATCCCAAAAGGAAAATACAAGACAAAGAAAAGATAAAAGGAAAAGCTTTTGGGTCAACATGGAAGAGACTTAGATGTCTCGATGCCATGTGTCATCCTCAAAAGGAAAACACAATACAAAGAAAAGATAAATATTTATGACATAGAGAAGAATGTAGGTACAAATAGAGGGATTTCACAAAGAGAGAGATACATCAACCAAAATAGTATGGGGAGATCACATTATGTACATGTTGTAAGTGGTGAATGAGGTGTAAAGCACAAAACACTTCTTAATACGATATTATATCAAAGATAAATCAAATTGAACTAATTCAAACCAATAATCTATTGAAAGCGTCATATTGCTCTCTATCTCCAAAGATTTATTAAATCAAAATGGCTCTCAGATCATGGGTGCACTATGATTGTTAAAATGACAATTGAAAGAACGAGATGGATGCTAAAGCAATGATATGGAGCTAAATGTGATAATACTAGATGAATAATGAATTAAACTAGCATGAAATGACATGAAACCGATAAATGCAGCTACAGGAGGCAGCCATAATATGAAAGCTTAATTGTTGGATGCTTGAATGTTGAATGCTTGATGCTTGATGCTTGGATTCCTGCAGAGTAAGAGTGCATAAACTTGATTATCTGGATCCTTTTCTTGGTTCAATGAGGCCATTATTTATAGATTTCTTGGCTGTAGAAATGCACAGGGAAGGCATTGAGAGCCTTGGATTCAATCTGGAGGATTGAATGGTGAGATATGGAGGAGATTGAGAGAATTTTGGTGATTGTCTCTACCCATGAAAACACCAGGCAAGAGAAGAGGAAAGATTGATGGAGGAGGATTGAGAGAAGATTTTGGAATTTGTCTCCAATTTGTCTCCAAAACTTCCCGTGAAGTTTCAAAGCATTAATTGTGACATATTTTAGACATAATTTAGACATAGGATATCTAATTCATTTTTGAGAAAATATAGATGGAATATTCTTTATGCCTTTATTCAAATATTTTGATTTATTTAAATTAGCAAAAGAGGGATAAATAATTTAATAAAACGAACTATAAAAGTTGTTTATTAAATTAAACAGAAGAATATGGCAATTAATCAATAAGTGTTGGATCTTTATTTAATTAATTTGAGATCGATGTGATAGAATAAAATAGGGATTTGATAATTAAATCAAACAAAGTATTTAATTTTTTTTATTTAATTAAGATGAATTTTAAATGTGAATGTGAATGTGAACTATATAAATAAATATTTCTATTTATTCAATAGTAGAGGAAATTAGAATAATTAATTAAATAATTTGTATTTAATTAATCGGATGCTCCAGACCAATTTTAGGTGTATACACATGCAATCACACACATAACATGAAAAAGAAAACAATGCAAAAGATTAGTAAGACACATGTGAGTCAACCTATATCAATTCCTTCACCTCCCAATCTTGTTCATTGTATACGGAAGGAGGACAACTAGCCAAAGGGACAACAAAAAGTGCCAAGCTAGGTTCATGACCAAGTTCAACATTCTTCCTAGGAGAATTATCATTTATGTTCATAGAAGAGGAAAATAATGTATTTAATTCATTATGCACTTCTTCATCAATTTTAGAAACCTCATCATCGTCATCGAAGTTAATCACAATTGGAGGTCGAATGATAATGTCTTAAGAATGATTTACCTCTTGTTGCGGTATAGGATCTTTTTGCTGTGGAAAAGAGGGAGACTCATCATGTATTGCTTTAGTCAAGTTTGGATGTTGATTTTCTATGTTGTTCTTATCTTCATTTAACCTTCGAGCAAGGGCATGATTTCTATGCCTACGCTCTCTAGCATTTTTGTTTCTTTTGGTACGATTTTCAAGTTGTTTTGGTTGTTTCATAAAAGGGTAAAAGGATGCATTAGTCTCAAGGTTGTCAAGGAAATCATTTATAAAGTTGTTCATGTTGTCATCATCTTCTCCAATGATGTCAACATGACAAGGGACATGTATTAGGAGTTGAGTGAGGATGAGTAAGTTCAATTTCATTAGGGTCATTTCCAAAAGCATAGCTTGACACATCCACATGATTTGAAGGACATCCAAAGCTTACCAAAGAACATATCCATGATGAAATGCAATGTAATAACCTATAATGAAATTTGTAAATGTAATTTTAAAATAAATCAAATTAAGCTAGATGCAATGAAATGAATGAAATAGAAACTCAATAAACTAAAATAGAAATCTAATAACAGAAAATAGAAGCACAAAACAAAGTTTTTAATGTTTTAAAATGTAGGTTTAGATCTGATATGGGACTAAATCACCCAAAGGGGCGTATGAATCCCAATCAAGGTTTTTTTAGGGGTTCAAATGCTAATAAACAAACAACACAAAATACCCACAAACTAGGAAAAACAATTATACAAGAACTAAATCGCCCAAAGGGGCGAATGAGTCCCAGTTAGGGTTTTAACATGAATTTCAGCAAATTCTGAGTGTATGTTATGTTTTTTGGTCTGGATGATGTCTAGACAATATGCAATTATAGATTTTATGTGAAATATAATGATGCAAGAGATGAAAATGCAACCTAAATGCACTTTCACTAATGCAAAGTTTAGAAACCCTTGATAAATACATACAACAACTGGATGTGATATGTGTATACATACAGACATACATATATGCACATATGTATAATACACATATACATAATCTTTCCTTTGGATGTGATAGAGGAGGTATGCGGTTCAAGGTTTTGAATTGGGGAGTTGGGTGAGGTAGCCTCCTCATTGGAAGAGGAAATAATAAGACCAACCAGGGGTTTCTTAAAGGAGACCTTAAGCTTTTTGGACCTGGTAGAGGAAGGGTAAAGGTCTATAGGCAAAGTGGGGGTAGAGATAGCTCGAGGAGAACTATGGAACTCAGAGGGATGGGATTTTCCTAATGTTTGTTTTATGAGAGAAAGACCATCCTTTAGCCTAATAAGGGAAGGATTAAATATGTGTGGATGAACATTAGGAACTAGGGTAAGGGCTAGTTTGTAATGGTACAAATAATAAAATAACCCTTGGTATAGGGGGAATTATTTTTCATTAAATTAGGTACCTCTTATTCAAGGGTTTATTGCAACTCTAAATAATAGTTTATTCATTACCAAAACCCTTGTAACTGTAAATAATGGTTTATTCATTACCAAAACCCTTGTAACGGTAAATAATGGTTTATTCATACCCAAAACTGAATATCATAGATAGATAAGATTTTATTTATTACCAAAACCCTTGTAACTGTAAATAAGGGTTTATTCATACCCAAAACCAAATATCATACCCAAAACTAAATATCACAGTATCATTTATAGTTTATTAGAAAAAATAAAATTTTACAATGTGATTCCAACTATTAGATGTTTTATTCACAAAAATGCAAACATTCATATGGCCACACTACTGACATGTGCCTATTATTTAACCATGACTATCATAATATCCTTGCAGCACTAAAAGCACAATAGAAAAATTGAACTACTCATCGAGACCACAAAGAAGATTTTCCAAGCAAGAGGAGTAAAAATACAATGGATCCTGTTGTTGGGTTGTGTCTTATAGTTGCTGAAACCCTTGCTCGCATGACCATGACTCACTCTCAATGCTTTCTCCTGAACATTCCAAAAATGAGTAGGGCCTCTTTTTTTTAATTTTATAATCCTTCGTTCTGGTCGAACACTATTTGGTCAAAAGGGTTTTGATTGAAACCCTTCCGTCTAAATATGTACCACCACATCAGCACCATCTCACTATTGGTTTTGGTCGAAAACCTCTCTACCGAACATTTTTTGATCAAAAACAATTTACTCAAAACCATTTAATTGGATAAAAGTGTAACACGACTTTGTGCTTTTACCCCTAGACCAGATATAGCCCAAGCAACTTGGGAGTTTTCAGTAGGTTTATATCTAACATTGGTAGAGAGAATTGGAATTTTATTAAGAGGGTGTTTAGATATGTGAGTGGTACTTCATATTACTATTTGTTTTATCATGGTAATGATGGTGTGGATAACTAATTGGACATACAAGTTTTTTTGATGTGGATTGGGAAGTTGACTTGGATAGTCAAAGGTCCACTAGTGGCTATGTTTTTACTTTGTTTGGAGGTGTAGTGAGTTGGATGAGTAAGAGGTAGCCTATACTTGTGTTATCCACCACTAATGTAGAGTATATAGTAGCTACACACTCTTCTAAGGAGGCGGTTTGGTTACAGATACTTGGTAATGGCATTAGGTTTGATTGTAGGATAGTGAGGAATGGATGTGACAATTAGAGTGACATACATTTAGCCAAAACTCCAATGTATCATCCTCATACTAAACATGTTTATGTTCAGTATTACTATGTGCGAGAAATGATAGATAATGGTAATTTTTTGATTGACAAGTTTGACACTTTGAATACTATTACAAATTCTCTCGTGAAGGCAATAACCACAAATAAGTTCTCTTGGTGCATGAAGGGCATGGGCCTTGATCACTATACTTGATTATATACTTTATTTGTATCTCATGGATGTAATTACAATGTATAATGTCAAGCGGGAAAATGTTAGGATAGGTGACATTATAATTTCTATCTTAAGTTGATTTATGTGTCTCTATGTTCTTTAAAAATTAGTCTAGGGTACATGAGGGACAAAATATTTAGTATTTATTTTCCTTTGATAAAATGTAATTGCATTTAAAGAGGTGGACCCATTACGGTGGTAGTTACAAAGCATCTTGGAGGCATATTCCTCTTGGGCATCCAATGTTTTTGGTGGGGACCACTTGAGTGTGCATGTCCTTGCATGTTATTTACATTTTTTGCATGCTCTTGCATGGTTGGGTGCCCAGGTTTGCATGTTGGTGCATGTTCATGCATGTAGCTATTAGAGCTATCAAAGAGTTATGGAGAACTCAAGTTTGACCAGTTCTAATTGGTTGTGGGTTAGACACCCATGTGAAGGCCATATGATAATTTTTAATATTTTATTCCATGTTTATGGGTTGACCACTAAGGAGGGCATGGGTTTCTCTAGGTGGTTTTACTTGTTTTGGGATAGCATTTGTGGTATTCTCTCCCACAAACTTCTATACATTGGAGCCTTGAGATGGTGGTTTAGTGTGAGTTCTTTGCAGGTTGTCAGAGTGATGAAGTGCTACCTGATTACATAGAGGATAGTTGTATTGATGTACTTCTTTGAAGATTAATACAAACATTAGATCTCTTTGGGTGTGGAGGTTTTTCCCACAAGGGTGTCTCCACATATATATTGTGTCACTTGTGTTGATGACTTGTGGTAATGCAGATTTTTCTTTCATTGTTGCAATTTTCAATCATTTAATCATTTTATGGTAATCTTATAAACATAATTTCAGATTTGCAATCACTATAATAAGTTCATATTGTTGTAAGTTATACCTTTATTTCCAACACTTTTACTATGTCATATACTAAAACACCTAATCATCCTCACAGATCGTCATTTGCAAAACGATTCATAGTCAAGGTAATTGAACTAATTTTCAATTGAATTAATACTTTAGTTAGAACTTATTGTAGTGATTTAGATGTCAATTTTAAATATATTATAGTTATATGTACATACATTTGCAGTCCTACATTTTTATATTTTTAATGTACATGAAGTTGATGTTACTACATCCATGAGAAGTTCTCAAACAATCTTAGTTGTATCACCAAGTTGAGTATATGGTTTTTAATATCTACTAGATATATGTAGATATATGTTTAGTTTATGTTTGTTTGTCAACAATTATATATTAATTTGTAAATTTTATTTTTCTTCTTGTAGAGTATTCCCCCATCCACGTATGTAGATCCTCTAAAATTTTAATATGGTAGGACTCTTGATCATCCTTAGGGACCATCACTTGCTAAATGTATATCAGTGAAAAAAATGGCTTCAACTAATAAAGAATTGAATTTGACTGTAATTGATATTTTTGAGAAATTATAGTTTAATATAGTGATTAGATGTTAATTTGAAAGTTATTTAAAATAGTAGATAAGATTCTATATAGTAGTCTAAGTTAATTACCATTGAGATAAGATTATATTCAGAAAATAATATAATTTATGGTTCAATTTTTTATTGTGTAGCCGACTTCTCATCCATTACATGGTGTGAAGAGGCTAATTTTTTATGATCTACCACAAGTTTAGGATTTTCTTGACATGGCATAGATATTTGACATATACATTGTATATAGACCTTGAGATGACATATGCCACATGTTTTGAGCTGGCATATATACCAAATTTGTATATGTACATAATTACTCTACACTTTAATATATAAAAAATAATATTCGATATATTATGTTCATTCTATGCATGTTTTCCTACTTTGAAACTTAAATTTTGAATGTATAAGCACTTCATAATGTTTGAGATATGATGAATAACATGTTATATCTATTGATTTCTTTCAATCTTGTATTTTAATAGTTTACGAATGACATATCTGTTGTGCATATTTTGCACACACGCCCCGCTGTAGGCAGGGACCCTCTTTTTTCGCTCCCGGTGGGCTTCTTTGCTCCCATATAATTTTGTGTACTCCTAATTTTGCTGTCCTAGTTGGTCAATGTGCCCTTCAAAGTCTCATTTTTGGCTGACCATATTTTGCCCCTAAAATAAAAAAATTGCTAAGTCTTGGGTTTTTCGGGCTTGCCCCCCCCCCCCGCTTGCTCAATTCGCTTTTTCCTTCATTTTTTGACTTTGGGGATGGATTTCCTATGGATTTTGGATGTTTTTGTGGTGCCTAAGTGAGCTGAAAAGGTTTCATTAAGTTTCAAAAAGTTTTGAAAAATCCAAAACAACATTTCTGCAGCAGCATTGTTGCAATAGCATTTCCAGAATGGCATTCCGGCCTCACATCTCCGGAACGTCCAAGCGCACCTCTGATTTGAAAACGGACTTCAACCCAGATGGTGAAATTGGATCTTATCCTCCCTTGGCCTTTCAAATTCTAAATTTTCATCTGGGAGATACCATCCAGACTTCCATGCTCTATTGGCCATTTTCAAAACAGCATTTCCAAAACAACATTCCAGGCTCACGTCTCCGGAACATCCAAGCGCACCTCCGATTTGAAAACGGACTTTGACCCAGATGTAAAAATTGGATCTTGTACTCCCTTGGCCTTTCAAATTTTAAATTTGCAGCCGGGAGATACCATCTGGAGTTCCATGCTCTGTCGGTCATTTTCAAAACAACATTTCGAGAACAGCATTTCGGGCTCATATCTCTGGAACATCCAAGTGCACCTCTGATTGGAAAACGGACTTCGACCTAGATGCCGAAATTGGATCTTATCCTCCCTTGGCCTTTTAAATTCTAAATTTTCAGTTGGGAGATACCATCCATATTTCCATGCTCTATCGGCCATTTTCAAAACAACATTTCTAGAACAACATTATGGGCTCACGTCTCCGGAACATCCAAGCGCACCTCTGATTTGAAAATGGACTTCGACCCAGATGCTGAAATTAGATCTTATCTTCCCTTGGCCTTTCAAATTCTAAATTTGTATCTAGGAGATACCATCCAGAGTTCCATGCTCTGTCAATCGTTTTCAAAACAGCATTTCCAGAACGAAATTTCGACCTCATGTCTCCAGAACATCCAAGCGCACCTCTGATTTGAAAACGGGCTTCGACCCAGATGGTAAAATTGGATCTTATCCTTTCCAAACCTTTCAAATTTCAAATTTGTAGTCGGGTGGTACCATTCAGGTTGCCATGCCCTGTTCGTCATTTTTAAAACAACATTTCGACCTCTCATTTCCGGTTTCAAGAAGCCTACCATGGGTCCATTGACATAACCATTTGATCCAATGAGGAATGCTGAAATTCCATTGGGAAGAAGGTAGATTTCAGTCAATTTCAGCTGCAGTAAAAGGGAAATCAGCTAGAAGATAAAACTACTACAGTGACTAGCCACTACAAGACAAAATAGGGGAAAAATAAAGATGTATTTTAAATTGTTGAATATTGTGGGGTAGGTGAAGCCCTAATGTAATTGAATCTGAGCCACACAATGTAACTCAATCCTAGCCATTCATTTGGGCTTTGGAAAACTATAAATAGGGGTCTTCCCCTCATTTGTAAAGGGTTGGAGAGCTGATATAAAAACATTCTGCAGTAATAGAAAGTAGCATTGCATGATCTATGGGTGTTACCTTTTGAGTTTGCACATTATGTGTGAATGGTTCTACCTTCCAAGTTAGTTTTAGTTGTATTTTCTTGAATGGAAGTGACGATGGTTGTTGTTGTTACAGTATTTTATGAGCTTTCAGCCCATACTTTTGGCACTTGTTGATGACAAGTTGTTGTGAAAAGTTAACCTGGTCTTCTTTATTTGATTGCTGCAACTTAGTTCACTTGCATGTTCATGATGTGTGTATGCAAACTAAAAATCTGCAGTCCTTAGAAGATTGCACTGGTTTTGTGTAACTGTAGGATCCTTTTGGCCAAGCAAAACCCATTTTAGGGAGTTTGTCTACTGTAGCAGCCTCCATGATCACTGTTCATTTGTAGTTTCAGATCCAGGAACCTTCTCTCTTCCCTTCCCTTTTTTCCCTTTTTTTAGTAAGTAACCTTAGGCAAGGTTCATTTCACATTGTAAAGCTAAATCTGTTGTTGAAATGGAGTTCCAGACTACTGTTTCAACCTGTAGCAAATGCTCAACAACTTTCCCATCTCAAGAACTCCATTTGCAGATCCAAATTCCCCACTTTGTAACTCATTTGTAAGTCCACCTTGTGATTCTAGCAAATCACATAAATCAACTGAAATATTCCAAGCACTGTCAAGACCTGACATCCGAGAGACCTTGGGATAATGTTCTACAATTTGATTATGGAAGATTGTCTTTCAAGAGAGGTAATGCACCTATGTATTCCCTGTGTTGTGAAGTCCATAAAAAAACCATCAACAATATCATTTTTACTCATAAATTATCATTAGAAATTTGCATTAACTTGTATACTACTATTGATCCTACAACACCTATAGAATGAGGAGAGATGGATAGGAGGAACACTATGGATGAGTGTGGGAGGTGTTTGCAGACTTGCATGGCCAGGTGAGAACATGGGTTGTTTTCTTTCCTATGTCGATGTGGAGTGGGGTAGTGGGGGCTCTCTTTCCCCTGCTCTTGTTTCTTCTTTATTTTGCTTGTGTTTTTCCTCCTTTTTGTGTTACTTTGTGCTGTCTTTTTGGGTTCTCTTTGTGGATTTTTGTTGTACAAGCTACATGGCCCATGTAGGGGGTTCAGGGGACCTCAAAAAATTTCCTTTTAAATATTCTATTGTTGGTGACATTTATTCATCCTCTGGCCATGAGAATGAGAGAAATTTTCTCTTGCATGCAATAGAGGAGTTGAAGAACAATCAAGCTCAAAGCTTTCGTCCAAAACCCTATGGGTGTTTAGAGAGATGTAAGGATCGCCTAGTGGTGGTGATCAACCCAAACTTAATTTCTAAGGATTTTTCGTATTAGGTCAAGCATGGACTCCTCTCCAAGTTCATATGGGTCTGCATTTCTTTACCATTTTTGGAAATTTGGGTCCATAGCAATTGGAATCCTGAATGAGATTTGAAATTTATTTTGGGAGCTAATGGATATATTTTCCTAGTCTTTTCTTAGATTTTTGATTGGGAGCTAATGTATATATTTCAAAGGGGTCCCATAATTTCATAATCAGGCAAGACTCTTCATTAAACCAAGGCATTTGGGGTTTGACCCAACTGAAGAGATGCACATGAGAATTTTGATTTGTATTTTCCTACCTCACTTTCCAATGGATTTTTGGTGTAAGGACATATTGCATTCTATTGTAGTTGTGTTAGGAAATCAATTGGGCCTATCTCATCAAACTCTTCATCATAGGGTAGCCTCATTTGCTTGTTTGTACATGGAAAACAATTTAAATATCCCTTTACTGGAATCTATTGAAATTAGGCTAGGAGATATGTGTTGGTTTCAATAGGTGGATTATGAAGCCCTTACCTTATACTGTTGAACTTGCCATGAATATGGGAATTTTTAAAGAAACTACCCTAAGTTGCAAACTAAACCCCAAGAGCATCTTCCTGGTGTGTATGTAAACACTTCCAAAGCTAAAGTAAAATCATTGATTCAGAGTGAGGAGCTTGATTAAAATGGGTTTATACCTATGAAATCCTAGTCAAAATTAAAGATGTTAAACCAACAGAATAAAACCATGCTCAAAGAGGCTTCTAGTAAAAAATTTGAAGTTCTTGAAAACTTTGAGGAGCTAGAGTCAATGGAACATGATCTCAACTTTAGGAATCTGATTTTTCAAGAATCAAATCTTGTTGATCAATACCATATGG
The DNA here is from genome assembly GCA_007115665.2 of Sequoiadendron giganteum. NCBI lineage: Eukaryota > Viridiplantae > Streptophyta > Pinopsida > Cupressales > Cupressaceae > Sequoiadendron > Sequoiadendron giganteum. The sequence continues at coordinate 177,103,170 of CM021107.1, read as the reverse complement.
TATCCAATCCAACATCTATCATGCATGAAACTTCACAAGAAGGAGTTGTCCCCTCTTTGTCCCTAGTTAAGCATAGGACTCATTAACAGTAGCCTATGGTTGCTTTTGTGCGTATTTTGGCTCCTATTCCTTTGGAGGAAATCCCTATTGAGAACGTAGGAAATAATGGTACAAATGAGTTGGACACTGATTCTAGGGCTAAGTATGATGGTAAAAAAATTAATTGGCCTCCCCTACGAATATAATAGATAAGTTTAAAGAAAGTGACTAGTGACAAGATGACTAAATTTGGTTGGAAGAAGGCCTTGGAGAAGATGAAGATTATAGGAGAACTTTTGGTGGAATCTAGTGTTTTTAAGACATTGGACTCTCACTTTTCATCCTCTCATAAATGATTATGTTATCTTGAAATACAAGGGGTTTGGGTGGAATCCCTAGACAAAAGGCTACTCATGATTTAGTTCATGATCATAATTGAAATATTATTTTCAGTCAGGAGACCAAGCTTCCTATGGAAGATATGATGAAGATTGCTCCCAAACTTTGGAGGATAATTTGTTTTCAATGTGTTGGATCTCATTTTTTTGCTAGAGGTGTGGCATGTATTTGGGACCCTTGTAAGATTTTTCCTCTTTAATAGATGTTTCGAAGGAACTCCCTTTCTTTGGTTGCATATTTCTTTGATTTGAGCATGGTGGTTTTGTTCATCAATGTCTATGCACCTAATGATATTCCCGGTAAGCTTGTACTCTAGTCTCATGTTAGATTTATTTTTTCTCTTACTCATTCTTGCCCTTGGATTTTGGCAGGATATTTTAACTCTATATACACTATGGAGGAAAAACTGGGCGAGTTAGCTGGTTGAGGCCTTCTTCTTCCTTACTTCAGGACAATATTAAGTTTCTTAATCTAGTGGATATTCAACCCACTAATGGAACCTGTACCTAGCATAATCAAAGATGTGGGGAGGGCTCTATTTTTTAGTGGCTAGATAGATTCCTAGTGTCAATGGATTGGATTGGTAATTATGGACTTCTTCTTTTGAAATTTTGGGTCTGATCATTGGATGATTATGTTCTCTTCTTGTCAGCTCTCTAGGGTTAAGCACCCTCCTTTTAAATTCCAACTGATGTGGCTTAGGGATCCTATCCTACACCAACTTGTTGATTAATGGTGGGTTGAAGGGAGGCCTTCCTTTGGCACAACAATGTTATCTTTCTTCAAGAGGCTCTAGTTTGTCATATTCAAGATTAAGAAATGGAATAAAATAGTTTTTGGTAATCTCTTTCATAAGTGGAAGCGAATTCAGGATCAACTTGATTGCATTACTTTCAAAATCAAGGAAGAGAGGATGATAGTTGATTTTCTTTAGGAAGAAACCAAATTCTCCAAGGAGCTTGTTGAATGGGAGCTTTGGGAAGAGATTTTTTGGAAACAAAACTATCATATTGATTGGGTCAAAGAAGGTGACAAGACTACTACTTTCTTTCATAATTTGGTTAAGGTACATAAAGGCAGAAATGTTATTTCCTCTCTCTTATTGGCTCAAGGGGAGAATTTAAGCTCACATCAAGCTATTTCTAAGGAGGTGGTTTGTTTCTTCTCTTCTCTCTTCTCTGAGGATAATCCCCTCACCTTGGAGGAGGAGAATCTGGTTATGGCCTACATCCCCCCATTAGTCATAGTGGAAATGAATAATGCTCTTTTGGCACCTATCTCATTGGTAGAACTTGAGGACACTATATTCCAGATGAAGAAAGGTAAGTCCCCTGGCCCTGATGATTTCCCCATCAAGTTTTCTAGGAATTTTGGGACATCTTTAAAATGGATTTATTGGAGGTGGTTATGGATTCTTACACTAACAAGTAGATGCTTAAGGCTATAAACTCCATTTTCCTTGCTTTGATTCCAAAGAAAGAGGGTCCCAGTTCCTTGTATTCTTTTTGACTTATTGCATTGAGCAATATGACCTACAAGATTTTACAAAGTTGATTGCTCAAAGATTGAAGAGGTGTTTAGACCCTTTAATTTATCTAGAGTAGGGTGGTTTTGTCAAGGGTAGGAAAATTGTGGATGGTATTGTGATGGCAGATGAAGTGATTCACTCCATGTCGTATGCGCAAGAAAAATCCATGTTCATCAAATTGGATATATACAAAGCTTATGACAAAGTCAGGTGGTCTTTCCTTCAACATTTTATTTTGGCTTTTGGTTTTCACTCTAAGTGGGTCTTATGGGTTATGAGTTGTGTGACCACATATTCCTTATTGGTTCTTGTGAATGGATCCCCTTCGTCTTCTTTTTCTGTTGGTTGGGGACCCATGCAAGGGGATCCTCTTTCACCTTATTTATTTTAATGGCTAAATCTTTCGAGCGACTACTCAATCAACATAGGGATAGAAGCTTGATTTATGGCTTCTGTTGGAATTAGGGTTTGGAAGCATGGACTCATCTCCAGTTTGTGGATGATACAACTCTCATGGGTGTTTCTAGGATTGAGGAGGTTGTTAACTTTAGGAGATCTTTAAATATATATTTGATGGTGTTTGATCAACAAATCAATGAGGATAAGTCAAAAATTATTTTCTTCAATACTCCTAATTTTATCTAGTGTAGAATTTCCAACATTCTTCATTTTTAGATTGGTCAACTACCCTTGGAGTATTTGTGGATTCCCCTTTGTGTTGTAAATTTAAAGAGGAATGATTGGAAAAAGATCATGGATAAACCAATATTGATTAATGGGTCACATAGCTACTTCCCTTATGTTATTCTTGTGAATTCCTAGCCTTGTCTAGATATTTGTTTTGACCTTTTTTTATAAGGATGGTGCATGTGTAAGAGGTTGTTTTATTAGACCTTTGATCCACCTTTTAAATTTGATTACTTATTGTAGGTTTTAAGAAGTCTGTATGTGGTATTAGGTGTATAAAATGTTTCCTAGGTGGTAGGTCTATGGGTTAGGGGTATTTTTATTCTATAAAACCCCTTAAATAAAGTCTAAAAGCCATTCTAATTACCGATTTATGAAAAGTGACGAAAATTAGAGTTGGTTGGGTGGTTGGGAAGTTATGGGGAATTGGTTTCCTTTTTCCCAAGTCTATATATTCCTTCTCTTTGAAAGGAGAAGGGGCTTCTCTCTTTTTCCTTGGATTTCTCTTTTTCTTGGCATCTCTCTCTTTTTTCTTTGGTTATGTTTTTGTCCTTGGGATTATTTCTCCTTTTGGGAAAGTGAATCCTTGGTGGAGATAGAGGAGAGGATGGGAGATGAAGAATGGAAGAATAGGGATTGAAGGAGAGGCTATCACCTTTTGGATTTGTACTTAGTTTGGTAAGTTACACCCCTTTGTAGATCTTTGTTTAAGATGCATGAAATATTGTTTATGTTTTGAAATTTATGTGCAACTTATTGCTAGATGATTTTGAGGTATTTGTTAAAAATATTTACTTAGTTTTATCTTGTTGGAGTTCCACCATGTTTTAGTTTCTCTTAATATGTATGACTATTTAAGGGTAAGGATTATGAATTATAGTATGTGTGTTTTCATTGTGCATAGTATGTTGTGTAATTTGTTTAACGAACCCTTGTGAATAGTGATGGTGGGTGTAAGGGAAAGCTATGTGACCCTTACAGCTCGGGGGTGGATTGATTTTCAATCCCATGGTTGGGAGGAGAGCCCATTGGCCAAGATTATTTTTCTTTGATCCTTGTCTTTTAGGTACATGTATTGAATAAGAAAGGTTATCTTGGGAATTTTAACCTATGGATTGCAAGGGAGAAACATGTTGCTCTTGTGGGGGTTTACAAAGTTATTAAGAACCTAGTTATCCATTGTAATTTAGAGTTTAATTGTGGTAGAAGGAGTTATACTTGATAAAAAGGAATAAGAAGAATAAAAGTTAGTTGTTTTTATCTTAGAGGATTTTGGAATTCAAAGGATAATATTAACTTAGAAAGAACCAATTTTTAATGAAATATTTTGTGTATAATATGTTGTTGTGTAAATTCTTAATACATACACTTTCCAGCAATGTTTAATTTTATTTAAATAAATTTTATAATGTATATTATAGGGTATTTATGTTATATAGAAATAATCAACAATAAGTTTAGAGAAAAAAATATATCAAATACACATCCTAACCAATTTGACTAATCAATTTTTGAGGATTACAACATTGTTTCCCCTATGCCAAACAATAAACTGATTCAAAGTAGTTTCACAAATTTGATCATAAAAAATGGTCCACATGATATTGAAAGATGAAATTTAATGGGTTTTTCAATTATTAATCTCAGAAAACATATTCAAAAATTGTATTAACCCAAATCACCAATTTGGATTTATTAAGAAAATGTTGACATCCTTATTCATAAAAAAAAAATCTGTCATAAAATAGTATTACATATCTGATCACACAGAATGGAATACAAAGTGTTAGCTGATACAATTTAAAGGGTTTCTGAAAATCAAAGTTTTGTAGAACATATTCAAAATATATATCAACCCAGTAAACCAAATAAAAGTAATGATTAAAACATTACTGCCCCTACTTTAAAATTAAAATTACAAATTGAAAAACCAAATTGAGTAGAACCAAGTTAGGGTTTCATGAAGACAAAAGAGTTGAAATATGTTTATTTCATCTTCTTCCTCTTGTTAACGTGCAACACAAAATTTTACCAATTTTTTTATTTTCAAAACAACAATCATATGGAGGAAATGAAGAAACAATATAATATGTGAAAAAAATCAAGAAATAATATAACATGTGGAAAATAATTTTCAAAGAGAAAATGGCAAATAGTTGAGAAGACTCATATTTAAGGTATTATAAGTTAGTTTGAAATTTGTTTCTAGTTATTTGTTAATTATTTATTTAATTAATGTTTAGATACAAAATTTTCTTGTTTATATTCATTTCCTTTATTTTTATAATTCATCTCTCCTTAAAATTTAATTCAAGAATACTCAAATTTTATATATCATACATAAACATTGAGTCTTAATGTTCAACTCAAAATTGTAAGGTAGTGAGTTGGATGAACTATTTTTAAAATTATCAAGATACAAATTAGGCTTCATTAAGAATTGTTTAAACATGTTTTGATATAAAAATATCAATAATCGGATGAGAATAAATTGTTCAAATTAAATCTTAGAATTGGTATAACTTTCAAATATAACAAGTAATGCCATAGTTAGGTATATAAAATGATGTATAAGATATTATGATCACTATGTTGATGTTGTCCTCTCAGGTTATGAAACTAAGCATTGTACATAACTAATCAAATAATTAGACATACTTAGATTTAATAATACCCATATATTTTAGTATGTAAATCAAAAAGAAATTTATAGAGTAGTTTATCATTAAAAAAAAAAATTGAATTAATATGAGTTATAAATTTATGGTTATTCAATTACTTCATTCCTTTAGTCTTAGTTTTACTCTATGTTAGAACTTATAATGAATGAAATTAGTAAATTTTGGTTTGGGCCTGCAAATCAATTCCTTTCGCTTTTGTGCCTCTAAGAGGAATAATCAAACAATTCAATTTGATAAGAATGGTGAAGATACTAACTTTCAAATGAAAAAAGTGAATTGAGTAGGGAGGAGATTATTTTCAAGGATAGGTAAGTTAGTTTTAAAGTTATTTTTTTTGTTGAAAAATTAATTACTTGTTAGTGAATAGAGTATTATAGTTATTTCATTTTATTTAGTAAATTTTAATAATAATGGTAACGGTCTATTTTGATTAACTTAATATAAAGGGAGAGTCTAAAAATTCTTATAGAAAGCGTTAGTTTTTCTTTGAGATTTGGGTAATTGAATAGTAAAATAAGGTTTGGTTTTTGTGTGTGGTAAGTTGGTGGTGTTTGGAAACTAGTTTAGTTAGTTTGCTAATGTTCTTGTCTCTAATTTAATTATTCTAATTCCACCTATTGTGTATTAATTATTTTACGAAGTGGTAAACTTGAAATCACATTGAATCCCTTTATTTACATAGAATTAATTATGTTGATCCATTTATATGTGTTCAATTATCCATGTAACCAATAAAGTTAGGAGGCCATAGTATTCTATCTGAGTTTTGTTCTATCTTTTATCTAGTCAAGATAATCATCATTTTGTTGAGGTTTACCCATCCCAATGGTCTTTTCTTGGGGAGTGTCCTTATCCATCTTGTTGACTAAATTTTGTTTTCTAAATATTTACCCTATATCATCATTATAGGGTTTTCAATCAATGTCATTTAAATTATCTTGGTTAATGTGGTTACTTAGTGTAGTAATGAAAAAATTAGCATTTTCCCTTACTTGGTTTGATAATTGACATTAAAATTGAATTAATGGTGTCTTGGAGTAGTACATTGTAATGTGTTGTACACATTCACATTATTGTAGGCCCTTTATTTGATTAAAAAATGCTTTAATTGATCCTTTACAAAGGTGTTGTGAAGTGTTGTAACACACTTTCACACTTTTCTAGGATTTTTTTACTTAATTAAGCTTTATGGGTCCCTTCTTAATAAAATATATTTAATTTTGTACCTTATTTAGGTGTTGTAAAATGTTTTAAAGCACTTTCACATTTATCTAAGGTGGTCTGAATTAATTATGGTTAATTGGAGTTAATTAACCCCTCTAATTTAAATTTAAACCTTATTTATGACACCTCTCGAAGATCTATCCCGACACCCATGATTTAAATAATATAGCATTTAATTGGGAAAAAATTAGGTCTTGGAAAATGGTTCCAAGACACATTCACCCTATGTGGTGAATGGGTCCTCCCTTAATAGGACCCCCCTTCATCAGTTGTTTCTAAAAAAAATTTGAATGCTCTTTCCATCCCTCGGGGTTAGGTCTTGGAAAACTAAGCCAAGACGCATTCACCCTAGGTGGTGAATGGGTCCTCCCTTAATGAGGACCCACTTTTCAAATTTAATTCTAGTGGGAATTTAATAAATTTTACTTTCAAATCTAGTGTCGGCCTTAATTGTTTGAATTTTAAGGTTAATCTCCTAATTTAGTATAAATAAGGGGTTAATTCACATTGTTTCTCCTAGCAATTCATTCTAAGCCTTCAAGCATTCAATTTTACAATCATTGGAGCATCACAAGAGCATTCATAAGGCATTTCAAGGTAGATTTCAAGAGTTTATTGCAATAATTTAAGACAATTCATCATGGAAAGGGTTTAATGCATTCACATATGTTGTTAAGCTAAGAAAGTGGATGTAGCATTGAGGATCTACTTAAAATAATTGTTATGCATCACATTCAAGGATCAAGATCTACATTATTCATGGCCACTACATGCTATTTTGTATATTTCTTTCACAAGACATCATCCAAGGTGATATCAATTGCATATTTCATGTTTCATGCTTTTCTTCCTTTCAATGTGTGTTTGCAGATTTACAGGTTGAAGATCAAGTGGAGCAAGCTTGGAGAAAAATTATCAAAGTTACAAAATTTGTCATCTAAAGTGCAAAATCAAAGATTTGAAGCTAAAAAATTATCTACAAACTTCGACAAGCTGATAACTGAGATTTTGAGAGTGTGGACATTAGATAACAAGACATGATCTCAGTTTTAGAAACCCTAATGGGGACCCATTCACCACTGAAGGCGAATGAGTGCTTTGTAACTTTAAAAACAAGTTTTTTACAAGGTACACACCTTTTTATGTTCTAAAACTTCCCTCGTAGTTGATATAATAGTTAGGCATCATTTCTGATTCTTATTTGCATCTTATCATACACATAATTGAATGAAACACCCATTAGAAAAATAGTGGTTCATCATCTTGTTCATTAAACATTTTGGTGAATTCATTTTTTGGTGTTTCACTTAGTGATAGAGGATTGCCATATTTATCTCTTTACTTGAGAAGTCAATGTATTACTTAAATGTTAAAGATTTGAGAATGCTTCAATAGTTAATTATTGTTGTTAAGTAATTTAACCCTAGGATTAAAATAATATTTGAGGTCCAACTAGAGTTATGGACACAAGTTTTTATTATCACTTGTCTAAGAAAATTTTCAATCATGTCTATCTCCCCATGTTAGGTCGAATACCTTATCTAAGTAATAATAGTAATAGAGTTCAAAGGAAAATAAATGAAAGAATATGGAATGGGCTCACCGAATGCCTTCAACCTCCATGGTTGACCTCCATTACAACTTCTTAGCTTGTTGTGATGGAGAGTGTGCCCTCAGATTTGATGAGCAAACTTCTACAAATGGACTAGCCCTAAACAAAGCTTTGAAGGATTTGTACTATAAATTATGCAATAGAAAATGAATTCTAAATGAAAGTGCTCAAAATGTCAATACTAGAATGCAAGAAATATTAAACTTAAGCAAGAACTCCAAAATACTAAGAAATTCAAGATTCTTGAAATGAGAACAAAATTGACATTTTATAGAAAATGCAATTTTGAACAGACGGATGAGATTGAAGATTGAGAAAATGCCCTAGAATCAATGGTCAAGATTCAAAATGGCAACTCTCAATTAGGGTTAGGGTAAAATTCTCAAATGAGTGGACAAGATTCAATTTAAGAAATTAAATCAAGGATGGAGAATGAATGTGACAGTGAGATGAAATTAGCAAAAATCAAAAGATAAAAGGATGAGATTTTAGAAAATCAATAATTTTAGCAATTACTTGATTTGTAGAAGAATATTTCCATTTTGAATTAAAATTAATTCAAAATATGGATTTTGTGAGATAGTAAATAATTGATTTAAGATTATTTGTTAAAAGAAGAATCAGTTAACTATGTGAAGTCATTTTTAAATAAATTGTTTTACTTAAAAAGAGGGAAATGTCACATAAGGCAATTAAATAATTAGGAATAAATATTTAATTTAGAAGAGGTAATTGATTTAATTAAATAAACTAATAAATCTATTTAATTAAAAGAAGATTTTGGGAATTAGTGACATATTAAATAAATAAATTAGGATATATTTATTTAATAATCAAGAGGATATTAAGGACAAAGATTAATTAAATAAACTGAGACTTTATTTAATAATGAGAAGACTTTAGATAATTAGTGACACATTAAATAAATAAATCAGAATATTTATTTAATAATCAGGAAGAATAAAAGGGGTCATGAATTAATTAAATAATTATGAATTATTTATTTAATAGCTAAAGGTGGGTTAGAAACATAGTTAAAATGTCATAATTATGCTAGGACAAAAAGGTGGTAAAATAGTGCTTGTAGGCCTTGGTCATTTTTATGTGTCTATAGGTCCAACTAGAGTTATGGACACAAGTTTTTATTATCACTTGTCTAAGAAAATTTTCAATCATGTCTATCTCCCCGTGTTAGGTCAAATATCTTATCTAATGATGATATTATTGTTATGATTTCCAATCACAATAACAAAATTTTTGATGAATGATATAGGGCAAGGAAATGGTATTGATATTAGATTTTTTATACTTAATGTCATTGTTGAGTGGTTGTGTCCAATAATCTAATAGTTGAGTAGCTTTGGGTTCTAGAATAATATAATAAGCGAAATAAGTAAATGGTAAATGATAAGCTTATAATTGGTAGGATTATTATCTATGATAGTAAATATACTTGTGTTTCTAAGAATTATAGTGTTAACTCTGCTAGACATAAAATTATAATTCAGAATGTTAGAAAATATGGATATAACTAGCAATAATATTAAGTGTGAAATTAGTAATACTATCTTTAGTAATTTAAATATTAAGTATAAATATTTTGAGTGTTATAATTAATAGCATGGTTTATTAATGAGGGTAGTAATTAAATTTGAGTATTAAAGATAATATTTTAATCATGTTAGAGTCAATACTAATAATGTCAGGAATGTAAATACAAAAAGGAATGGAAACAAATAAAGATAATCATAATAATATTATGTATTTCACTGGAATCAATGTTATTGTGGATTTTTGATATTAGTATTTTCATTGTATGTTCCATGTTTAAGTATAATGGATAATTATTAGTGTTTATGTGTATTTGCTCAAAAAATTCTAGTTGTGTCTAAGTTGGGGCATGAAATTATGGGATAAGGTCAATCACTAGATATTTTGATGGATTTATTTGGGTGGAAGCGTGACTCTTGTGTCTTTTGTTCTCCTAGATCTCCCTCTTTCTAGGTTCATGGTGCTATCTACTCCCAAGAGTGTGCTCAAGGAGCTTAACTCCCTTACTAGGAAACTTTTATGGGCATGGAATCTTGACATAAGGAAATGGAGTTTGGTGTGTTGGGATTACGTTTTCAGGCTTAAGCCAAATGGTGGTTTGGGGTATAGGTGGTTGAAGTAGAATAGTATTTCTTTGGCTACTAAAATTTATTAGAGGTGGTGTAAATTCCCTAAGAAGCCATGGGTGTGGGTTCTAAACTTTAAATACCTGGGTGGAGTGGCTAGTGAGGATATTTTGAGAATGGACTTGTCTGGTAAAGGGTCTATGATTTGGAGCACTATTAAAAGGGTCTAACCTCTCATTAAGGAGGATCTTTTTTGGATTATCTAGAATGGGGAGTAGGCTCTTTTTTGAATGATTCTTGGGATGGTCACCCTCCAATTCTTTCTTCATTCCCTCATCTCCAACCTCTAAGGAATAATTTTGTGGCTATTGGATGGTCCAAGGTGATCAATTTCAAATATTTGTCTTATTTGGGAGGCACTAGAGTTTATCAGTGGTGAAATTGTGATTGTTGGCTAGATGGTGGTTCTCAAGAGGAGTGAAGTAATTTGGAATTTATCCTTGCTAAGAGGCCTTATTCTTTTGAGGATAGTGATTTGTTGGTGTGGGGTCATGATTCAAAGGATATCTACTCTGTTGCTCAGGGGTATGTGGCTTTGATGTCCCACCAAGTTGAGAGACTTTTCCCTTGGTGGAAATGTATTAGGAACAAGGATGGATGGCCTAAGTGTAATATGTTCTTATGGTTGTTATGTCATAACAAGTGCCTTACTTAGGAGAACATCAAGAAGTAGAGTTTTTGTGGGCCTTCTTTTTGTTTTTTATGTGGTTATGGTGAAGAAAGAATCGATCAACTATTTTTTTAGTGTCCTTTTACTCTAGAAATTTGGAGAATCTGGTGGAAATTTTGGAGAGGACCATTTAGGTTCACTCTATCTTAGCAAGAATTTTTGGAGAATCTATTTTATCTGCTTGTATCTATGTCGTGTTTGGTAGAAACTTTGGATTTGGTAGCTTCTATTATTATCTGGCATATTTGGTTGAGAGGAACCATTTCATTTTTTGTGAGTGTCATCGAGAGGTTTTGTAGGTTTGCTACAAGGTACAAAGTATAATAAAATAAACTATCTTATCTAAGTTTTATTTGGAAAAGTATGTATCTTCTTTATATGTGCATATAGCTTGTAGCTTTGGGATTTCTTCTTCTCTTGCCCCTTGGGGTTTAGGGGAAATAGGTTAAAACCCTCTAAGAAAGTAAATAGGGAGGGGTGATGGTGTCATCCTCCTATCGAGATTTTCAAAATCAACACTAATAGTTCTGCTCAGGGCAGTCCTGATGATGGTGGGATCGGAGGGGTGTGGTGTGATAGTAATGGGAGCATACAATATTTCTTTTCCATTCATATGGGTGTTTAGTCTAACAAACAGATGGAGGCTTGTGTGATTCTTAAGGCTTCAGCGAGAGCTTATGAGTTTGCAATGAGGGATGTGATATGTGAGATAGATTCCATGATTTTGGTCTCTCTTATTAATAAGAGATATTTTTAGGACTCCTCATGGAGATTGGTTCTAATTATGAATAAAATTATTCATCTTACTTCGAATTTTGATTTCATCTCATTTTTTCACATTCCTAGGGAATGGAACAAATTTTTTGATTTCCTAGCTAAATGGACCTCCAAAGGTCGAGGGACATGGAATGTGTTTGAATGGAGACAATTGAACCTAGATAAAAGTAACACTTTGTCCAAATAAATTTATGAGGATCAATAGGTGTAGTCTAGTGTTATTGTTGGATGGTCTTCATTGGTTTTGGTTGGTCTTTGGCATGAATTTGTATGGATCTATTGTGATGTGGTGTACTATGGTCATTTTGGACTTTCTTTGTACTTGGTTGATCTATTTTAAATAAAAAAAATCACCCCCTTTTTAAAAACAAAAACTTGTATACTACTATTAAATTTGGTTGCCTTGGGAAACTTCACCAAATTTGATCCCTTTATCCTTAGTATTTATAGTTGAAACATCCTTTATCCTTTGATTCCTTGATCCATTAACATCCTTAGTCTCTAAAGTTTCATTTTAGTTTTTATCCTTTAAATAAAGTTAAATTTCCCCTTTAACAATGATAGATATTTCAATTTGAATTTTCCTTTTGATTAGTGCACCGAAATAAATGACATGGAATGAAAATTTTTGTACAATAATACATATACAAACCTAATATTTTGACTTTATTTTTACATTTTGATAAGCACACCATGCAACATGATAGCCATATATTCAAAAGAGTTAAATTCAATATACACTACTTTCTAAGAATTCAAAGAATTTAGTGTTTTTTATAATATGCATGTATTGTAAATAACATATGTCTTTCATAATGTAGCATGAATAAATCAGAAATAGAGCATACCATACTTCATTTATAATTCATTAACAAATCACATATTCTCATCAAGAAAGATTTAAAATAATGTTATAAAAGTAGTTGTGGTAAAGAAATCATGCCAACAAATGATCATTCAATAAATTACATATATAGTTAACATTCTCTTAAGAACTCAAATCATTAAGAACATTTATCATTTAAATGAAAAATAAACCAAGATGATGAGGATCTAAATATTTCCACATACAAAAAAATTTAGAATGCATGTAACAAGATGGAAACGAGTGCTAGTTTTACATGATACACAAAACAAAAATGAGATCCAATAAGTACTCCTATAGCCACTTGTGTTACAACCATGACACTCATACCTTACTAATGTTGTCATGCATGACAGCACAACACATAAATTCCTTACATGTGTGGAGAATATATGTAGAAGGTACACATAGAGAGACAATGCTACCTTAATATATAAAAGTAGCACATATCACCTCTCTCTCTCTCAATTCTCCCTCCCTCCCTACCTCCCCCTCCCTCTCTCCTTCCCTCTCCACCTCTCTATATCTCCCCCTCCATCTCTCTACCTACCTCTCTCTATTTCTCTCTCTCTCTCTCTCCATCCCTACCTCTCCCTCCATCTCTCCTTTCCTCCCTATTTATCTCTGCCTACATATCCATATATACCTCCTTCTATCTCCCTCCCTCCCCCCTCCCTCTCTCAATCTCTCAACCTTCCTCCTTATCTCTCACCCTTTTACTCCTCTCTCTCTCTCTCTCTTCTCCTCTCTCTCTCTCTCTCTCTCTCCATCCCTACCTCTCCCTCCATCTCTCCTTTCCTCCCTATTTATCTCTGCCTACATATCCATATATACCTCCTTCTATCTCCCTCCCTCCTCCCTCCCTCTCTCAATCTCTCAACCTTCCTCCTTATCTCTCTACTTCTCACCCTTTTACATCTCTCTCTCTCTCTCTCCATCCCTACCTCTCCCTCCTCCTCCTTTCCTCCCTATTTATCTCTACCTACATATCCATATATACCTCCTTCTATCTCCCTCCCTCCCTCTCTCAATCTCTCAAACTTCCTCCTATCTCTCTACTTCTCACCCTTTTACATCTCTCTCTCTCTCTCTCTCTCTCTCTCTATATATATATATATATATATTCCTTCCACCCACCTTCACTCTCTACTTCTCTCTATCTAGCCTATCCCTCTATAAATCTTTCTCTCTCCCTCCCTCCCTCTTTCCCTCTCTCAATCTCTCTACCTTCCACCTTACCTATCTACTTATCTCTCTCTCATCTCTCTCTCACTTCTCCATCCCTCCCTCCCTCTCCCTCTCTCTCTCCTTCCTTCTCTACTTCTCTCTATCTCCCCCCTCCCTCTCTCTACCTACTTATCTCTTTGTTTCTCTCTCTCTCTCACCTTTCTCTCTCTATTCCTACCTATCCCTCCATCTCTCCTTCCCTCTCTCCTCTCTACCTACCTATCCCTCCCTCCTTACCTCTATCAATATATCCACCTTTCTCCTTCCTTTATCACATCTCTCTATCACCTCTCTATCACCACTCTCTATCTCAAATCTCTCTTTGTCCCTCCCTCCATCCCTCTCTTTGAAGCATTAGCAATACATGATAACCTAGTATAACACAACTTGATATCCTATGAATTCATGTACTTTATGAGCCACCTATAATTATGTAACCTACTAATATGAGGGATTTCCTTATTACACTCATGGTCACCTAAAATAATACAAATTTCTAGCCTATGGTCCATTAGGGCTTCATAATGTATAGGACCCCTAGCAATAAAGAAAGCTAGTGTCTATGTCATGTACCCTTATTTTTCTGCATTGATCTCTCCCCTTCCATTTGTATGCATTCTTCCTTTGAAGCAATAAATTGTCTCACTAGATTCTTCTCCACCCTTAAGAATTTCCTCTATTTGGTTGTTGCATTTCAGGGATTATGCTCGATATTGAGATAAAATTTCCTACTGAGATCTCCTTACCTTGTTGACTCAAATTTTTGGCTTTACATAGTGTGTTCTAACATTATTGTATACTTTATGCATTGTGTTTGATTCATGTTATCTTCATTTTTTCTCCATGTATGCTTCAAGTTTTCTTCCTGCATACTTCATGTTTGCTTAATGTTTGATTCATGTTTCCTTCATGTATGCTTCATTTTTATTTTTGTGTACTCTATCATTTGCTTATTTTATGCTTTATGTATGAATTTTATCTTGTCTTACATGTGATATTTTCTTTGTCTGTGTGAGCCCTTATATCTTGACATTATGGATTGATAGGATCCTAATTGTAGGGCATATTGCATCTCTCAACTTGGTATCATCTTGTCTCTTCAATGTTATGATAAATAAATATTTCTTTTCCATACTTCAATGTAAGCATGAACGTACTATCACATATTCACTAAATTTTGGGCTAAATGTTGTATCATAAATTATCACCCTTGAAAATTTCATACTAGGTTTAGCACCCTACTTTGCATGTATAATTAATTATATTCACAATTTAATAATTTCAGGGCTAGATCAAGAAAATATATTTAATTCCCTGACATCCCAAGTTTTAAGAGCCAAATAGTCCCAAAGAAGGGTTTTGGGTGCCATAGTCCTAGGAATTGTCTCTCAAAAATTTAGGATCTCTAGTGTCAGCCTTTGCTATCTAGAAAATAGTATTTGGTTAGCCTAAGTCCAAAATTACTCTAAATGCATATAAAAAAAGTTTTCCCTCTCATTTGAACAACTAAGAATTATGAACTGTGATGAATTATGCACTAATTGTGAAGAGACATGCAACTTATTCTCTACACACTTGTTGAAACTCTCTATTTTGTTATGTGGACTAAATCTTTTAGGTGTTCAAGATAATTTTTCCCTTATTCATCAACTCTTTGTGGAAACCTATGGTGTGACATCACTTCAACAAGGGTTTCACTCCTAAGGTAACTCTACTTTGTGCTATTTTATTTATAGTATTCATTTTAATTTACTTTTCCTCTACCTCTCAAGATTACGCACTTTATACCATCATCATTTCCATTATGGAGGTGGGAACACCAAGACGAGGTTTGACTAAGGAAAAATCCTATACAACAAAACCCTTTCCCTCTTTTTGTGTGTGTAAATCCAGATCCAAAACTTGTATTCTTCCACATGATTGTAATGGAATTTTATGAACATCATTTCATTATTATTCTCTTTCGACTTATTTCACAAGCACTTCACTTAGATTTTTCTCTTCTCTTCATGGTTACAAAATTTATACTATCCTCCAAAACACAACAATACTTCACACCAATAGGACCTCACCTATCTTCAATGCCTCACAAGATATCCCAATGCTCTAATACTAGATTAACAAATAGAATAATTAAGCTTTGTGACCACAACCCTAAAGTTACCAAAATGTTTATTAAAGGTTGGAATAATAAAACATTGAATGTGTTTGATAGTGAGTTGATTATAAATGAAGATGTGATTGCCCAAATCTTTGGACTTCTATTGTAGGGGAGAAAATTCTTCAAGGATAGGAAGAAAAATTTGATGAATCCTTAAAGCAATTCTTCAAGTGGAATGAAAATAATAAGTTGGTAAAACCCTCATCCTGGGCCTATGATTGCCTCTCACTCAAACGAATTTGGATAGAGATCACAAAAGTCATGATGAGCTACATAACCCGTGATGGTAGATTTACTACTATTAGTGGTGTGCACTTTATTTTTTAGAATCATTTTTTCCATAATATTTTTTCTCCTTCCCCTATTTTCTTTTAGATTCTATGGATCATGCAAGTAAGGAGAATTTTAAAAACCCTAAGCTCCTTATACTACACGAGGGCTTAATTTTATTAATAATGGATTTTATGAAGGATTGAGTCCATAAAAGTGATTCTAAGGGAATGCTTAATGTGAAAATGAAATAAAAACCCATGGTTTTGCATTATTTGGACATGGGATTTGATACTAGCAGGGAAGAAGATGATGAGAAATGGGTTGAAGAGGATGAGGGGGAAGCCTTTATTGAAATGTATTCTCTATCACCTTTAGTATAACATTCCCATTGTTCTACTCAATAAATTTCCTATGTTTAAACCTCAAATAAATAAAATATGATGACAATCAAATATAAAGATAGCATGCACATTTGAAACAAACATCTTTCCAAACTTTCCCAATGCATTATATCAAAGTATTACAACTTTCCAATTTATTGATTTCATAGTACATAGTTACATGATAAAATTTCTCTTTTATAACTTTTCCATAGTACACTAGTAGAATTTGGCAAATAAATGACTAGGTGACTAAAAATTTTAGTCACAACAACTAAAAATGACTAAATTCTACTTTTTTTGCAGCTCAGCTATAAATGAGTAAATAAATGACTAATTTGGTCGTAAAATAAAAAATTATTTAGTCACAAATAAAAATGACTAAATAGTTAGTCACCAAATACAAATTAGAAAAAAATTATAAAAAGCATTTTGTCCAATTATTGGTGCAATGTATTGGTGCAATTCATGAATTCACATTTATTCGTGTTCATTGTAGACCTAGCTTCATTCATTCATTGCATTTGGTTAGCCTGGCTCTAAGACACCTCATTTTGAGTTACAGCAGTTGGCCACATGAACTACACTAGGCGTTTTGAGATACAACACTTGCATGGGTGATAAAGATTGTTTGGAGAGGACCTGGAGAATTTTGAAAAGGTAGGCAAGGACTTCGGTTTTTACTGCAAAGTATTTGAAGTTTGCAACGAAGTCATATTTAGGAACACCCTTTGCAACAAATTTAGAGGCAACTCAAAACCCTCATTACATTAAACACAAAATTTATAGTTTTTTGATTGGAAACTTATAGTAGTTACAATCTACTACTCTTAATAATGTTCTTTTACAATTTTTCCACTATTCTGCTTCATAATTTGTTTGAGCTAAATATAATAAAATAGAATTTCCTCAAACAATTTTGATACATTTTCACTGCAAGCGCAAACTATCCTTGTGCAAAGTAACCATGTGCTAGATTTACCCACACATCAAGCATCTGAACAAAGATGTTTCTTGTAGCAACTTCTTGTAGCAACTTCAGTGCCAAAATAGAATTTCCTCAAACAATTTTGATACATTTTCACTGCAAGCGCAAACTATCCTTGTGCAAAGTAACCATGTGCTAGATTTACCCACACATCAGGCATCTGAACAAAGATGTTTCTTGTAGCAACTTCTTGTACCTTTGTAATAAAATCCTTTGCAATATAAAACTGACCTCTTTTAACTAACACAATAGTTGCCCCATTTGCAACATAACATTTCCTAGTTTTTGTTCCAACACTTTACAATGGCTGCCCCATTTGTAGCATAAACATTTTCACTACAAGCGCAAACTATCCTTGTGTAAAGTAAAAATGTGCTAGATTTACCCACACATCAGGCATCTGAACAAAGATGTTTCCAGCAACAACTTGTTGTACCTGTGTAAAAATTTCCTTTGTAATATCAAATTGACCCCTTCCAGCTAATGACTACCCCATTTATAGCATAAGTATTTCCTAGTATTTGTACCAACACTTAAGTGGCCCCTTTTATGACATTAAGATCCTCTTGATTTACTATTATACTCCTATTTTCCAAGATGAAAATCCCCAAGTCCCATGGGAAATGAACAATGAGCATTAGAGTTTCAACTTGGTTTCATTTCAAAAAGGGGACATTATATTGTACGAGATTTGTTTAATAGTGGAATAATTTAATCCACCTATTTGGGACAATAAAATAAAAATAGATGAATTAATCTATTTTCAATTATGGTTCCTTTAATCTAGAATCTAATAGAAAGATAAAGAACAATACATTGAAGGACACAAGAAAATATTCTAAAATAAAGACTAAAATAGGTTACCCATAAAAACAAGAAAGAGGGAAAATGAAAAGAAAACATACAAATGGTTCATTTGAGGTTTTTGATAAGAACTCATTTAACTATGTCAAATGGATTTGGAAGGGACAAAGCATATTTTATTGAATAAAATTTTGAGGTAGCTTACCCATCGTCATTGTATGCATCATCTTCTCTTGGAATCTATTTCTACAATACACTAAGAGAAGATGATGCATACAATGATGATGGATAAACTACCTAAAAATTTGAGTCAATCAAATATGCTTTATCCCTTCCAAATATATTTGACATAGTTAAATGAGATCCTGTCAAAAACCTCAAATGAATCATCTATATGTTATCTTTTCATTTTTCCTCTTTCTTGTTTTTTATGGGTAACCTATTTTAGTCTTTATTTTAGAACATTTTTTGTGTCCTTCAATGTATTGTTCTTTATCTTTCTATTAGATTCTAGATTAAAAGAACCTATAATTGAAAATATATTAATTCATCTATTTTTATTTTATAGTCCCAAATAGGTGGATTAAATTATTATGCTAATAAACAAATATTGTACAATGTAATGTCCCCTTTTCGAAATGAAACCAAGTTGAAACTCAAATGCTCATCGTTCATTTCCCATGGGCCTTGGGGATTTTTCTCTTGGAAAATAGGAGCTAGGTTTGGTTAAATCTCAGAAAGCCTAGACATCATCATCATATGGATAATCTTCTCTCAGAATTTTTTTCTGCAATGGTTCATCATCTTCAAAATCAGAGTATGCATGTCTCCTTATGATTTTGTCGAAACTGGAGAATTTTTCTCACCATCATTAGATTCTTCTAGACCTGTAGCTACAAGAATATCTTGGGAATTTTCTAAATCATCTTGTGCCTTATCACTCATATAATTTTCCTCATCTTCCATAGAAACATCAAGTTCCTCCATACAAGAATCATAAGCCTTGTGGTCCTTATCCTTCTTTTTTTTCTTCTTTTCCTTCTTTTCTTTCTTCTCAGACTGATCAGCCTCATCATCATCATCCCAATCCTTATGCTTAATCTTCCATAATTCCTTCACACGTTCAAATTTCTCCTCTTGTTGCATCACCCATCGAAGTTCTTCCTCTTTCTTTCTCCTTTCCATCTAAATCCTTCATTCTTCATCAGCTTTTCATTTTACATCATCAGCCAAGACAACTTGGCATGCTAATTTAATTGTTTATTTTTCTTTAAGCCAGTCATCTATTTTTAGTTCCATGTTTCATCTATTTTTAGTTCCATGTTTCCAAGAATACATAAAGCATTTGATGATTTTTTATCCACCTTAAGTGCATCCCCAATAAATTCTAGGCTTAGTTGGATCTCATTCCAAGCCTAAGCCATGGCTGCAAGACATAGATATGCATCCACATAATCAAGAAACTTGAACAATATTTGCCTATATAAAAGATTTTCTTTTTCAGTATCATGTAGTTGTTCAAACAACCTAGCAAGATTAAATAGTTTTGTGAATTTATCCCATAATAACTCAAGTAAAACACCACCTTCTTCTAGTTGATGGAAGAATTCCATATCATTAAAGTGCATAGAAAAAATTGTACAATTGGCACTAGGACTTTTATTTATGAATTCAACCCAAATTTCGTTCCCTGATGCCTCCATAAAAAAATTTTGAGCCAAGTCTAATTCATCATGCTCAAAATGAAGAGCCCCAATGTTGTTTAACAATTCAATGGGTACTTCTTCTCTACTCTTCTTCAGAAGAGACTTTTTTGTCTTAAGAGAATCTAAGGCTATACTGGGGTTTGTCGATATTAATAACTCACCCATCTTGATAAATGCATGGGCATCATGTGGATCTATGTGAGTTTCCTTTCTTAAAATTTATAAATCCTTCTCAACCTGCCCATACTAAGCATATATATGGCCTATAGCTTTCAATCTTTCATAGTTCTCATGGTGGACCTCCAGAACCTTTTCAAAATTTGAGAGAGAACTCTTAAGATTTCCTAGCTTCAATTGAAACTATCCACAAAATCTTGTGGCCTATAGCTTTCCTTGATTGATGCCATGTAGTATCAACCAGTGGTGTCATAATCACCTTTACTATGATAATATCATGCAAGATTATAATATGAATGTGATTTCATGAGAGGGTGGTCAGTTGAAATAAGAGTTGTCTCAGTCAACCCTTCCACAAGAAAATGTTGCCCTATGAAGATAAAATGGTTTGCTAAATGATTCAATGCCATTGCACCGTATGGGTAAAATTCAAAGGCTCTACTCATATTTTCCACTCCTTCATCAACACTAAATTTTTCACTAACTATGAGAATCCTACAATTAAAAAGTGCACAAAACTGACCACATATATTTTTCCCCATTTCAAATAGCAAAATTTCCAAAAAAATGCAAATAAAATCACACTGATTTTCACACCAAAAGAAAACCATGATACCATAGCTTGTTTCTTACTATTATGCTTTGATATATTTTTTCCAAGCATCCATAGCTTTTTTGAAATCACTTTTTTAAATAGGATTTTAGCCATAGCAGCAAGGTAGTGAACTATTTGATAAAATGCTTTGGTAGACATGTATAAAAAATGTGGTAGCTTAGACAAGACAATGAACTTTGGAAAAAATGCCTCAAAGAAATGTTGTCTCATGGTGATGGAATGCCATGATGAATGCCATGACAAGTGAATTGTTATGGATTGTCATGGCATTGCATCACCATGAGACCACATTTCTTTGAGGCATTTTTTCAACCGGTTCATTGCCTTGTCTATGCTATTGCTTATTATTATGCTTTGATAAAAAAATTCCAAGCATCCATAGCTTGTTCGAAAGCACTTGTTTTAGGATTTTATCCATAACAAGTCAGTGAACTATTTGAAAAAATTATTTGGTAGACATGTATGAAAAATTTGGTAGCATATAAAGGTAGTGAACTTTTTGAATAAATTCCTTAAAGAAATCCGGTCTCATGGAATGACATGACAAGAAAATGCAATTGGCAGTTACTCCTAGTTATTAGTTATGCAATATGAAGTAATTGCATAACTACTTAGGTTGAATTTGTAAAAACTATATTGTAATTGAAATTTTGTCATCTATCAACATCTAGTTATTAGTTATGCAATGTGAAGTAATGCTTTGAGTTTGAAAGATATTCAATGCAATGTAATCAACAATTTGAATATAAACTAAAAAAATCTATTTTTTACAATTCATTAGTTAAACTCTCTATTTTATTTGCTTTCAATAACACTATTGCTGTGGAAATAACTTTCAATTAAAAAATAGTTTTGACTCTTAGTCTACAATTTTTTGTTGCTATGTGTAGAACATTACATATGGATCAACGTCGAAGGTTGACTATGAATCAATACCATGCATTTGATGAGATAATAACCGATGAGAGGGACATGGAAAAATATCCATGTCCATGTGATGATTGTCTTGGTGGAAAGGTGAAGAAAAGAAGTTAGATTTATTGACATATGATAAGATATGGGCATAGTGGTATAACCCTTTTGAATGTCAATTATTATGAAGATATGATAGAATGGTAGAGTGTGAAAGATGAAGAGGCAACAAACATAGATGAAATTGCACCAAACATATATGAAGTGGCACCAAACATAAATGAACATGTAGCAATGTTAGATTAAGGGTTTGAAGTTGACAGAATGTTGAATGAGGGTCTAAACTATGATTGGGCTAAGTTGATGGAGGATGCTTCAAAGCCCATGTATGCTAATTGCAAGTTAAGTTGCTTGAAAATAATACTTCAAATTATTAACTTGCAAGTGGTGTTTGGTTGGATAAATGAGAGTGTAGATTATTTATTGGCATTATTAATTATGTTGTTACCACTTGACTCCACATTGCCAACAAAATAAATCAAATGTAGAAAGGAAATCACTAAGCTAGGCTTAGGGTATGAAAACATCCACACATGTGTGAATGGTTGTGTATTATTTCACAAGAATCTTGTAAGTGAGAGTGAATGTTCAAAATTTCATGAAGCAAGGTATAGACAAGGGGTGAGATCAATTGTGGTTCCTAGAAAGGCTCTTCACCACTTTCTGTTAATCCCATGATTACTTTGAATGTATAGGTGCAAAGACATTGCTGAACTTATGCAATGACATCCCCAAAATAAGAGCACTGATGGAAAAAAAATGACATGTGCCTAATTCTAAGACATGGATGGAATTTGATAAGAAATTACTTGATTTTTCTCAAGATCCGCACAATATAAGGTTGGTTTTGGCTCTAGATGGGGTGAACCCATTATCATATCAAAGCACTAAATGGTCAACTTGGCCGGTTTTTTTAATAAATTATAACTTGCCTCCATGGTTAGTAGCTAAACCATTTTTCTTAATGCTATCATTGATTATACTAGGAAAGAAAAGTGTGACTTCAGATACAACTGATGCTTATATAGAGCCATTATATGATGAGCTAATGGAATTGTGGAAAGGAAATGAAGCAATTCAATATTTAAGGGATGGTCATTCGATCAAATTCACTTTAAGAGCTTTATTATTGTTTACGATTCATGATCTTCCTACATATGGCATATTGTTTGGTCTCAGTGTTCATGGATACCATGGATGTCCTGCTTGCAACTTTAAGGATTTTGTGAGGCACTCGAGAAGTTTGCATAAGTGTATTTATTTTGGAAATCATTCTTACCTTAAAATGGATCATCCATATTGTCAACAAAAAACATAGTTAAATGGTCAAGAAGAGAATCGTGAAACACCATTGCTAATAATAGGTGACTAGATTGTTGATAATAGACAAAAAGGAATGTCATTTATTGAAAATGGTGGGATTTTTGGTAGTAGATATGATCCATGTAATGAAAGTAGAGTTAAAAGGTTGTGCATATTCTATATTAAGTTGCCATACTTTAAGGATATAGCCATTAGGCATACTATTGATATTATGCATACTGAGAAAAATATAGCCTAGATACTACTATAGAAACTCTTTTTGGTGCTTTTGATACTATTTCATCATGTGAAGACTTTTGGCAAGCAAACATTCATCGAAATATTTGGGTTGAAAAATATGATGATGAAAAATATAGAAAACCTAGTGCTCCTTATGTCTGGACAAAGGAACAACGTGCACAATTCTTATAGTTAATGTCTCAGACATGCTTTCCCACTGGATATGTAAGTAGTAGTATTAGAATCCAAACTGAAATTAATGGCTTAAGAGGCATCAATACCCATGACTATCATGTCATAATGGAGAATATTTTACCTATTTTGGTGAATATATTAAGTTTAGAAAAGGGGCCAAGATTGGTAGTTATAAGGTTGGGCCTAATATTAAAGAGAATGATTTTACATGTATTAGATCCTTCAAACTTTGATAGTTTGAGGGAGGAGGTTGTTGAAGTCCTTTGTCTATTGGGACGGGAATTTCCACCAACAATATTTAAAATTTCTATGCATCTTTTGATACATCTGCAATATGAAGGTTTTGAAAAAAAAAAATTGTACTAGGGCAAAACCAAAAGGCAGCATGCCTGAGGTATATTCAATGCAAGAGGCCATGTGATTTTGCATAGAATATATGAAGGATTTAAAAAATGCCAATCAGCTTGTATGCGATGATGAAGAAGAAGATAAGATTGCAAGTGAAGTATTAGAAGGCAATGGATGTCGCTTCAAGCTATCACATCAAGAAAGAAGTGTGATACATGCCTATATTCTTCAAAACACATCTTTGTGCAATAAGTGGCACAGGTAAAAAAAAAATTACACAATAATTTATTTACTCAATTGCATTTACACATTTATATTATTAATATTACTATTTGTATGTTACTATTCTATGTAGAAAATATGAAGAAGACAATCAAGCTTGGATGTAACATTGACCTCAAAAGTGCAGATATCATGTTGATTTGATTAGAAGTGATTATTTTCCAAAATTTGAAGAATGGATTGCTAATGCAGTCAGTGATGCAAAAGAAGAAGGTCAAGATATAACAATGGAGGAAAGTGAGCTTTCACAATATCCACATTTATGGGCTACATGTTTCAATGGAATGTGGGCCTATGGTAGTCATTTAAGAGTGGAAGGAAAAGACAAAGGAAAGACAAATTGTGATTGTGTTGTAAGTGTTGAATTTATTCACAAAACTAAGAAGGAATTTTATGTTGGATTCATTCAAGAAATTATTCTAGTGGACTATGGTAAAAATAGTCCTATACTATTAAAATGTAAATGGATCCGACCATCTGCAATATAATTTGATGAATATGAATTTGTACGTAAAAATACAAGAAATTTTTATCAGAGATGGATGAGCCGTATGTTTCCCCTCTTCAAATTAACCAATCATTTCTAATTGATGATGTAAGAATCCCAATATGGTTGTATGGCATTTAAACAGAGTCTCATTCAAAATGAAAATTCATGGAAGTTGTTGATATAGTACCTGATGGGCAATATGTTAATTTACAAGAAAAATTCAAATAAGTGGATGAAGACAATGATGGAGTGTTTGAAGAATAAATTTTGATTACCAATGAAGATATTGGGAGAGAGAATGCATTGCATGTCTCAGATGAGGATGAGGAAGAAAATCAAGCAGATGCAGAAATGAATGATCAAGATTTTGATCTTGCTAGCAATGTGAATGATTATGATGATGTTTTTTCACCTTAAGAGGTTAGCTTGTCACCTAAAATTTGGTTATATGTATGGTGTAATTTATTATTGAATTTAATAAAGATCTAAGTATAGGTATCCTTATTCACTATTGTTTTACTGATACATTTTTTAATGTAATCATCATTATTTTGCTAGTACATTATATAGAAAACTTGAGATGTTCACTGTTGATTTGAAGTTCATTTAAAGTTAGGTTTAATCATTCTTCTTAGTTTTCTTACTTTGGTTGAAAATTTGAAACTAGTTTTGTTTAGTTAGAATATAATTTTGTGTATGTCTTAAATATTTTCTAGATGCAAACATATAATGAACATTTTTTATTTAATAATAAATATAGATATCTTAACAATGTTTGAACTAAGATTCCTCATTACAAACAAAGAAATGATCTCTTACGTCTGATTGACACTAAAAACTAAAACTGAGAGACTAAAAAATTAGAAAATTATTCAATCTTTTCAATAAAATGATATCTAAAATACTGCATTCATAATAAAATCCTATACCGCACTATTGTAGTAGTGAATAGAGGTATGTGTGAGATGGAGGGACATATAGGTTAATGGACAAATGCTTACTGCAATACTGTAGAAACCAAATACGAATATTGTGGGGGTGGCAGCGAGAACATGTTAACAACTAAAGTAAACTGCGGCCTTGCAAGGGGTAAACAACGACACTATGGTATGGTGGTGAACAATCACTCTATTGCTAGAATTAACCCACTATCTCATGGGATTCCAAAGGGGTGTGTGTGGGGTGGAAGTACTGCTAACCCTACCATACTGCTACCCCACAATAGTATTGATATGACAGAGTGGTATGGAAATAAATAGTCACTCAACCACTATAATTAACCCACCATCTCGCGGGAGTCCAAAGGGGTGTGTGCGAGGTGTAAGTAATGCTAACGCTACCCTACAATGGTCTTGAAATGATAGAGCGATACTATGGTACAAACTGTCAAAGCATTTAATGATTACACCATTCGATTTTCCTAAGATTAAAGGCATGTATTCAAACTTGAAATATGGTCAGATTTTGAAATATTTTGCATGAATTGACATTAATAGTGAGGTGACTAAGCTCAGAAACAAATATTACTTAGGACTCGATGACATTTTGGAAATCTCACACAGTTGAGTGTACTGGAGGCAAGGGAGTTCAAGCGGGAAGACTCTACAACTATTATTTCATTAGGTAAGTTCACACAAACTCTATGTAGCAAGTGTATAAGAACTGAATTTTCTTCTACAAGTACACTTAAATAAATCAAGTAGGAGTAAATTCTTCATCATTCCACCCAAAACAATTCAAATTGTGAGTAAAAAGGAAGAGTCCATAGTTTATAAAAGAGAGAAGAAGTCCCTACAACAATCCATTTTAGATGTGTTACCTAATTGTGTATAAAACAAAGGATTCAAAAAGGTTTATAGAGATAAAGCCCATGGATGAAGACACCCAATTATCCCTATCTCAGGTTGGGATATGTTTTGGTACTTCTATGAAAAAAGTGATGACAAGATTCCAATTTTGAATCCTTGGACCTTAGATTTGGTGAAATTGATAGTCCTAAATGTCTTCGTAGATGTTGAGTTTATTAAATTATTGGCACAATATTATCACCCGACTACCAGGACTATAAGAATGCTAGATGGTTCACCATTAGTGGTGCTAACTAAAGAAGCAATTATAGAGTGTTTTATGTTGAAAAATCAAGCTATCACTAAGATCAACTTGGACAGAAGTGAGGAGGATCGTAAGAGATTGAGAAAAAACTATAGGAGTGATGAACTTCCTTTACACATGAAAAGTGGTGTAAACAATAGGAGGATACCTATCTCCCCCTCCAAAATTGAGCCATTTTCCATAGAAGACTTCCAAGTATATTTTAAAAGAACTTGTTTTTCTTTGTGCCAAGTGCTTGGAATAGATGTTGAAAGAGGATGCCAACCTATCTCATGATGATGACAATGAAGATACAAAATCCTAAACTCAACATTGAGTATGAATTTTCTATTGAAATTGAGAAAGGGCTACATGAGGGATTTTTGTAAGTAAGAGAGAAATTAGCTCCCATCACTTTCAAGAAATACTCTCTATTGTGTCATTTAATATTGTACCAAAATAGAAACAAATGGGCTAAAATAATGTGTTTGTAAATGATTGATGATGAAGGTAATAGGTTGAATGTACAAAATTGATGTTACATCTAGGATAGTAGATGTAAAAATAGTGATTATGTAATATTTCATGATGATTTCATAATAAAGTTCATGGCTGCTCTCGGTCATATTTCACCAAGATTTCCTAATAAAATCAGGCAAGTAATAAGACCTTTAGCATTGAAGTCAGAGTAGGGACACACTCACAATTTCGTTCACTGGTTCTTCTTAACATACGAAAAAATAATAAGGGTCTATGGGTCTCCTCACACCCCACATGTTTTACCTAAATTTGTTTCTATTTGAATTGCATTTTTAGAATTTATGTGGCAAATGTTATGGATGGAGTAGGATGTAATGAAAAGACAGAAAAAGGGGACATTCCTCCCTAATCTAACTGAATGTGAGGAGTTATTTGTAGGGTCTGACACTCTTGAAGAACTCCAGAACTATTTGAAGATTAGGTATTCATTGAAGTAATGAGGAGAAAGGATCTTTGATCCTAAAGGGCATATTAATTTTATAAAGCAGACGCATCTCACTAAAGCTGGGATTACCCATGTACTGGATTACAAAGAAGATTTAATAAGAAATTTATTTACACCTAATGATGTTTTCAGAGGAAGAGGAAGTGGGAAAACATAAAGAGGATTGAGTATGAGAGACATTAGATTCCAAGGATTCTATGTTGAAGAATGGGATCCTATCAAAAGGATGAACTTAGTAATTGACAACTTTGAAAGATTATATGTTGAACCAGAAAAGAAACCAGTCTTCAAAACCCTCCAAGCTTCCCATCAAATCAAGTGGTATTGTAATCATAGAGCCCCTACTAGACACTACCACAATACAATCAGAAGCATCCCTTGAGAAACCAAGTCCTAAAAGGCAGAAGACACATGGAGTGGCCCCATTAGTGGCATATGAAATAAGTGGAGTAGGGGATATTGAAGAGGTAGTTGATGTAATTTTGAATTGTAAAGATGATGAAGTTGATCAACCACCACCTAAGCTTGCAACTGATGCTCACAAACTAGAAGAAAAATTGGATGTACATGGGCATAATGATCAATAAGTGGATGATGATAGAATGGTGATTGTCCCTCTTAGATTTATTGAAGATGATGAATTTATTCAAACTCTCATGTTTAAGGATTTTTGGTTTAAGATGAAAATGAAATAATTTGAGGACAGACTCCAAATTAATAAGATGTGAACTGGGGAGTCAAAACATGACCAGATTATTCCCCACACTTTTGAAGAACTTAGGATTAATGAAATTACTATTAGCCCCCAAGAAGAAATAAAATTGGTCTTAGAAAGCAATATACTAATTATTCCTAGGATGGAGTTAAAAAAGATATTCTTACTAGATCAAGTAAGAAGCCAAGAAGATCCCATGTTGGTTTTTGAATTCAATTCAAATGAGGGAATGAGTGGCATAGGTTAGAATCCAATAATTGAAACCCTAGCCTTTTGGACAAAGAAAAAAAAAATTAGAAAAACCAAGATTTCTTGATGTTGTAAAAGAAATGAGAGGGCATGCCATGGTAAAGATACTTCAAGACACATCAAAATTGGAGGAAACTACTATGAAAATGCACACAACAATGTTCACTAGGGACATGTGGTTACAGCTATGGAGCTTAGATTGGTAGAATATGAGAAATCATAGACTAGTCTGAATGATGAAGTGAATAATTTTTTCATAGAAAATGTGAAATTGAAAGAGCATTTAAAGCAAGAAGGTCCTTCCCAAAGCATAGAATTAATAGTATACGATCCCCCTACCATCTAGACTAATACAGGTGCAATAACTATTGAACAAGTAAATGTGCTAAAACAAGAAATTGAGAAGTTGGAAAAGACTAATGAAGAAATAAAGGAAAGAGAAAAGAGAGAAACCCTCAGGGTACTGGAACAGATCTTGGAGCATAGGGTTAAACTAATTGTGGAAAATTTGGAAAATGTGTATGAATGTTATGTCTCCTTGTCACAAGAAGTTGATCAAATAAATGCCCATGTACCTATATTAGACCCTTATTCAAGAAATGGAAACTTGTACATCACACCTTAACAACTTTGTGAAGAATTTTACAAAGGAGTGTTGAGGCCCCCACAACTTTAAAGCCTAATGAGAAAATGGTATGAATGGTCATAGATGAATTTTGATACATATATGCAGAAGACCAAAAGATCAAGGAAAGAATGGATTCATTTCACACACTAAAGCAGTGGTTTGTGCCTAAGATACTAAAGGATGATGATCAACTGAAAGGTTCCAAGGATTGGATAGATGAGTTTAGCATAAAAATCTCAACTGCCTCACTAATTTATAGAAGGATGGTGACATAAATATCCACCGCCTCAATTTAACCTTGGATAGAATAATTGCACTGGATGTTGGATACTCAAAATTCATTATGGGTAGCAAAGGGTTATTAGACCACAGATCAAAGAGCCACTTGGCCAACACATAAAATATCCAAGAGTACAAATGGCCTCATGATGACACAGTGTACCAATGGAAGTAGACATATCTAGCTCCCCTAGCAGAATAGGCCTTGCAGTGAAGTACCAAGCCTTGCAAATGTTATCATGGAGAGAGGACCTTTCTAGATCTAAATGATTGTGGTTACCTTGTGATGAGTAATGGACTTCTGTATCTTATGATTCTTCTAGACTTCAACATTTGACCATTTCTCTTCATTTTTCATCTTTCATTGCATTTATGTAATCCTATGTAAACAACAATAATTAAGACTTTTTGATTTATGTTAAAAGTGGGTAATTGAAAAGAAACTTTTTGACATGTCAGTTAGGACAAAATTTTGAAATGTATTGTAAAATATTTTTGAAGATCAATAGAATGAAGCTATAATTAGTGTCTGAATTATGGTTTCAAT
The DNA here is from genome assembly GCA_007115665.2 of Sequoiadendron giganteum. Lineage (NCBI taxonomy): Eukaryota > Viridiplantae > Streptophyta > Pinopsida > Cupressales > Cupressaceae > Sequoiadendron > Sequoiadendron giganteum. The sequence goes on along the minus strand of CM021107.1, from coordinate 177,072,856 downwards.
TGTTTGTTGAAGTGAATTAATGAATGTTATCTTGCTATCTACAGTTTGATCTTTCCTTGTTATTTAAATCAATATATCAAGGGTATATCTAGTTTATCAACACATTTGTTGTCAAACAATTCATTTTGTACTACATTTTGGTGTCATATCTTTGGTAATTATGGTTAGTTTCATTACATTCAAATTTTTAATTCTGAGAAATTAAATATAGTAAATAGATTGATGGTTGTTTGGATAGTGAAATTAGCCCTCTTAGAAATTAACTAAAATATTTTGTCTTGAAATATCTAGAAGGATTATTTAAATTAAAGAGGATTTTGTGGTTATTTTTCTAACAATGTTTTACAATGTAGCTAGTTTGCTATTTTCATTCAAGATACAATTCATGATCAAAGTCAAGCACATACAAGAAGATGGTACTCTACTGCAAACCCTCAACCTCACTTAGTTTAGTCTACTTACATGGGGATATTAATGAATTTGCTAAACAATTAATATATATCATTTGTTGTTTGTGAAGGAGAATCCTATGAGATCCAATATGGTAGTGGATCAATATCCATTTTCTTAAGTAAAGATGATGTCATAGTTGGGAAACTTATTGTTAAACATCAGGTTAGTAATTTTTGTATATTAAGGCTTCCCAGTTGGATATCAAAGATCTTTTTTCATCAACTTAATTTAGAATTTATGTATAAATGTATTCTTTCATGGTGTAAGTCTCTACTAAGGCAAAACATGAACCAGGGTTGACATTTTTGTTGTCCAAGTTTGATGGCATTCTTGGGCTTGGTTTCCAAGAAATTTCTATTGATAATGTTGTTCCAGTCTAGTTAGTGTTGATAGCCTTCATTCTATAATATGTCAAATTCATTCTATAATTTGAGCGTATCACCTTTCTTAAATTTTGAACAAGGTTTTGATATCAAGGGTTCAATATGCATATTTCAGGCTTATGTTGAACACTATGTCTAAGGAATTTTTTGACAAGGCTACAATTTTTTAATTGATTTATCTTTTTGTTGTTTTTGGACTTACTTTTGTAAACTTGCAATACACAATGCACTTTTATTCTTTCTGAATTAAGACTAATAGTAATATTTTTGGTTGTATTGAGGCACAACTTCATTCATGGAAAAAAAGGTAGCACCCTATTGATCATATCATATGGCGCATTGCATATAAAGGATGAAAGATTCTAGCTAGGTTATTATTGACTGCATTGAAGGAGAGAGATTCATATATGGGACACGATCAACACTCTCATTGGATTCTACAAGTTACAGCTTGCTCCACAAAGATTTCCCACATTGTAGAAGTTTTAAGAGATGAAAGGGGCATGTGCTCGCATTGAAGGGCTTCAAGCATGTGTTTCCATCATTCCAAAAGTTTTTGGAGAAATTTCTTTCTTGCAGTCATTTATGTGCCATATTGTAACTCAAATGTTTTAGTCTTGTGACTGAAAATAACAATTGTAATACTCTATTTCTAAGTTGTAACTAGAACACCTTTCTTTTATTAATAAAGTTAGCTAATTTTTCTTTCTCAATGGTTGTCTTATTGTGTTAAATTGATGATTGATGTGTATTTCTGTGTTTTATGCTTAAATCCTCAAATATCAGTCAATTAAAATGACTAAATATACTTCTAATTGACATCAATTAATAATTAAATTGACTAAATATACTACCAATTGATAGAAATCGGTGAAAAATGAATAAATATGACTACATATATTACTAGTAAAACCAATGAATAAAAGTGACTAAATATATTACCAAATTGATCAAAATGATGATTAAAATGAATGACTAAATACACTACCAATGCACAGAAATCAGTGAATAAAAATGACTAAATAAGTGACCAATTAACAACAATCAATGACTAAATATATCAGTGAATAAAAAAAGACTAAATAAGTGACTAGATTACAACAATCAATGACTAAATCAGTGACTAGTTAAATATATCAGTGAATAAAAAATGACAAAATAAGTGACTAGATTACAACAATCAATGACTAAATCAACGACTAAATATACTACCAAATCGATCAATCAAAACAGCCAATAAATGACTAAAATGGTTTAGTCATCAATCTAGTCATGTTATATATGACTAGCAATAAACTACTAATGGTCACGTGACCAAGTTCAATCATTTATAAGAAGTTTTTAGTAGGATTTTTAGTAGTTTATTTTTGTTTATGTACTAGTGGTAATGGATACAAAAATACATACAAGTCTCCATTGAGCTTACTGGCAATAGATATACGAATGGTCTAGGTATCCTGCATCAAATATTGGTCGCCTAATGATGAGAAGCATAACTCAAGTGATTTTTCTCCAACCTTGAACTAACTACACTCCCCTACACATCTACTAAACTTGGTGAGATGGCCCTACCCTTCCACGAAGAAATTGGTTTGGTAACCTCATAATAATGATGACCTTTCCTAAGCTTGGTGTTGTGTCCTACATATCTAGATCTATCACATAGTGGCTACAATCTACACGTATAACATTCCTTTCCTAATATGTAAATCCATAACATAGTGAACTACTAGTGTAAACAATGGAAACTTACACTACTTTGGCCAAAGTATTCATCACCCAAAATTTAGAGTGGACATCATATACTTCACCCACTTTCCTAGTTCAATTTGCATTGACCATTCATAACCTATGCATAGGCTATCCCCTTACGCCATGGAGTCACCTCAACCCTAGGAATAATCTATTATCCTCTACATTTACTAATACACTTCGAATAAGTAAATCAAAGTAGTTCTATAACCCAACTTAAATAAAAATCATCTATATAAGATCTACTTAATATAATTGAACCATGAAAAAAAATAGGGTTGTGGTGTGGGTTCACCAAAATAAAATCAAATGATGAGCACTCTTCCTATTCTTTTATATACCTTTCAATATGTGTGCAATAATGTGTATTTGAGTTACAAAAATCAAACTTAACCCAAATACCAGTAAAAAGGAAATTTTTAAGAGGGTCAAATGTTGTGTACCTATTGCAAAAAGTTATTTTTCAAGCCTCACTGAGGACTCATTTTCCCTATGGTGAATGGGTCCTAGCTAGGGCTCTGAAAAATCTATTTCCGGTTTCTGTTCTTCTCAGTCTGCACTTCTAGATCCTAGTCATGCACCATCAGAAAGTCAGAAATAAATCCTATAGCCCAATTTCCGTGATTTGACAACTTTCTTTGCAACTTTGACAACTTTGATAACTTTTGCAATTTTTTTCTCCAAAATATCTTCAATCTAAAACCTGCAATCACACATCAAAGGAGAGAAAATTATGTTTTGTTAGGGAATAGGGGTTTTCCTTGGTCAAACCCTATTTTGGTAATTAAACCTTGAAATGAAACAATGCATAAAGTAATGATGAATGAATAAATGCAATGTCACAAATCACCACAACTTAATTGAAACCTTGGAATAAAAATTTGCAATCTTGCATGAAGTGGCCTCAATGAATGTAGATCTTGATCACAACACTTGATTAGAAATAATTCCTTTAATATGCTTGACTTGATCTTCAATGCTAGATCAACACATTAACTCAATAATATGCATGATGCACTAAATCTTTGACATTATGATAGGACTCTTGATTTTTGCAATAATCTTCAATAATTCTACCCTTGAATGCCTTATAAATGCTCTTGATCACACTTTCTCATAAAATTTCTATAATGCTTGAAGAATTGAAATTTGCTAGGTGAAACTAAGTGAAGTAGACTTGTATTTATACTTATCTTTTCATTAAATCCCAAAATTCAAATATCACAAGCCGACATCAAATATTGGATTTGAAATCATTAAAATACTGCCAAAAACATATCCCATGGGGGTTCCTAGGTCTAAGTGAGGATCCATTCACCATAGGGTGAATGGGTCCTATCTCACTTAGCTAGGACTCACTTCGGGAAATGTGAAATGCTATGTGAAAATAGGGTCCTAGGACCTAGTGAGGACCCATTCAACATGTGGAAAATGGGTCCTAGGTCAGTAACCTAGGACACACACCTTCTAAAATTAAGTGTTGTATAATGTCATTTATGAATGTCGAGATTTATCCCTTATAATTTGCAATTAATTAGGCTTGGATTTGAATTAAAGGGGGCAATTAAGGATAATTAACCTCAATTAATTAATAAAGCCCTAGATTAGTGTGAAAGTGTAAAGATACACTTTAGAACACCTAAATAAGGCACCATTAAGTCCATTTAGTTTAGAAGGGCCCTAAACTTAATGTGAATGTGTAAAACACATTACAACACTAAATCAAGGTAACATTAGGCTCATTTTATTAATATTAATTATTCCCAAACTAAGGAAAAAGAGATACTTTTTATGTTACTACAATAATATTTAATACTAATAAGAACACTCATTCCTTAATATGGAGTATATACATACACTCTAATAGTAGAGATCCCTAGAGTAGATTCATCAAGAATCCTTCTTATATACTAAAAAATAAAATAACTATTTTATGATAAACAACTAAACATATTTCCCAAACAAGGAAATCAAAGACACACAACCTTTTCAAAATCAAATAAAGCATAAAAGAGTAGAAATCAGCATGCCTATTTATGCAATGCTCCAAATGATCAAATTGGATTCCTAGCTTAGCCTTCCCAAAATCAACAAGCAATTCCCAACTATCTCTCTCTTCCACTCACTAAAAATTTACTCTCAAAAACCTCTCACAAACTCTCAGTCTCAAAAAAGAAGATAATAACAACTCAGAAAATAAGCATCAAGAGTGCATAATGCATCCCATTTTAGGGAGAAAGCACCTCTATTTATAAAAAAATGTGAGCAACTGCATGCTACAAACAAGCACTCAAAGATGACACTTCTCAATCGAAAGGTTTGACTCAATAAGAAGAAGAAAAGGTGACAGCTAAAAATATTGCACAATAAACAAATGCACAACCAGATTTCACCATAAAGAATGAGTCGCTCATTCTAATGGACAACAAGAATAACACTCAAGAAGGCAAGGTTATTGTTTCCACAGGTTGACTCATTTTGGCCTACTTCTCATTTGACTATTTCTCTCATTCCAATTTGCTTCATATGTTAGAATGTGTATTGCAAATTATAATTCTAATGTGTTTGCACTATTCATATATTGGTACCACATAAAACATCACACGCCCTATTATTTTTGTTGCTATTTGGAAATGACCGGGTCAAAATTTATATACATTGGTTATTATGTTTTCCTTCATGAATTGACTTAGTATTGGTAGATTTATCTCACATGTTGGTTTGCTTTTCATTCCATGCACTTTACTACAATGTTTCCTTGGTTAAAATTAATCAACATTTAAATGCTTCAAACATTGTTATTTTCTTATGTGCAGCTTCAACTAATGTACTATTCCTTTATTTCTACACAATACATTTCACGTATATGCTACGCCAACTATTTACTAAGTGCTTCAATAAATATTTCAATGCTATAAAAACATTAATACAACATGATATGTATGTATATATATATATATATATATATATATATATATATATATATATATATATATATATATATATATATATATGTTCATCATATAAGCCCATCAAATACATCATTTGATATTCAAATTAGCATATTTATATTTTTATATTCGCATAATGATGCATGCATATATACATACATATAAACATATGTATATATGAATATACTTGTATGGAAGTTTCCATTTATTTTGATGCATACACTTACATTAATATATATGTGCATGTATTATTATAGAGTAAAAAAAAGTAATCCTTTTTCACACTTAATTTGGGAATAATTGATATAAAATTAACTTAATTATTCCTTGATTTAGGGTTGTAATGGATTTTACTCATTTACACTAAATGTAGGGCCCTTTTTAACTAGAATGTACTTAAATTGTACCTTATTTAAGGTGTTGTAAAGTGTTGTAACACACTTTCAAACTTATCTAGGATCTCCTTAATTAATTATGGTTAATTGAGCTTAATTATCCCCTTTAATTCAAATTTAAGCCTTATTTATGACACCCTCCAAGGATCCATCCCGACACCCAGTATTCAAATTGCATAACATTATATTTGGAAAAATTAAGGTCTTGGAAAATGGTGCCAAGACCCATTTGCCTCTAGTGTTGAATGGGTCCTCTCCACATAGGACCCCCCTTTTATGCATATTTGACATGGGTTTTTTATTTTCTTTCACCCTCCTAAAGCAAGGTCCTAGAAACTTGTGCCAAGATCCATTCACCTTTAGTGGCGAATGGGTCCTCCTTGAGTAGGACACCAATTTTTGAATTTAATTTTAGTAATATTCTAATGATTTTCTATTCTAGATCTAGTGTTGGCTTGAATTATTTGAATTTTGGGGTTAATCTCTAGATTTAGTGTAAATAATGGGTTAATTCACATTGTTTCTCCTAACAAGATCTAGCAAGTTCAAGTTATCATAAGAATACATTCACAAGAGAATTATAGATCACTTCAAGAGAATTTCAAAGGCATTCAAAGTCAAATTATCAAGAGTTTATTGCAACAATTCAAGATCATATCATCATTTCAAAGGCATACTGCCTTCAAGCATGTTGTTGAGCTAAGATTGTTGATGTAGCATTGAAGATCAATTTGCAAGAATTTTTTCACATCTAGTTTGAGATCAAGATCTACATTCTTCATGGCCACCACATGTTAGTTTTCAGATTTATACTCCAAGATAACTTCCAAGGTATCAATATTTCATCATTTCATGTTCATGCTTCAATTTCATTATTCCATCATTTGGTTTAATTACCTAAAAGGGGTTTGACTAAGGCAAACCCCTATTCACTAAAAATCAACAATGTTTTCTTCCCTTGAATGTGTGTTTGTAGATTTATAGGTTGAAGATCAAGTCGAAAAGAAATTGGAGGCGAAATTGTCAAAATTGTCAAGTTGTAAAATTGTCATTCATAGTGCAAGAACATAGAATCAAGGCTACACAATTTGTTACAGGTTTTTGGGATATGATAACTAAGGATGTGAGAGTGCAAGAATTGAGTAATGGAACCCAAAAATTAGTTTTTTGAAACCCTAAAAGGACCCATTCTCCACTAAAGTGAATGAGACCTTAGTGCGGCTTGAAGCAGTGAAAATCAGGGATCTGGGAGTACAAATTGAGGAATAAAACCTAGAATTTAGTTTCCAGAACCCTGACAAGGACCCATTCACCACTAAATGTGAATGAGTCCTTTGTGAACTAAAAATAGAAAGCTTTCTACAAGGTGCACATCATTTTGAGCTCTAAAAGCTCCCCTCATAGTTGCTATAATAGTTAGGTTTAATTTATGAACCTTAGTAGCATCATATTGCACACATAATTGAATGAAACACACTCCTACAAAAAAATAGGTTCATCATTGATACCCTATTGATGGTGAATCTCTTTTTCTATGTTTCATTTTGGTGAACCCGAATTATTGAACATTACAATTTTATGATCATCTTAGGTTATATCTTGCATTCATTTGAATTCTTTTACATTAAATTAGATCTTATTTATGGTTTTTTGCTTTGCATTCAAACTTGCATCTCATTTAGGGTTTATAATTGTATTTTTTGTATTTCTTAAATCTGAAAAATATAAAAACAAATCGGTCACTTTCCATATCATTTAGATCATATAAATTTTCATTTGAAAATCAAAACAAAATTGCATTTCAAAAGGTGTTATATAGGTAATCATTTACCCTTCATTTCACTTGAATTAGGTCATCAAATTGTAGAAAAAATTTCACAAGAGTTACAATTTGAAACTGGGCACAAAAACACATAAAATAACTTAAAAATTATAGTTTTCACCTCTTCAAAACCCTAATTTTGGACCCATTCACCTTTACTAGTGAATGAGACCCTAATCAAGCTTGACTTAAACTTTTTGTCATCTAAAAAGCATTGAAAATCACTCAAAAATCAACAAAAACATTTCAAACATCCTTATCTAGGACCCATTCGCCTTTACTAGTGAATGAGTCCCTGATAGGTCTTGATCTACATTTTTTCGAAATTGAAATCTCAGTTTTAGGCTTTTGTTTGTTGTTATTACTTTCCTTTTCCAGTTTTCTGATTTTTTATTTCATCAAATTCATTGAATTTAGCTTAATTTTCTTCATTTAGTGCATGGTCAAAATTCAAAATTGCATTTACATTTCATTTTTCAGTTTATTGCATTGTGTGGAATCTGAAAAATTGCATGTCATTCTAGGTCATTTCATTGCATGTCATAATTTAATTTTCACAAATGTTAGTATATGTCTCTTCCAAATTTGCAAAAAAAAAGTTCATCAATAAGTATTCTACTCATTCATTCAATACATTTCCTAGTTATGAGAGTCTCTTAGTGCAAGAGAGTGAAAATATTGATGCTTGCCTTAAACCTACACCCCCTCTTATCTCTCCTATTTGTGGGAATGATGTGATAGAAGAAGATGAAAGCATAGAAAATCCTTATAACCATAGTTTATATTCTCCTAATACCTCTCCTACATGTGAAAAAGGTATTTTAGTGTTAGAAGATGCACTCATTGAGAATCATCACAATGTTGAAAGCTCCTCTTCTATAAACTCTCCTATAGTGGAAGATATCATAGCACAAGAGAACAAGATCATAGACACATTTCTAAACATAACCTTACCTAATCTCCATTCATCTCTTTCTTGTGACAATGTTTTAGTGAAAGAGGATGCAATTGTAAGGAATCATGAAAATCATATTATAAGCAAGGATGATAAGTTGGTGTTAGATGACCGAATCTTTAAGAACTATGACAACCCTCTTTATTTTTCTTCCCATACCTATCCTATTTTGGAAGAAATTATGGGAAAAAGGAATGAAATTATGGACAATCATGACAAACACATTTTTTCTTCTCCTAGTATCTCTCCTAGTTGTGAAGAAGATACTTTGATGTTAGAAAATCTAATCGATGAAAGTCATCAAAATTCTATTTGCCTCTCTTCCTCTAGAGAAAACATCATTGACCAAGAGAATGACATCATTGATAAACAATAAAACACAACCATGGATGAGTACCCTACTTGTGATGAAGTTATTTTAGAAGAAACAACCTTTGAATTTCATGAACATTTAGTTTGTAGCTCTCCTAAAAACTCTCTTAATAGGGAAAATATCATGGTGGAAGAAAATGAGAACAATCGCAATAAAAATTCCTTAGATGAAGATGATGAAGTGGCATTATAATCCCCTTCACTTAGAGATCATAAAAAATGAGGATAATCCTTCTAAGGTTATGCACATTAGATATCCCTTGAAGTGCTCTCCTAAGCCTAAACTTATCATTTATCCACCCTCACAAAAACCACAAGTTCAAAATAAATTTGTGCTTATCTTAGAACCATTTAAAAGGAAACTTGATAATGTTTCACAATAACTGAGTTACAATTCCATTGTGCATACCTACAATACAAGGAACAATAGGCAACAAAAAACAACTCATGTCTCATTACCCTTGCCTAACCCTATTTGCGTAGTGCTCCTTGTTTACTCGCAAACAATGGAAAGGAATACAATCTTGTTGAAAGACTTAAGAATACTCCCACTAACATATCCCTATGGGAACTTCTTCAAACATCACCCTTTCCTAACCCTATTTTCCTAGTGCTCCTTGTTTACCCGTGAATAATGGAAAGGAATACAATCTTGTTGAACGACTTAAGAATACTCCCACTAAGATATCCCTATGGGAACTTCTTCAAACATCACCTACTTATCATAGCATGCTTCAAATGGCATTAAAAAAAGTTATAGTTTCTCCTCACACTAATTCAAACGATGTGGTAGCGCTAGTCCAAGGAATGAATGAGATGAACTTAGAAATTGTCTTTCAGCAAAGTGAGTTGCCTCCCTTAGAAATTCAGAAAAAACATGAATCCTTCAATATAATAGTCTATGTTAATCGAATCAGGATAAAATAAACCCTTGTTGACAATGGTTCAGCCCTGAATGTGTCACTGATACATTTTGACTCAAGTTTTGATGAAATTTCATTGAAATTTTGACGACCTTTCGTCAGAATTATTTCATCAGAAAATCAATGAAATTTGAAACATTGAAATTTCAACCCAACATCGTTAGTTGGGTCAGAATTTCGACGTTTCAAATTTTGTCAATTTTTTGACAAAATTCCTCCGACGAAAGTTCATTGAAATTCTAACGAACTTTCGTCAGAAATTGAGTCAAAATGTATCAATGTGTGTAGTGTGAGCCTTTTGGAAAAGATTGACATGAGTGGAAGCCATATTAAACCTAATTCTTTATCTATCTGTGGATTTGACAATATAGGGAAACAACCACTTGGAGTCATTGCAGTACCTATTAAGGTTGGGAAAGTAACATTACAAACTCCAATCCACATTATGCCTGACAATATTTCTTACAATATCTTCTTAGGAATACGATGGATTCATGCATTCAATTGAGTACCTTCTACTCTTCATCGTAAAATGAAGTATATCTAAAAAAAAAAAAGTTTATACACTCAAGGTTGATCCTGAACCTAAAAGTTGTTTGATTGTTGAGAGATAAAAATGAGATCCTTTGAAAATATTGACACCAACTACACAAGTGGAACCTGTGCAAGAGAAAGAAAAATAAAATCATATTGAAGAAGTAACTAAGTTATTGGAAGATGATTGGGGTTCCTTATATTTCACACCTATATTCATGAGTGAATACACTTGATCATAAACAAAGAGTTTGAAAAGGGAAAAGAAAAAGCGGTAATGTCAACACAAAATTCAAAAGCAGCCACCTCAACTACTTTATAAGATCAAGCAAATTACACAACAAACTTTACGAAGTTGATTATGAACATCCACCAAATTCTAACAAAATGAAAAATATTTATGGAAGAGGTTATGAACTTATGAGACAGCTTGGTTATAGTGGAAAAGGATGTGGTGCTAGAGAACAAGGTACTTGTGTCCCTATAGAACCTAGCACGCAAGAAACAACTCATGGTCCTGGTTATTGTCCCTAGAAAGAAACAAGAAAGCCTTCACTTGATATCAACAACATTACAAAGGATTCTTCTCAAACAACTTTAACATTAGTGTATCCTAAACTGATAAACACTAGTGGTTTTGGTTATTGTCCTTCGAAAGAAATGATAGAAATAATGAAATCCTCGCTTAATATCAATTTCATCACACAAAACACTAATGGTTTGAATTCAATAGACTTTACACCCTCCTATAAAGGAGAGTACAAAATCTCACAATCTAAAGAGTCTTGTGTAAGTATGAAACCTTGAACTAAGCAAGAGATATCTTTATCACAAAATAAAGGAATATCTTCTACTATTAATTGAGAGAGTATCTTGTGGAGACTCCTCCAAGATTGTTTGATATCTCTCCCTCTAAGAACATGAAATATATTTTATTACAAGAGTTAATTTTGTGCATATCATAGAGTTCATGGTCATTCTACTAATGAATGTAAGACTTTGGATAACAAATTCCAACATCTTAAGGAGTGTGGTGCTTTCCTTGTGTTGAAGCACCTAGTTCCTCTAATTGATACTGATTTTCATGTTTATCATCAATCATCTTGACTCATTCTTGTCTTTCACTAGGTGGGGCAAGGGGTTAGGTAGCTTTGTCCTCATATGTCACTTGTCGATTGTCTCTTTTGGCTAGTTGACCGCCTTCCATGTTTATATAGGAGCAAGCTTTGGATGTGACCGACATACCTTAAGTTGTCTCGCATGTGACATAATAAGTTATCTTAATTGTTGTATTTTTGGGGGCAACCCCTCCCTCCTTTTTCGTGGTGTAGATTTATTTCAGAAACACATGACTTGGCATAGAGTTTTCCAAGGAAATCTCACATGTCAGGACAAAACATTGTCTACTTTAAATAAATTTCTCGCAGTAATGGTGTTAGCAACTACTTTAAAGTGGGGGCATACATCAATGACATCTTTTGGCATATTTTATGGCACGATTTTATTTTTTCTTGTGACATGTCCTTTTCTTGGCAATGTCGTTGGGTTTGATGTCCTCCAAGAATGCAATATTTCCAAGCATACAATATCCCTTAGTTGCATGATGTAAAATGAGAGGTATCCCATAAGTGGCGATCTAATACTCTTTGACTCATCCTCTCTTGGAGACATTAGGCATGATGTTCCCTAAGAAGAAGACCTTACATGAACAAATAAAAACCCCCTTTAACAAAAACTTATAGACATGACATTCAAAAGCATTCACAAAAAGCATTATATTGTGGTGTGTTATCAAGTAAACAAACTGAGGTTCCACTACCCCAGAATGAGCACACATGATTGGGATAAATCACCTAGTGGACAGATTCAGGTTCCACTACCCCAGAGTGAGCAACATATGTTATGGACAAACAACCCCATTCCATAATATGTTGGAATGGTTGTGCTTGATCCTTTGTTTCTCTTTGTTTATCTTGGCCTTTGATAGGGTATGACTAATGTACCTTTGTTATTGTTGCATACTTACGTGTCTTGAATTTCTACTTTAGTGTGAGTTTTTCATGGGGGCAAGCTCTCACTAAAGTGGGGCAAAATTTAGCATCGAAAAAGGTAATCCTTTTTCATGCTTAATTTGAGAATAATTGCTATAAAATTAACTTAATTATATGTTGATTTAGGGTTGTAATGTGTTTTACACATTCACAATAAATCTAGGGCCCTTTTTAACTAGAATGTACTTAAAGTATACCCTATTTAAGGTGTTTTAAAGTGTTGTAACACACTTTAAAACTTATCTAGGATCTCCTTAATTAATTGTGGTTAATTGAGCATAATTAGCCCATTTAATTCAAATTTAAGCCTTGTCTATGACACCCTCTAAGGATCCATCCCGATACCCAGTATTCAAATTGAATAAAATTAAATTTGGAAAAATTAAGGTCCTAGAAAATGGTGCAAGGACCCATTCACCTTTAGTGTGGTTCCTCTCCACATAGGACCCCCCTTTTATGCATATTTGACATGGGTTTTTTTATGTTCTTTCACCCTCTTGAAGCAAGGTCTTGGAAACTTGTGTCAGGACCCATTCACCTTTAGTGGCGAATGGGTCCTCCTTGAGTAGGACATCCATTTTTTAATTTAATTTTGGTGGGATTCTAATGATTTTCTATTCTAGATATAGTGTTGGCTTGAATTATTTGAAGTTTGGGGTTAATCTCTAGATTTAGTATAAATAAGGGGTTAATTCACATTTTTTCTCCTAACAAGATCTAGCAAGTTCAAGTTATCATAAGAATACATTCACAAGATAATTATAGAGAACTTCAAGAGAATTTCAAAGGAATTCAAAGGTAGATTATCTAGAGTTTATTGAAGCAATTCAAGATCATATCATCATGTCAAAGGCATAGTGCATTCAAGCATGTTGTTGAGCTAAGATTTTTGATGTAGCATTGAAGATCTATTTGCAAGCATTGTTTCACATATAATTTTAGATCAAGATCTACATTTTCCATGGCCACCACATGTTAGTTTATAGATTTATACTCCAAGACAAATTCCAAGGTATCATCATTTCATGTTCATGCTTCAATTTCATTATTTCATCATTTGGTTTAATTACCTTAAAGGGGTTTGACTAAGGAAAACCCCTATTCACTAATAATCAACAAGTTTTTTTTTCCTGTGAATGTGTGTTTATAGATTTACATATTGAAGATCAAATGGAGAAGAATTGGAGGTAAAACTATCAAAATTATCAAGTTGTAAAAATTTCATTCATAGTGCAAGAACATGGAATCAAGGATACATAATTTATTACAAGTTTATGGGATATAATAACCGAGGATCTGAGAGTGTAGGCATCAAGGAATAGAACCCATAAATTAGTTTTTTGAAACCCTAAAAGGAGCCATTCACCACTAAAGGAAAATGAGTCCTCAATGGGGCTTGAAGTAGTGAAAATTTGGGATTTAGGAGTGTAGACTAAGAGGAATAAAACCTAGAAGTCAATTTCCAAAACCTTAATAGGGACCCATTCACCACTAAAGGTGAATGAGTCCTTTGTGGCCTAAAAAACAATTTTCGACAAGGTACACATCATTTTAATCTTTAAAAACTCCCCTCATAGTTGCTATAACAATCAGGTTTAATTGTTTGCACATTAATAGCATCATATTGCACTCATAATTGAATGAAACACACACCTATAGAAAATTAGGTTCATCATTGATACTCTATTGATGGTGAACCTATTTTTCTATGTTTAAATTATATATACATCATTTCCTTGATAGTATAACACATATATTCACAATCCCATCGATTGACATATATACACGAAGTGTATATATATATGTTACCTTTTTCTAATTGATATTCCCATACATATGGGTAATCCATCCATGAGCATGCATAGATACGTCCATCTATGTATATATGTTTAATTGATTAAATATAAACTCATAAAGAATAACTCACACATCACAAAGAGACTCAACACTTTTAACCCCCAAAATAAGAATGTTCATAAATAAAACCATAACCTCTTCTAATCATACACAAACAAGACTAAAGGTAACTTACTATTTCCTAAGTAATTGACCCGACTCGACCAAGCTAGAAGTGAGTGTGTGAAAGCTCAATTTAGGTCTTATTAAGGGTTACCAAACCAAGTTCTTCTCCTGAGTGATACTTCCCCTCTCTCCCAAAGGCTTGATTTTGTTCCTACATCTAGCTTAGTACATCACAACAGTAGTTAGCCAAAAAAAATACATTCATTTGCATCATATGTTTCACTATTAGAATCATTATATAACATCAAATTGAATCAAACATTTCTTCTTCATATTTTCAAAACATAAAGTATAAATACATTTATTTAAAGCATTTTTACTCAACTAAGTAAAAGTAAACAAGTAGTAACACAACGGGGTGTAACATATTCCCCCCTTATGAATTATTCTCCCAAATCATTTTAAGTAGAGAACATAGACATAAATTAAAAACATAAACATGTATCAGATGTTTTTTCAAGAATTCTCAAAAGCATGTAAGACATGAGGAAACTTCTACTTAATCTCAGCATAGTCTTCCCAAGTGGCAAAATCTTCTGCATACTGGTCCCACTAGAATTTGCATTGCATAAACTCTCTATTATGTAAGTGAAGCTTAATTGTTTTGAGAACCTTGAGAGGATCAATTGTTACCACTCCTGGGTTCTGTACCTATAAAGCATTCCAATCAATAACATGGTTATCCCTTGGTATATACTTTTTAAGATATGCGACATGAAATACATTGTGGATCCTGGCAAGAGCTGGTGGCAATACAATTCGATAAGTGATAGGGTTTAATTCCTCAAGAACCTTGAAAGGACCTACATAGCATGGAGCTAGTTTGGATGAATTTCCAAATTTGATGGAACTCTTATGAGGTTTAACCCTCAACAACACCTTTTCCCTTACTATATTTTTTTGTGTACCTGCATAGCTTTTCTACCTATCATTGGCTTTTGCTAGCCTTTGCTTAATAATTCCTAATTTCTCCTCCATTTTTGATAACATCTCTGGCCCAAGGCTTATCTTATCATCTAGCTTATCCTAGCTTATAATATTTTAACATTTTCTTCTATACAATGCTTCGAATGGAACCATCTTGATTGTAGAATGATAAGAATTTTTGTGTGCAAACTCAACCAATTACAGGTAATATTCCCACTTATATTGTTGATCCATGCAATACATTCTTTATATATCTTCAAGCACTTGGTTAACCCTTTTAGTTTGTTCATCCAGATGATACACTGAACTTATGTTCAACTAATTTGAGAACAAGGTTTTCCAAAACCTAGATGTCACACAAGCATCACTATCTAAAATGATCTTCTCAAGAATCTCATGAAATTTAAACATCTCTAGAATAAATTTATGAGCTATGATAGGAGTTCCATCAATTAAATTCCTCAGAATAAAATTTACCACCTTGTTAAGCTTATCTACAACTACTAGAATGGTATTTTTCTTATTCCTTGACATAGGCAGACCTTGCACAAAGTCCATACTAATGACTTACCACTTACTTTCGGGAATATCATGCATATATAAAAGACCTACAAGGTGATGATTTTTTTCTTGTACCCTTTGACACTAATCATTTTGCAACAAACCTTAAAACACCCCCCTTCATTCCCTTCTAGAGATATAATGGATTCACATCTTCAAACATCTTTTTCACACAAGGATGTCCAAAGTATTGTGCATTATGAACTTCTTTCCACACCAAGTTCCTTAACTCCTCTGAATTAGATACATTAACTCTCCTCTTAAACCTTAGTAACCCATTAGGTTCAAAGTGAAAACCTTTGTACCTTGCATCTTATGGATTTTCTATGAGTTCTTGCTTTAATTTTTCATAAAATTCATCACCTTTGGATTCTTGCAACACTCGTCCCTTAAATTTCGTTTGAATTATTATTATTGAGGTGATATATCTTCTATGACTTAGGGCATCGGCAACCCAATTCTCTTTCTCCTTAATTTAGTTGATGTTGAATTCATAGTCAGATATGAGCTCCAACCACCTCCTTTATCATGCATTTATATTGGGTTGGGTAAATAAATACTTCATACCATGATGATCGGTCTTTAGTTCAAAATCATTTCCCATCAAATAGTGTTTCCACATATGCAATGCATGGACAACAACTACTAACTCTAAATCATGTGATGCATAGTTTTTTTGATAGGGCTTTAGCTTTCTTGACTCATAAGCTATGACTTCCCCTTCTTAAATCAAAACTCCTCCTAATCCTTCACTCGATGCATCCATAATGATTGTAAATTTACCCTTTGGATCAAGTACCTTCAATATTGGTGTGGTAGTCAACTTCTCCTTGAGTAGGTCAAATGTTGCTTGATATTTTTCCAACCACTCAAACTTCTTTCCTTTCCTTTGCAATGAAGTAATAGGAAAATATATCCTAGAAAAGTTTACAACAAACTTTTGATAGTAACTAGCCAGACCCTTAAACCCTTAACCTCTGGTACATTCTTGGGCACTATCACTCAAGAACTACTTTTATCTTAGTTGGATCAACTAAAATCCCTTTAGCTAAAATTATATAACCCTGATATTGTAGTTTCTTCTAAAAGAAGGTACACTTAAGAGAGATTTTTGTATAACTTATGCTCCCTTAACCATTGGAGAAATATCTCTAAATAATTACAATACTCCTCTTCATTCTTGGAATAGATTAAGATACAATCCAAGAAAAATTATACAAACCTATCCAAGCAGTACCTAAACACATCATTCATTAGGTTAATGAATGTTGTAGGTGTATTTGTAAGTCCAAAGGGTAGGACCGTGAACTTGTAATGTTTGTATCTATTCTTGAAAGAATTTTTGAAACTATCTTCATCTTTGATCCTCAGTTGATGATAACTGAATCGCAAATCAATATTTGAAAGCACTAGCGCTCCTCACATCTAATTGAAAATATCATCAATATGTGCCAACATGTACTGATTATTTATCATAGTTAAGCATCTGATAATCTATACATAAGTGTAGTGTACCATCCATCTTCTTCATGAAGATCACTAGCACTCCCCAGGGTGAAACACTAGGTCTTATGAATCCCTTGGATAACATCTCTTCCAACTATTCCTTAAGCTCCATTGATTCCATTGTGGTTATACTATAAGGTACTTTGGAAACGGATTCCAACCTTGGTACTAGGTCGATGGAGAAATCGAATACTCTCTTGGGACACAATCTAGGTAGTTCTTCTGGAAAGAAATCTACAAATTTCCATAAGATGGGATATTTCTTCATATCCTCTTCTAACTATGCCTTAAGCTCCATTAATTCCATTGTGGTCATCCTATAAGGTATGTTGGATACAGGTTCTAACCTTGGTACTAGTTTGATGGAGAAATTGAATACTCTCTTGGGAGACAATCTAGGTAGTTCTTTTGGAAAGACGTATGCAAATTTCAATAAGATGGGATATTTCTCCATATCCATTTCTCTAGATTCTACCACTTCTCTTTCTTTAGCTTCTTCAGAATCTTTAGGTTCACAATACATCACATCATCTTGAAGCATGACTTCCTTGAGTTCTTCTATTTTATCAATTTTGATTGAGAAGAGTTGGAAACCTTTATTTTTCACCCTACATATTTGCACAACTGAAATTTGTTTACCTAGATCATCTAGAATTCTATGGTTTTAGCATGGAAATCCACTTTATCTCTATGCTTCCATAGCCAATTCATTCCTAAGATGACATCATAAGAACCTAAGGGAGCTATGTACAAGTTCACTTCTATTGAGAAACTTGGAAGTTCAAACCTTGCCTCAAATAAACTTTGATTCATCGTTTCTCTTGTTTGGTTTGCATATTCTACAACCCAAGACTTTTCCATAAAATTAGCCTCCCTCTAAATTTGATTATCTACTCTAGGTGAAAAAAATTTATGGCTCCAGTATCAATAAGTATGGAAATAGGTATGCCAAACAAAGTACCTAGAGTTTCCACCGGGGTGATTTGGTATTCTACTTGTCAATTGTCCACTACTACATGGATCCTTTGTTAAAATTTAGCATGTTGAGGAGGAATTGAATTACCGTGTGGTTGTGATCCTGATGGTTTGTTGGGACATTGATCAAAAAAATGATCCCCTCAATGGACCCCTCTTTTTCATTGGCCTTTTAGAATTACCACCATGCCCTCTAGCTTTGTTATAATTACTATTATTTTCGCTATTGAAGTTGTTTCCTCTACGATCCTTCCTCATCTCATTCCAACTATTTCGGGGTCTTTTTTTCCATCAATTCTTCCTCAAGGTTTCCTAGATCCTTTCTCTTATTTCATCTGTGATTTCTAGAATATGGTCCAAATTAGCTTCGGCATTATCCCGACCTTGTCCAACTTCTTGACTCCCTCCAAGATTATTTCTTGTCCTCAACATTTTCTCTAGTAAAAGTTATACCTGGAGGTTCATCTTTAATTAGATCCTATGATGGCCTACTTTACGTATTGAAATCATTCCAAAAGAGAAAAATATTTATACGTAAGAAATTTCTTTGAGGATCTCATACACAAGTTTTGATAAAAAATATATTTTCATTTATTCATAAAGATTTGAATATCCTTCCATTTACATTGAATGACTATTTAAATATTCAAGAGGAGAGTATCCATCATATTCTCTCTCAAATACATAACTATGAGGGGTGTAACCCTCTAATTTTTTCTCAATTTTTTCATCATAAGGGTAGTAACCCTCAGATTTATCTTTTGATACATAGTTTTAGGGAATGTATCCCTTTGATTCACCACTAGAGGCTATAAAAATAACTTTGACCATAGGTATAACTCAAGGGTCCCTAAATATCAATTCTGAACTAACACTGCATTCTAAGGGAATATCCCTGGAAAGTTGTAATGATTTCGACTTGGGAAAAGAAATAGATGGTAAGTAGTTGAAGTTGGCATCATCTTTCATCCTTATCTTCTCTTGACTAATTTGCAAAAGGGCATGACTAATAGTGTCACTATTGCTTATCCAAATGGAATTTCCATGATTGGTTCCCTCAATGGTACATGAACAAGGGCTTGTCTTTCTTTCTTGGCTTGTAGGTAACACTCATTTCCGATCACTAACTTCCTAGCAGTCATCTTGAGACACACCATCTTGGCACAAGAATTTCCAAAAATTAGACTCATAATGTTGGAGGGGAAAACATAGCGAGAACATAGGTTTTAGAGCTAAACCTAGTAGCTTCGATACCATGTGTAACATGCCCATTTTTCTACTCAATAACTTTCCTATGTTTTAACCTCAAGTAAATAAAATATGATGACAAAAACTTAAGCAATAAAATTTATTTTCAAATATAAAGATAGCATGCACATTTGAAATAAACATCTTTCCAAACTTTCCCAAAGCATTCTATCAAAGTACTACAAATTTTCAATTTATTGATTTCATAGTACATAGTTACATGATAACATTTCTCTTTTATAATTTTTCATAGTACTGGATACAAAAATACATACAAGGCTTCATTGAGCTTATTGGAAATAGATATATTAATGGTCCAAGTATCCTCCATTAAATCTTGGTTGCCTACTGATGAGGAGAAGCATCACTCAAGTGCTTTTCCACCAACCTTGGGCTAACTGCAGTCCCTTGCACATCTACCAAACTTGGTGAGATAGCCCTACCCTTAGATGAAGAGATTGGTTTGGTAACCTCATAATAATAATGAACTTTCTTGAGCTTGGTGTTGTGTCCCATATATCTAGATCTATCACATGTAGTGGCTACAACCTACACATATGGCATTCCCTACCTAGTTTGTAAACCTAAAACACAATGAATTGACAATGCAAATAGTGGAAACTTACACTACACTAGCCAAAGTATTCATCACCTAGAATTTAGAGTGGACATCATATAATTCACCAACCTTCCTAGCTCAATTTGTACTGACCATTCATAACCTATGGATAGGCTATCCCTTTATGCCATGGAGTAGCCTTAACCCAAAGAATAAACTATTATCCTCTACATTTACTAAGACACTTTGACTAATTAAATCAAATTATTTCTATCACCCAACTTAAATAAACATCATCTATATAAGCTCTACTTGATATAATATTTAATACTAATAAGAACACCCATTCATTAATATGGAGTATATACATACACTCTAATAGTAGAGATCCCTAGACTAGATTCATCAAGAATCCTTCATATATACTAGAGAAGACAATAACCATTTCATGATAGATAACTAAACATATTTCCCAAACAAGGTAGCCAAAGACACACAACCTTTTCAAAATCAAATAAAGCATAAAAGAGTAGAAATTAGCATGCATGTTTATGCAATGCTTCAAATGATCAATCTAGTTTCCTAGCTTAGGCTTCCCAAAATCATCAAGCAATTCCCAACTATCTCTCTCTTCCACTCACCAAAAATTTACTCTCAAAAACCTCTCACAAACTCTCAAACTCGGAAAAATAGAATAATAACAACTTAGAAAATAAGCATCAAGAGTGCATAATGCATCCCATTTGAGGGAGAAAATGCCTCTATTTATACACAAATGTGAGAAAGTGTAGGCTAGAAACAAGCTCTCAAAGATGACCTTCTTAATCCAAAGGTTTGACTCAACAAAAATAAGAAAAGGTGGCAGCTAAAAGCATTGCATAGTAAACACATGCAGAACCAAATTTCACCATAAATAATGAGTCGCTCATTCTAATGGACAACAAGAATAACACTAAAAAATGCAAGGTTATTATTTCCACAGGTCAACTCATTTTGACCAACTTGTCATTTGACTATTTATCTCATTCCATTTTGCTTCATATGCTGGAATCTATATTGCAGATTAGACTTCTAATAGGTTCGCACTATTCATAAACTAGCGCCACATAAAACATCACATGCCCTATTCTTTTGGTTTCTATTTGGAAAGGACCATGTCAAAGTTCCTATAAGTTGGATATTCTCTTTGCTTTCATTCTTTGACTTAGTCTTGCCAAATTTATCTCACATGTTGGTTTTCTTTTGATTCCATGTGCTTTACTATAGTGCTACCTTGGTTACCATTACACAACATTTAAATACTTCAAACATTGTTATTTTCTTATACGCAACTTCGACTAATGTGTTATTCCTTTTATTTTGCGCAATAGATTTCATATATATGCTATGCCAAGCATTTACTCTGTGCTTCAATAAACATTTCAGTGCTATAAAAACATTAATACATTTTAATATATATATATATACATATACATATATATATATACAACATGATATGTATATATATTTATATATATTCATTCCTTATATAAGCTCATCAAATTTACATCATTTGATATTCGAATTAGCATATTCATATTTTCTTATTTCACATAATGATGCATACGTATATATACATATACGTGCATATGTATATATATATATATATATATTAATATACTCATATGGATGTTTCCATTTATGTTGATACATACACAAATTTATATATATGCATATTATAGTATATATACACCATTGCATTGATAGTAGAACACGTATATTCACAATCCCATCGATCAACATATATACATGAAGTGTATATATATATATGTTACCTTTGTCTAAAAAATATTCCCATGCATATGAGTAATCCATCTATGAGAATGCATAGATACATCTACCTACATATACTCATGCACATATTTACTCACGTTTATGAGTTTATCATTGACATGTATACATATATACATATATATACATTTTATGTATATATATCATCAATTAAATATAAACTCATAAAGAAGAACTCGCACATCACAAAGAGACTCAACACTTTTAACCCCCAAAATAAGAATGTTCATAAATAAAACCATAAGCTCTTCTAATTATACACAAACAAGACTAAAGGTAACTTACTATTTCCTAAGAAATTAACCCGACTCGACCAAACTAGAAGTGGGTGTGTGAAATCTTAGTTTAGGCCTTATTAAGGGTTAACAGGCCAAGTTCTTCTCTTGAGTGATACTTCCCCTCTCTCTCAGAGGCTTGATTTTTTTCCTACATCCAACTTAGTACGTTGCAATAGTAGTTAGCTGAAAATAATACATTCATTTGCATCATATATTTCACAATCGAAATAATTATATAGCACCAAATTGAATCAAACATTTATTCTTCATATTTTCAAAACACATAAAGCATAAATACATTCATTTAAAGCATTTTCACCCAACTAGGTAAATTAAATAGGTAACTTAACACAATGGGGTATAACATTAAGAGGAAGAGGAAAACCATAAGAAATAAAAGAGAATTGGGCTAAAGAAAATCTCTAAGAAGAGTGCCAGAATGTAGATCTCTTGTTCTAAAGGATCCCAGACCATGGATGAGATCAAGGGAGATAATACAAGAATTATGGGTATGCAGGGTAAGAAGATTGGCAAGAGCCCTTTGTCAAATGTGGGCATTGATATGGATGGTCAAGGATTGATACTAACCTTGATATTCTTAAGGACTTCACCTACCTTCATGCAAATAGGGATGAGATCTATATGGTGTCTCAAGTTTGGTTAGAGAAGGGGTAAAATGTCATTTTAAATTGAATAAATGGCTCTTTCTAGAAATCAATAAAATCAATGTGAAGATAAGAGATTTGTAGGAAAAAATATCTAATAAGAAAATGGATAGGTCGCAGCTTGAGGATAGTATAGTGAAGGCCATGATTGATGATATGGTGAAAGTTATTAATAGTTTGAAAAATAATTATGAGAAAATAATTACAGGCCTGGAGGAGAAGATCTAGGATATTTATCAAAATTTTAAAAATGTCTTGAAAATCAACCATTGTACAATCCAAAATAGTGCAAAGGGCATTCAAATTTTAATTGAAAAGAATAAAGAGCTTAAAAAAGAGGAAGTTGCTAAAATGACATTCATGGGGGAAAAGAATGAGGAATAGAGTAACAATGATAAAGGAAAGAAGGTGATGTAGAGTGATCCAAAGGGTTTGAGCTCTCAGAGTAGAGGCAACAAAAAAAAATTGTTTGATGAAGAGGAGAATTTGTTGGGCCTTGCGATTTTGCACCATTACTTCTACAAATAGGAGTTGGAAGCTGCTTATATATTGAATAAAATGAAGTAGAAGCCTCTTGTTTTTTTTTTTTAGTTGTTTATCCTCTTTTAGTTGGATGTTGTTTGGTTGTGCATTTTATTTTAGCATCTTTTTGTAAGTAGGGTTTCGGGTCCCTTCAAAACCTATTTTACCATTTAATAAAAAAAAAGTAGAACACCTTGGTAGCAATGATCTACAAATCATTAACATAATGCAAAAATTTGCAAGGCCCAAAACTTTTGTATTGTTATTTGAGAGATGAGATTTACATTTTTATAAAGAAATACTGTAAATTAAATTATATACTAACTTCTATCTATGTATTTGGTAACTACAACTACACAATAACTACAAAATAAATGTCCATTATTTTTTCAATAACAATGTGTATCTCATTCAATCAAGGGTTTTCTCTTACCAATTTTCAAAGCCTACAAAATATTAACTTTAGAAGCCTTTTTTATGTCAATTTTACAAGAAAATGAGGTATTGCTTAGATAGCAATTACATAAATAGTGAAATTAAATAATATCCTATGATTTAAAATATGCAACAAGAAAGATTGACTTTATAGAACTATGCCAATAATTAAAAACAATAGTTTATAGTCATACTATTGCTTTGGGATGAATATGGAAATTTAGATTCATTTTAGTGTGATACTATAAATTTTCCTAACATGATTTTCTTCTTGAATGCAAATGAATGATTACTAAATGAGATAAGATGATGAATGAATACTAGATGAGATAAGCCGAATGTATTTAAATACATAAGGGCATAACAATAAATCATCCAAATGTGTGTTTTGTCAATTTATAGTGACTAGTGAACAAGGTTGAAAACTTTAGAATTTGAATTTTTTAATTTTGAAGGTAGTGATCAATCTTTCATCTCTAGACAACAAGATGGTAGAATCAAAATAGAAATAAAACATTTTAAAATAAATATATAAATAAACGTAATAAATAAATGATCAAACTAAATATATTAAAATAAATAATATATTAAAATTTCTATAAATACAAACAAAATAAATAAAAGATACAATAAGTGTAAATAAAAATTAAGAATGAACTCAACTTTCTATAAAAATAAGAGTATTTTATGGATTGTAATTGTATTAAAAAATTCTATCGAAACCAACTGGGAAGGAATTGGCAACTTTCATTCATCTCATTTCCACGGCGACTAATCCACTACATGTGTTGACTTGCTAAATACAACAGACATACAATTTTCTTAGGCGCGCGTTTTGGGAAGGTCTCACGAAAATTCCCAAAAGAAGTGCTTTCTCTCTCTTTGAAAAAGTTGATATTTTCCCACTCTACAAATAGAGATAAATGCTGCCTAAACCACATCTTTTAAGTGGTGGTCTAGTTATGCATTCTCATGATATCAGAGGGCCGGATGTATGGTTTTTGGAATGGTTGGTATTGGCAAGTGAACATATCAGAGAAGAGGCACGCTATTTGTTTTCATTGCCGTTTTGGGGTTTATTCTCACCTCTTTATTCTGTCTACTACTCCGAATCAAAACAAAGTCGATGTCAAATTCCTTTCTCATGTAAATCTTGAGGGAGCATATCTCTTCTTTTGCCTATTAGAGACATAGGCACTTCCCCATAATACACACAGTTAATAGCTGCTATTTTTAGAGAGGGAGGCGTAGATGGAACCCCGCAAGATAATTTTTTTAAGAATCGTTCGATTTTTCTTCTTATAATCTTTGTTAGGCGTAGAGAGAAGCATAATTGAACCCGCGAAATACCAGCAGTTATGTAACTCTCTGATATCTGCTACATGTTCTTCCTTTGCTTCCTCCATCAAAGAGTTTAGGCTTGACAAAGATGAACCTTATGCAACTATGTGGTCTTCTTGCTCCGAAATTATGGTGCAAGCGCAACAAAAAGCTTTCTTACTCCTTGGACCTACTACAACACATTATCTCATGGTCATTGCATGATCATGGCATTCATTATTGGGCTTCTCGAGGGAGTATCAATCCATGTTTAGAATTTCATACAGCTCAAACATTGGGGGATTTTTGAAGATTACTTCCTATTCTCGACTGCCCGACATGGAGACCAGCAGCGGATCTCTGATTGTAGAAGGAGGTCTACATCAAGTTTTGAGTTATAACCTGCTACACTGCATCTTTTAGTTCGGCTATGTCGCCAATGTCCGCCCACATTGAATTAAAGTTTGCTTGAAAATGGATAATGGCAGGTGTGATGTGTGTGTTGGTGTTTTATTTTTCCCACTAGACTTTGTAATTCTCAAAGAGGTTGTCAACTTCTATATTCAAGAATTCACAAAGTTAGTGGCCAACTGACGAGATTTCAGTCTTAGATTCAGTCAAAGACTGAAATTTCTTACACTTTTGGCTCTGTGAAACCAAGGAGGGTGTTCCTATATGTGTTCATAAAAAATGTTTCAAGTCTCAAGAACACTTCTATACATAGATACATTCCTATCAGTGCAACTAGATACCATCTATCAGGGTTTTGGCAAACCATAGAATAAGAACAACTGTCTAGAGCTAGGAAATCAGATTTCATGTGAGATTTGCATCTCAAGAGAGATAGAATTTGATTTTAAAATGTTTTGACTTCAAACCCACATGTTTAGGGTGACATTTTTGTACATTAAAAAGGATCTTGAATGAATTAACCTATGTCTCATTCAACTAGGAGGGAGTTACATAAAACATAACCCTGATAGCATTGAACTATCTTTATAATGCCTTACAATATAAAGTTTCCTAGTATTCAAAACAATACTCCTTAGCAAATCCTAAGCACATTACCACAGATCTTTAAATCCTTTTCAAGAATTTGATTAACTCATTAAGTTAAAGCAAGAAAATGAATCACACATTCAAATATACCAATGAAGATGAATGAAACAACCATTGATAACTTCATTCACAATTTGTCATACATACACAAGATAACAATTGTCTTAAATTTTTAGATTTCTTTCGATATTAGTAATTACAAAAAGCATAGTATGCTTATCTTATGCACACACCCAACCTAGAATGACTTCCTCTAAAACCTTCTAGATACTACACTATATTCCTAACTGTACACAGTCTAAACTTCAGGACTCAAAAAATTCAACCTCAACAATGAGCTTTGAAATCTCCTTTATAGTTTAGGAGAGCAACAAGCATTGGACTCAATTGTTGATTTCAACCAAATTTCATCTTTACCAAATGAAATTTGGATTACATTTCAAAATTCCCCATCATCAAAATGTAACCATACTACAAACAGAGGAATCAAAACGGTTACACCCCTGTAACTAGCCGAATAGAACAAAAACCACCGCATCACCCATGTGCACGTCCACATTCGACCCGAACAGTAGAAACAACACCAAAAAAGAAAGGCACAACCCCAACGACCACATCATCATCTTGCACCATGGACAATCACATGGCCCCGATACAGGCAACCACTCTTGATCCTCACTTCAGTATGAAGCGAGACCATTATTTTACCTTCTTTTGCACCAACACCAAACCTAGAAATAGCACACGGTGCCATCGTAGCAATTGGAGAAACTATGAGGACCTCCTCATCCGCTCCCACCAGCTTAGTCAGGGCCACGAGGTAATCATGGTAGTCTAAATCAATTTTGGACCCCTCACCACTAAAGCCAGCAGAAAGCTCAATAGGTCACTCGTAACGTCCAGACCTCATCTCAACCCCAGCCAACCTTTAGTCACCCTTGAATTCCCCCATTATTGGATAGTCCGCCACTTCAGACTGTATGACCTTTCCCTTGAGGCAAGAACTACTTCTAGCTTGAGTTGGGACAGACCCAACACCTTCAACAACTACCCCAGAAGCACTAGGAATAGTACTTTGTTCAATTGGTTTCTCCTCCCATTGAAAATTCTTTGCACCTATCCTGGTGCTTCTTCCTACCAGGGAAATAGGAACCATCAACTTATCCATCCAATTCACAAGTTCAAAACTCAGCAAGAAAATCAATCACCTGCAAACAAACATAAACTCAAAAATGCAATGATGCTAATAAGCAATTAGCAGGCATTTATCGAGGAAGATAGTGCAAGGAACATTAATTATTCCAATTGCAGTACGAGCAAGCGAGCGATTAGTGGTTTTCGTTGCCATGATAGAATATCTCTAACCTCATGGAAAACTACATACAACCCAACATGATTACCAAGTCAATACCGTTCACACACATGGAAATCAAGATGAGATCCATTAAAAATCCTGCACCATTAATGAATGTAATTTGCAGAGCGCAAATAGTCATCACATGGGTGGATTAAAATTTTGAATTTAGATCGTCCATGTGATAAGGACCTGGCATATCGGACGACTCAGATTGACTCAAAGATTGTTCAAAAACCCACATCACCACTTGGAAAACCCGACAGCCAATCACATACCTCGCAATCAGAGACACGTGAACCAGCAGCGGGCCCCATCTAGCCACCATGTACCGTGGAGCCAGACAATGTGTCACTAGCTTGCACACCTCGAGACACTTTCAAAAACATTAATCCGATCGTGCAAGGCTGGTGAGGGACGGTCATAATTAATCCTCATCATTAAATAGTCATCATTGATTTGACACCCATTTGTCACTATTGGCACATCGGGAGAGGCCCCACTCCACTGTACGTGATAGATGGCAGCACCTCGCATACCTCGTACCACTTTAGTGATGTTAGCAAGAAACCTTGTGAGGTTTGTGAGGAACATTCTAGATTTGAACCCTCTAATTCGATGACCTGCCAATCTGCACATGGAAAAAGGGTTATTTATAACAGTGGGGCCGATTAGGACAATGGGAAAAGACCCTTAAAGGCACAAAATTTTAGGCCAAAGTCTAAACATTGAGAAAACCCACCCATTTTAGGCAAAATAATATTAAAACCCAAATGTGGAGAAAGAACCGACAGGTTGGGTAAAGGGGTCAGTAACAACACGACAGACAAGGCTTAGCCGAACGACTTAAAAAATCAGCAACCCATAATAACAGGTCAACACAAAATTATAACGTGAGGGTTTATTTGATAAAAACCAATTTTAGCATAGGTAACAAAACCCTAAACCCTAAACATTAGACCCCCAGTCATGAAAGATGAACATACACGCCCAAAACCAAGCAAAAATTTTATTTTTTTTGAAAAGTCCCATCAATGGCTCCGACTGGGGATGTATGCCCCATGTGGGCATAGCAAAATCCTAGATCTCTGGGGAGAAGACCCAACATTGAATCAAATAGGTGCCCTGAAGAATGCTCCACTATGCTGCCATTAGAAACTTGTTTACATGCAACTTGGTGGCCACAGGCCCCCAAACAAGGAAAACCAAAATTTACCCAGGTGTCAAAAAAAAATTCTCTACTACCTGGAATAGACCGAATCTGCAAATTTTTCCCCTAAGTGCCCATATTTCACTCAAGTAATCAACATGCCCCAAAGCATCATAATGCTTTCCAATATCATTGTACATTCCATCAATCAACAATCTATATCTAGACACTAACTACAACTCATGACTATTATGACACTTTACCTTGGGTTGCTCATGGTCATGTTCATTGAATGCTCATTCATTTGAAATGAGAAACAGAAACAATCATTATCCATTTGATCTTTGACATCACAAATCTTGGCATCAAAATCAGTTTGCACATCAAACTGAAAACTCTCATAAAAAAATTTGTGTGTGTTGTGCAAACCATCTTTGCATAAAATAAAAGGTGCATATTCTAGGGAATCCTCACCCTAATGGTTACAACATAATCCTAGTTTCCAACATCTATGTTCATATGTTCTAGAACACTTCTTGATATTATAGAAATGGGAATCAGAAGTCACATCTTCCTCTAGGAAATGTGTGAATACATTCATCTCGGGATTCTCACAATACATTGCCTCTTGTATCCCATCATCCAACTCCATATGAAACACCTCAAAAATAGGCTCTAGCAAACCAACTTCATCAAAGGAAATAGAAAAATAGTTGTGTGCATTGGCCCCCTCATGTTCAACACCACCTATTGTATGTGTTAATTTATAAGTGAAACTTTCAGCACAAGCTGAAAACTTTTCACTAGCAATATCAATGGC
Organism: Sequoiadendron giganteum; assembly: GCA_007115665.2. Taxonomy (NCBI): domain Eukaryota; kingdom Viridiplantae; phylum Streptophyta; class Pinopsida; order Cupressales; family Cupressaceae; genus Sequoiadendron; species Sequoiadendron giganteum. The sequence goes on along the minus strand of CM021107.1, from coordinate 177,043,034 downwards.
ACTTTCATTCCTGGTCTCAAAAAAGCTCACCTCAAGAGGTGATAACAAGTCCATCTCAACTTCATACAAACAATCAAGAACATCAATAACACCAATACATTCATCAATGTGTTGGTTACCTTCAGTATTGTTCTGTAGATCACAATATTGAACACACACCTCATTTTCTTCAAATTCCTCATCATTTACACAATAAACATGCTCCATTGATAGCACACTTGGAGTACACTCCAAATATTCATCATTTGAAATTTTTCCCCTCATTTGTAAGAAAATGACATCATGAAGCTCTATATCACCACAAACCTCTAGTAAGGAAAATGTTTCCACATCATCCTCGGAGAGGCAATCATCACTTCTAAGTTCACAATCACTAGCTTGTAACAAAACCTCGTGTGTATTGTAATCATGACATGGATAAGCAGTTTGTGTCTCACTTAGTTCTCCACCATCTTGCTCCTCAAGCTTTTGCAGAGTTATCCAAAATTCCTCAAAAGGGAAAGTGTCATCCACATTTTGTGCATATACACACTTTGTTGATTCTGCAATCTTTGTCCATAAGGACTTGGGCAAGGTTACCAGGTTTCAATTCTTTTGGCAAAGTACTCAAATCGGGTTCATAAATATCACAAAACAAATCAATGCACACAAAATCATCAGGTCTGAAATATTTGGGAACTTCTATCAAAGCATCCAAAAATCTCAAAACAGCTTGTATGGTGATTCTCCCTCTTGTTTCTTCATCTCATACAACTCTTACACAAAAAAAATTTGATCATCACTACTCAAATCGAGTTGGTGTTCAACTTGGGTTTCATCATTATCTTCATACTGTAATTATGGATATATCACTATTGCCAAAGCATTCTTATCATGACAATTTTCTTTTATAGCTAACTCCAAAATTTTGCTAGTATGAGATGTGCTAGGGTAACCAACACTTGTAGCTAGATACCCTTTCATCATTGAGTATTTTATGTTGTTCTCAATGTCCATAGCCATTTGATATGCCTGATATAAGGTTGTAGGTTCCTTATCTCTTAATAAGTAACTCATCTTTTTGTCAAAAGCACCAAGATATACAACCAGGCATTCAGCCTCATTTGGTCTTATTTCTTTAGGAATTTCTCTTATAGCTTTTGAAAACCTTAGATTAAAAAATGGGACTAGCTCATCTTTTCTTATGTGGATTCCCATAAAACCCTTTCTTACCATGCTTGGGTTTACTCTTTCACCAAATTGTTCAATAAAAACCATCATCAACTGATTCCATGAGTTAATAGAACATGCAGATAAATATGAGAACCAATCCCTAGCATCATCCTTCAAGGATTGCACAAAAAGTTTCATGACAAAATCCTCATGACTGACTTCATAATCCCCCATCACATCCATGAAATTTTGCATATGCTTAGAGGTAGAATCTGAACTTTGCCCTGTGAAGTTGGGCAGATATTTCCTAACCTTCTTAGGAATCAAACTAGGGAAACCTTTAATACCATTGAAAATAAATGGCATATACCTTTGAATCATAAAATCCCTTGGAGAGCTTGGTGAAACTTGTTCCCTTTGCATACTTACATTTTATATTTCATAGGGAAAGCTTTGTCTTCCCATTCAATCATTGTCAACTTCATACATGGCTATCAATTACATCATTTACTAATTCAACCATTATTTTAAAATATTGACTAAATACTTATGCCTTAAGATTTTTAGAGGCATAATTCAAAATAAACATAATTCTCAAATCATATTACATATTACAATTTAGAAGTATGGAAATACCAACCACTATTCCTTTCTTAATGCTAAATCATCTAATTAGGAACCATTCATCACCCCTAGTTATGAATACTTCTCATAAACAAAATATTGATCTATTTAGATTACTGAGAATACTTGGAAATTAAAGCAATACTTGTTAACCTTCTCTCCCTGACTGCAAATGTTATAGATATGGGACTTTTCCTTGTATATCAACTGGTTCTTCAGACAGAGTCACCACCTTTTTAACAGAGGACTGAATTTCAAATGAATATGAAATTCCTTTTCAAGAATTGATCACATTCTGGGTCTTCGTCCACAGCAGATTCACACTCAAATGCTTTGAGATTACACTACTACCAATCCTTTCCAAATCCATAACCTTCTAACATCTAAACTTAAAATTTAGATCCACCAAACAAATGACTCTGGAATACCACCACCTACTGAACTGTGGTTTCTTTTTTTCTTTAAATTTCTCAAAAGTTCTCCCCAATGAAATCACCATTCAGATAGTGACTAAGGCAAAAAAATTAATGCAAAATTATCAATCTCTTATTACAAACATGATGATAATGACCCTATAGTAGCAAGGTCTACAACCAACACTTATGAATTCTTAGCTTCCCAGTAGAGTCGCCATTTTGTTGGTGTTTTATTTTTCCCACTAGGCTTCGTAATTCTCTAAGAGGTTGCCAACCTCTATATTCAAAATTCACAAAGTTAGTGGTCACTGACAAGATTCAGTCAAAGACTGAAATCTCCTACACTTTTGGCTCTATGAAACCAAGGAGGGTGTTCCTATACGTGTTCATAAAAAATGCTTCAGGCCTCAAGAATACTTATATACATAGATACATTCCTACCAGTGCAACTAGATACCATCTACCAAGGTTTTGGAAAACCACAGAATAAAAACAACTATATAGAGCTAGGAAAGTAGATTTAATGTGAGATTTGCATCTCAACAGAGATAGAATTTGATTTTAAAATGTTCTAACTTCGAACCCACACATTTAGGATGACTATACGTTAAAAGGGATCTTGAATGAATTAACCAGTGTCTCATTCAACTAGGTGAGAGTCACATAAAACATAACCCTGATATCATTGAACTATCTTTATAATGCCTTACACTATAAGGTTTTCCAGTATTCAAAACAATACTCCTTATCAAATCCTAAGCACATTACCACATATTTGTAACTCATTTTCAAGCATTTGATTAACTCAGTAAGTTAAAGCAAGAAAATGAATCACACATTCAAATATACCATTGAAGATGAATGAAACAACCATTGATAACTTCATTCACAATCTGTCATACATACACAAGAGAGAAATTGTCTTAAATTTTTAGATTTATTTTGATATCAGTAATTACAAAAAGAATAGTACGCTTATCTTATGCACACACCCAACCTAGAATGACTTCCTCTAAAACCTTCCAGATACTACAATATATTCCTAATTGTACACTATCTAAAATTTAGGACTCAAAAAATCCGACCTCAACAATAAGCCTTGAAATCCCCTTCATAGATCAGGAGAGAAACAAGCATCAAGCTCAATTGTTGATTTCAACCAAATTTCATCTTTACCAAATGAAATTTGAATTACACTTCAAAATTCTCCATCATCAAAATATAACCATACTACAAATAGAGGAATCAAGATGGTTACACCCTGTAACCAACCGAATAGAACAAAAGTCACCACATCACCCACGCACAAGTTCACATCTGACCTGAGCAACAAAAAAATCACCAAAAAACAAAAGGCACAACCCCATCGACCACATCATCATCTTGCACCATGAACAATCACACGGCCCTGATACAGGCGACCACTTCTGGTCCTCTCTTCAATATGAAGCGAGACCATTACTTTACCTTTGTTTGCACCAACACCAGACCTAGAAATAGCACATGGTGCCACCACAGCAATTGGAGAAACTACAAGGACCTCCTCATCCACTCCCACCAGCTCAATCAGGGCCACGAGGTAATCATGGTAGTCCAAATCAGTTTTAGACCCTTCACCACCAGAGCCAGTAGAAAGCTCAATAGGTGACTCATAACGTCTAAACCTCGTCTCAACCCCAACCAACTTGTAGTCACCCTTGAATTCCCCCATTATTGGATAGTCTGCCAATTTAGCCTATATGACCTTTCCCTTGAGGTGAGAAGTGCTTCTGGCTCAAGTTCGGACGGACCCAACACCTTCAACAACTGCCCCAAAAGCACCAGGAACAATACTCTATTCAGTTAGTTTCTCCTCCCACTGCAAATTCTTTGAGCCTATCCTGGTGCTTCTTCGTACTGGGGAAACAAGAACCATTGACTTATCCATCCAATTCACAAGTTCAAAACTCAACAAGAAAACCAATCACCTGCAAACAAATATAAACTCAAAAATGCAATGATGCCAATGAGCAATTAGCAGGCATTTATCGAGCAAGCCAATGCAGGGAACATTAATTGCTCCAATTGCAGTATGAGGAAGTGAGCAATTAGTGGTTGTTGTTGCCACCACAGAATATCTCCAAGCTCATGGAAAACTATGTACAACCCAACATGATTACTAGGTGAATACCATTCACACGCATGGAAATCAGGACGAGATCCATTAAAAAATTTGCACCATTAATGAATGTAGCTTGCAAAGCACAAATAGTCATCACATGGGTGGATTAAAATTTTGAATTTAGACCATCGAGGTCATAAGGACCTGGCATATCAGACGACTTAGATCGATTCAAAGATCATTGAAAAATCCACATCACCACTCGGAAAACCCAGCAGCCAATCACATACCTCGTAGTCAGAGACACGTGAACCAACAGCGAGCCCCATCTAGCCACCATGTACCGCAGAGCCAGGCAACGTGTCACCATCTCGCACACCTTGCGACACTTTCAAAAACATTAATCCGATCATGCGAGGCTGGCGAGGGACGGTCATAATTAATCCTCGTCATTAAACAACAGTCATTGATTTGACACCTATTTTTCATCATTGGCACATCAGGGCAAGCCCCACTCCACTGTACGCGACAAATGGTAGCATCTCACATACCTCGCACCATTTTAGTGACATCAGCAAGAAACCTTGTGAGGTCTGCGAGGAACGGTCTAGATTTGAACCCTCTATTCCAACGGCCCACCAATCTGCACATGGAAAAAAGGTTATTTATAATAGTGGGACTGACTAGGAAAATGGGAAAAGACTTTCGAAGGCACAAAATTTTAAGCCAAAGTCTAAACATTGGGAAAACCCACCCGTTTTAGGAAAAATAATATTAAAACTTGAATATGGAGAATGAACCGATAGGTTGGGTAAAGGGGCTGATAACAACATGACAAACAAGGCTCAGCCGAACGACTTAAAAGACCGACAACCCATAATAACAGGTCAACACAAAATTATAACGTGAGGGTTTATTTGAAAAAAACTAATTTCAGCATGGGTAACAAAACCCTAAACCCTAAACATTAAACCCCCAGTCACGAAAGATGAACAGACATGCCCAAAACCAAGCAAAAGTTTGACAAATTTTTAAAAGTCCCATTAGTGTTTCCATTGAAGCCAATTATATTGCACCTTATTTATAATATCATAGATGATTTTCCAACTGAACCACAATTTCCTTCCAAAATCTCGTTGACAATTGGCCCTGAGAATGGATATGGCATCCATTCTATTTCCTTGACTCGATCATCACAAAACCCCATCATAGACATTCGTAACGGGAATACGTATGAGGTCACATTCGAGCCACCCAAGAATGTGGGTCTCAAGGCTTCTGCTGCAACTGCATCCACAGTCAAGATCAACAATTGGGGTTTTGAGCAGTCAGTTGTCAATGATAGTGATGCAAAGATAGACTGGACTCTGTATGATATAGCCACCGAAAAGCCGGTATTTAACAATGGGCCTCCAAAAAATTTAGTGTTGGCCCCCAAAACATGGTCCATTGATAGGTATTCCAAGGCTTGCAGAGCTTTCACCGAGGAAGGAGGGGTGGTATTTTCCAAGTATGATTATGGAAATCCCATAACATGGAGGCTCAACAGGGATTTGGAGGGACGAACATTGAAATGGATTGTTAAAGGTTTCATCTGGTTAACCTATTGGCCAAATACATACCACACTCGATATTCGGAGACTAAACGCCATGATTTTCGTCAAGAGCTTGATCTTACATTGGCATAGTCTTTTGCATCCATGACCATTTGATCTAAACCTTTCTAATAATAGTAATTGTTGAAACAAACCTGTTATTTTTGGGAAAGGGGATAGTGTCGATTAATAACTTATTTAGCTGCTTTTTCAAGTTTTTTGTTGTGTGTTCATGTATTTCTGCTATATTTAGGAATGCATTTGGTGAGATGAAGCGAGGATAGAGTTAGACAATTATGTAAATGTTTTGTTATCTAAATCTGAATAGATTCGCTGTGTTTTTGTTTTGGAAGATAAATTTACTATTGTTCTTTGTTCATGGGACTGTTATAAATCTACTTTTCACTGGTATAATTGTTTCATTATAAAACAAAGTTGGTTCAATTTGTGGAGATGGAATAGACTTTATGTAAGATGTTTTCTTATCTTCTGAGAATATAAGGTTGTAATATTTCATTAGCAGTCCGTTGAACACTATTTCCCTATTCAGTTGTGTATACATGACAACTCACTTACTTCAGAGGGAAGTAGAATATGTATGTTGTATGTACATATAGACTGCTTTCTTGTGTAAGGAGTATACTGTAAGTTACTTCAATTATAGTTTGCACATAAAGCTTCTTTAGAAACTGAAAAGAAAAGGGCCACTATACTAATTTTGCATTTTCTCTGGTCTAGCTTAAGCCCCTGTATCCTTTAAAAAATCTTTGAAGATTCATCAACAATTGTATTCTCTCCATGAGACATAAAGCTCGTAAAATTGAACATTATAAAGACATAAAACAAAATTATTAGAATGTACATTTGAATTTTCTAGCCCAAGCAATGTCCTCACATATTATAACGTTTATTGAATAATGCTAATTTCTTGTGTAATTTCCAAGCTTATGAGCTGGAATCTTCTCAAACATTTTAAAAGGGTTAAGCACTGTAAAATCTTTCCACACCGCATCACTTTGTTTGCTTAGGTGCAGAGCAAGGAGTGAGGATAAGTGTGAGGCTGATTAAATGTGCTACCAAGCTTGTATTGTGTTGGAGTCCAGTCAATGCCCACCTCAATTCCACATAGTTAGTGTCTGGTTTCACTTTACCTTGCTCTCTTTCATAGGTGAAATATTTTATCTTACATAGTGTTATTCTAAACTTGATGTAAATAAAACACGTGCAATTTTATTCATGAACACATACTATTATTAATATGGATGGTGGAAAATTAATGTCACTATCTATCATTAAGGAATTTTGTTTTGTGGATGTTTAATGGAGTGTCACAAATAAAATAAAATAAAATAAAAATGGTCTATTGTTCTTATGAATTACAAGATCATCCCTAATTTTAAACCTAAACATGGGGATGAAAATTTTAAATTAGAAAGTTTCATTTGAATCATTGAAAAATACAAAAAATTAACAAATTTTTTTTGGACATCTATGACAATATCTTTTTATCATAAAAATTCAATAATATTATTTTAAATTTAATTTTTATATTTACTTGTACTTTTAATATAATTGACCTAACTCTTAATATTTTTTTTATACAACAAGTGTCCCCGCAACCTAGCCCAATGGTTATCAATACTAACATTTATTTAACTAATTTAAATAAAATTAATTAAATATAATAAAATCTTTATAATATTATATTATTACATTTTAAAGACAAATATATTTTATTTTATTTTTATATTTTGATTATTTGCTATAACAAAAGAAAAATAAATAACAGATTAAATTTACTTGTCTAAAATTACTGTGTTTGTTTAAGTATGTCATCTAAAATATACCTACACCATTATTCTTCTGATTGTTACACTTTCCAACCCATTTTTTTGACAGAACTCTATTATGATGGTCCCACTGTCCCATTCGGCAACGACTATCCAACCCCAAGAATGCACCGAGGCATGGATGTCGCACCATGCCATGACATCCCTATGACACTGACAAGCAATTCTTTGACAGTACCATATCAGTTTTTCTCGTATAAAATAAAATTTTAATTTCATGTTAAAAAAAGGAAATATTTCTTTAGTCATTTCTTGCTAAAAAACTCTTTAGGGGAGAGGACCCACTAGTTGAGCGCGTTCTAATAGTTGAGATAGTAGTTGTGATACTTTTATGTGTTGAGTGAGCAAATATACTCTATTCATTGAACATTTAAATATCAATATTTATATACTTCTGTCAATCATAGATATATTAAAAGTTGTGCAACTACCTAATAATCAATAAAAAAATAATAAACATATATCATTCATTACACATTGAATATGACACAAAATAAAATGTTATTTATAACAACTTCAAAATATTTTTTGCACACGTAACAACACTAATATTAAATTTTACAGTTACTATTGTCCAAACACATGGACAAAATAGTCAAACTTGTACTTGTTACCTACTTAGTATGTAGGCTAATCCGTTCAAGTTCTAGAGCACAACTTCATTAATATAGAAATCTCTATTTTCAATATCTTTTCCCATCTCTCATTAAATCTGAACAAAACAACGTTGATAGTGTATTCTTCTCCAATTAATCACTCATACCATCTCTAAATACTTCTCAGCAATAAATGTTGAGTCTCTAGTACCTGCAAATTCAAATACCAGCTCTGAGACTAAACTCGAGCAATATCAACCAAACAGAATGCAACAAATTTAAAATTGCCTCTTTCAATCTCTGACATCTCATTTTAACCAATAAGAATGCAACATTTACAAGCCACGAATCAGCCAAACCCATTTCAAATTCATATAAGCCACAGATCAACCAAACCAATTTCAATTTCATATAAGCCACGATGCAATAAAACCATTTACTTTCTCTATATCACACTGCATACATTCTCTCTGCATACATTCTCATTCTTACTACATATTGTCAGAGCTTTCAAGAGATTACCAAACAACTCAACATATCAAATTGTAGAGATATTCAGATTGTTCTGGTGTTTACTGTTCAGGTATGTTGTTTTTTCCTTCGTCTATTTTAATTTATATTCATCTAACAAGGAAATCTGTTTACAAATGCAACTTTTAAATTACAAATCTATTTTAATTTATATTAAATATCCAGGTAGACTATATTTGTAATCAAAACTGTATTAAATAACCAAGTAGACGGTGTCTGAAATCAAAATTGTGCATGAACAACAACCACATAAGCCAAGATCTTTAATATAAATTAAAATAGGTGATTGTAAAATTTGACTTCAGAGCTGTAATGAGATTACCAGACAACTCAAATTTTCAGGAAAGCAAATATAGCAAATGTTTACTTTTCATCAAACTTAGTCTTAATAAAACTGTCAATATTCCTTATCAAAAATCTTCTGATATTGCTTTTAAAGTTGCAAGCATAGACTGCATTATTGGAGGCAATTATTTTTCATCTATTACCTACCAAATAGACAGAAAATATTCAAGTTCCCTATTGAAAGATTCGAACACTTCTAAGGTTTTTACCTGTTTACTAAATGAAAAACAAATGATTTGTGTGTGAATTATCTAAATCTAATTATAACCATGTTGCCACATGAAATCTTAAAAGGTGCTTCACAATGTCATCAAGGATCACCTTTATTCAAACATGATTTGCTGATGCTCCCTCTGCGTCTGACCTTAAGCTTTGAGTTTTGATTACCAACTTGGATGGTTATAGTGCATATGACAATGGATTCAAAAGCTTGCAGAGGCAGGTGAAAGGGTTGCTTTAGCAAGTAGTTCATATCAAAGCTCTTTTTATAGTCTCCCAAGTTGATTAACTTTTAGTCCTTGTGCATATTTTGGGCTCTTTTCATATGCAGAGAGCAGACAAATATCAAGATTTATATCTTCAAATTTAGAAACTTCTGCCCAAACACATAATATTTTCAGAAAGTACTGTATTCAAACAAATTACCTATAGTGCATGATTTAATCGCATATTATTTTGAAAACCAAGCTACTTATTATTAAAAATGGTTGTACCTTGCATTTTTTTGTAGAGTGTTGTATGATCAAAAAACAGTTTCTCATGCGAGGTAGATGAGAAGATCAATGGTCCATTTGAAGATAGATTTGAGATTCAAATACTATCAATTATAGATTAAGAAAAGATGTTTTGAAAAATCTTAGAAAAATGCTAATGCCATTATGAGTTTAGAGTTTTTGTTTGGAGTTTCAAATACAACACCTGCAACCTTCATGTTGTTTATGAACATCGTATTCATGGATCACTTGGAAAGGCTTGGTCTGGTTTTTCTTGATATCTTATTACATGCCTTTACAAAATATCTAATATTTGATATTTTTTCTTTAGGCATTATGGCTGCAGGAAAGAGAAAAAGCAAGAGAACAAACCGAATGTCAAAGACTCATTTAGCACGGGGTGAGAAATTTCAAGTGGTTGACTCAGATGATGGTGAGACTTCAGCCAACCCACCTAGTGACAACAATGCAAAAACTATGGATGTTGCTGTCCAAACTTGTCAACATTCTAGAAAAAAGACAAAGTGCAATAACAGTACATGGACAGAAGAAGATATGACTAATGCCATGAAAGATGTTGAGGACTATGGCTTCTCGATAAGAGCAGCATCTAAGAAGTGGGGAATTCCTGCTACTAGTTTAACATATTGGTTGTCAGGACTAACAACAACAAAAAGAAAAGGACCACCAATAATCCTATCTGTGGAAGAAGAGAAAGAAGTAGTTGAGTGGTGCAAAGAATTAGCTCAAATTGGTCATGGATTGGAGGTTATTCAACTAAAATCATATGTGGCCCACATCTGTCAAAATAGGCCAAATCCATTCAAGAATGGTTTACCAGGCAGATCATGGTGGATGGGTTTCCGCAAACGTCATCCAGAATTGACACTACGGACTCCTGAGGGTCTAGATAGTGATAGAGCACTAATGTTGAGACCAAGTATTGTGGCTGATTTTTATGACAACTTGGAAAAACTTTACAAAGCTAATCAATATGGACCAACCAAGATATGGAATTGTGATGAAACAGGTGTGCAAGCAGGTAGAAATTGTGGAATGAAAGTGATCGAAAAAGTGGGCAGCAGAAGTGTGCCATATATTCTATCTAAAAATAGAGAATGGATTACAATATTGTCATGTATTAATGCAGCAGGTCACAGCATACCGGGTTTCTATATTTTCAAGGCAAAAAAGAAACTGAATAATTACATTGCTAATTGTGAAGCAGGAGCTTGCATGGCAGCACAACCACACGCTTGGATGACTAAAGAATTATTCTTGAATTGGCTGCATCATTTTGCTAGATCAGTTCCAAGTGGGGCTTCACCCACAAACAGACGCCTGCTTATCTTTGATGGACATGGAAGCCATGTGGCTTTAAACACGATCCAAGAAGCCAAATCTCTAGGTATTGATCTTCTCACACTGCCTGCCCATACCAGCCACAAACTGCAGCCTTTGGATGTAAGTGTCTTCTCTCCATTCAAGACACATTTTAAAACTGAGAGGTCAAAGTGGATGGCAAAACATCCACACATAGAAATAAGAAGAGCAGAATTGGCAGAAATTGCAAGCAAAGCTTTCCAGCTTGCTCTTGTGCCTGAAAACATCAAAGCAGGTTTTTGTAGGACTGGTATTTGGCCATTGGATAGAGATGCACTTTGTAAGGACATGAGGCCAAGAGAAGCATTCAATATAGAAGAAGACAATGAGATTGAAGGCATTGCAAGCATTTTGAAGATGGCTAGTTTGGAAGAATCTCAAGTGGAAGAATGTTTGGCACAAATGACAACAGAACAATCAACAGCAACATTTGACCCAGATGAAGACACAAGTTCACATACTCATGTGAGCCAAACACAAAATGAAAATGAATTACAAGATGACTTAAGCCTACCAACACAGTTTGACCCACCAAATTGGGTTAAAGAAAGAGCACAAAACTTAGGAGTGCAAATTGATTTCCAAAATGAGGAGGTATCCTTAAGCATGCCTTCTCCACCTCCAATGCCAAGCAATGAGGTGGTTCATTATTATGCAGATACAACAATATGGGGTTCTACAAATTCAGAATTGAATGAAGTTGAAGATGGCCAATGTGCTTTGGAAACAACAAATGAAGAGGTGCTATGTAGTCAAGGCTCTTTAAGCAAATTTTTGAAGTTGCCCATTAAAAGGGTTAGAAAGAGGTCTGTTCCATCTGACAATAATGCACTTAGATTGGGCAGAAAATCTCAAATTTTAACATCAAATGATTATATAGCTTTGCAAGAGTAGCAAGAAACAAGGAAAATTGAACTTCAACAGTTGAAGGAAAGAAAGAAAAAACAGATGGAAGCAAAGAAACTTCATCAAATTGAGCAAAGAAAAAAGAAGGAAGAGAAAAAAATTGAAAGACAGATAATGAGACAGAGGAGGGAGGAGGAAAGGCTTCAAAAACAAAAGGAGAGAGAGTTGAAAAAGAAACAAAGGCAGGTGGTCAAGAATGGTAATACAACACATGTTACAACTAGTGTTGGCCAGACAACTACTCCAAATACTCCATCAACTCCCCTACCTGGTAATACAACACATGTCACAACTAGTCTTGGGCAGATGAGTACTCCATCAACTCCCCTACCTGAACACCATCAAGTTCTAAAAGATATGTACAACATTTTAACCCCTGCATATGCTGCTCTTACCAAGTTCCAAGTTGGTTTTGATGAGAATCCAACACCAGATGCAAGCAAAGGTGGACAACAAAGTACTCCATCAACCCCCATACCTGAACATCATAAAATTCTTAGAGATATGTACAACATTTTAACCCCTGCCTATGCTGCCCTTAACAAGTTTCATGTTGCTACTAGCCATAGCCCCCCTTACTCCCCTATCAAACAATTCCAATTTTCTGGACTTTTTGATGAACATATGTTTGGTCATCTTACCCCTGTTACACCCCATGTTGATTCAGCTACTCCAAATAAATCAACAGAGAGTCCTATGGAGGAGGAGCCAGAACCATTCCCTGGATTTATGGTGAACTAATCAATTCTAGATGTACAAGCTTTATAATATTGCACAACATGCCTATTTAGCATTGCCTTGTTTGATTTAGTAGACCTTGTATATTCTGCAATGGTTACAATTTTTTAAACGTTGTAACAATTTGCAATCCTTGAAACTATAGGCTGGACATTTTGTAATGTTTTGTAGTTGAATATATCAATGCATGAGCATGAATCAATAGAAGACCATGTGTATTCTACAATGTTACAATTTTGTAGACCATGTAACAATTTGCAGTAGTCCATGAAATAGTTCTGCAGACCATTCCTATTTTGCAACATCAATAGGTTGGTCATTTTGCAATATTTAGTACTTGAATATATTAACAATTGTGCAGGCCATGCCTCATTTTGCAATATTTTGTAACTGAATAATTTAACAATTGTGCAGACCATGCCTATTTTTTGTAGCATGTACGGGTTGGTTATTTTGTAATATTTTGTAACTAAATATATATGTGTGTTCAATGATCTCTAACTAAATATATATGTATGTTCAATGATCTCTTCAAAAATATGTTTTTGTTTTGAACGTTTTGTAACTAGATATATACGTATGTTCAATGATCTATTCAAAAATATGTTTTTGTTTTGAATGTTCACATGCTATCTTCAGTCTACAATGTATATATATCAATGTGTAGAATCAACTATTATGTGTACAATGTTCACATGCTATCTTCAATCTATAATGTTTATATAACAATTTGTTGTTGACTCGGCTATAATGTTTATATAACAATTTTTTGTTGACTCAGCTTTTTTGATTGCATGCTGTCTTCAGTCTATAATGTTTATATAACAATAAGTTGACTCAATTTTTTTGACAATAAGTTGACTCAAATTTTTTGATTGCATAATATCTTCAGTCTATAATGTTTATATAACAATAAGTTGACTCAACTTTTTTGATTGCATGGTATCTTCAGTCTATGCACATTGTTATATAAACATTGGAGACTGAAGATATCATGTCTTCAATCATGAAGATTGCTATATACACATTGAGGACTGAAGATAAAAAATATTGGAGACTGAAGATACCATGTCTTCAATCATGAAGATTGCTATATAAACATCGAAGAATGAAGATAAAAAATAGAGATTGAATCATGACTATTCACAATAACAATCAATGGAGATCTCGTAGAGTTCCAAAAGCTTTACAATAGTAGATTGAAATAAATCAACAAAAAGAGACTATGCGTACAGGAATGGAAATAAATACCTTTAAATTCAATTCTTTTATGTCAAAAACAGTACTTAGGATTTAAATTTAGTTCTTCTATGTCAAAAACAGTACTTAGGATTTCAAGCTCCATTTGTACCTCTGAAGATAGTGTTTCAGATACAACATCTTCAGTCTATGCACATTGTTATATTGACTGAAGATACCATGTCTTCATTCATGAAGATTGCTATAGAAACATTGAATACTGAAGATAAAAATTAGAGACACGACTATTCACAATAACAATCAATGGAAATCTCATAGAATTCCAAAAGCTTTACAATATCAGATTGAAAGAAATCAGCAAAAAGAGACTATGCGTACAGGAATGGCAGTAAATACCTTTAAATTCAGTTCTTCTATGTCAATAATAGCAAAAAAGAAGCTGTACAGAAATACAAAAAAGTGTACAACATCAAGATATTTTTGTATCAAATTTTATGTATGTAATATATCTAGTTAAATTAAACGTAACCAATTATAACACTGTAATTAGAAGCAAAGCATGTACACCAAGCCTAACGAGCATTGTAAATAACAGTTGATGGAAAAATGTAAGATCTTGGTAAAAATATATTTAATAAAAAGAAAAATCAAGAAAAATCACATAACATTCTTTAGCCATCCATAGATGAACAAAGAATCGCATATTCTATTAATGAAAAGCTTTTATAACTGTTGCAACAAAAGACTAATCAGAAATAACAAAAAGCCAACACATACAACCTCTTGCAATCAAAGTTTTGTTGCAAGTAAGTTTTATAGACTCAACCCTAAATAAGAGATTTTGGACTTGCTACAACTATGGCCAGAAACAGTGAGTTGTAAGTGAAATTGGTGAATGAGAATATCCTGCATCATGTGCAAATATAAAAAGCTGAAAGTATGTCTAATCCCTATAAGCATTTTAATTATAAGACTAACACCTCATGTATTTTAATTATAAGTTACTATAAATCTTTGACAAATGTGATGTTGTGGTAGTCTTGTCTGAAGTATGCAAGCAAGCACTAACATGGGCAAGCCAACCAAGTTTAAGGGAGGTGAACAACTTCACAAGAAAATCTTGCCAAATGTTTTGGTGATAGTGCATGAGTGTTTGCAAGGAGAAAACAAAGAAACCAAGGGTCGATTGAGCCATTTGATTGCCTGAAGAAATTGTGTAAAACAAGTTCCCAAAATAATGCACTTTGACTAAACAAGGTATGTGTTGGAGTACTTTTGTCTGAAAGCCTCAAATTTTTAGCTTGGTTTTTTCAACCCAAAAGAAAAGATCAAAAATCTAGCATTTTGGCTTTTTAATAGGCCTTAAATTTCTCACAGTATCCAATTGCATCAATAAAAACATCAATGCCTTTAAGAACCTTAAATTTTGAGGCGGGTCTTCTGGAAAACCCTCAGAAAAAGTTAAGAGGTTTGAGCTTTAAATACTTTGAGCACCTCACTGTATAACCAAACGAAAAAAAGTTGAAGAGCCCAATTTTCCAGTTGGGTATTCCCCAAAAAACATCTTCTAATAGAACAACAAGAAAAAACAAGAGAGGATTGTTAGGTTCAATTCTAAGAGCCTTAAATTTATTAGACCACCAAATTGTATCAACAAACACATCAAATGCCTTCAAGGTCTAAAATTTTGGGTGGGTTTTCAAAAAACAAAGAATATCAGTCTGGCATTTCAAATGCACCATATTCATATTACATCAACTAACTTTATCCAAAGACCCCATAAACCCTAACCTTAAAATTTTAGAAATAAACTGCAATGTGAAAATTAAAACCGCCGAATATGGGTCATAGCCTCAGTAAGGTCAGAAAAGACCTTACCGCTCAGAGAGTTCCAAACCCTTATAAAATTATTGTGTCCATAGACACAGCTATAGGTCAGCAGATGGCAGCCAAAAAATGGGAAGAGGAGGCAACCTGCAAATGAACAAAATTGTTAACACACCGAACAAATTTCAAGAAAATGAACAAAAATATGCAGCCTTACCTACTCGATCATAGTCTTCCCTCGCAAGCTTGCAGATCTCGCGGATGGACACGTTCGTTGAAGACCTTCAGTGATGGACACGATGACTCACTCAGCAGCGACAAAATGAGGAGGTAGGGAAATTTAGGGTTAGGTTAAACTTAGATACAATCGATAGGTAATAATCAATAGTAGTTTATTAATAATTTATAGATAATTTATTCATAATTTTATGTAATTTAATAATAATTATAGGTGAAAATTATTCATGTAATAAATAAAAAATGTTCTATTCTAAGATTAATGGTAATTATAAGTAATTCATATTTGATTAATTGTTAGTAACAAGTTGTTTAATTTTTGAACAATGTGCAATCGTATTTAAAATAGTAAGTTATTTTTTTTAATGATAAAGTGTTCAAGTATTGGTGCAAAGTGTTCAAGTATGGGGGGTGTTTTTTCACTACGATTGGTAGGGGGTTAGAAAAGAGGGATTTTTAACACTTTTGACGATGATGCATAATTAAGGTATCAAAATTGATGATGACAACTTCAAACGAAAGTTATAAGTAGGGGATTTGTCAAATAAGCTATTGTAAAAAATTGGGAGTGATTTGAAATTTCTATATAGGATAATTAAA
>CM021107.1:176801417-177026120 GCA_007115665.2 Sequoiadendron giganteum | reverse complement strand
TAGGTCGATGGAGAAATCGAATACTCTCTTGGGACACAATCTAGGTAGTTCTTCTGGAAAGAAATCTACAAATTTCCATAAGATGGGATATTTCTTCATATCCTCTTCTAACTATGCCTTAAGCTCCATTAATTCCATTGTGGTCATCCTATAAGGTATGTTGGATACAGGTTCTAACCTTGGTACTAGTTTGATGGAGAAATT
This sequence comes from Sequoiadendron giganteum, assembly GCA_007115665.2. Taxonomy (NCBI): domain Eukaryota; kingdom Viridiplantae; phylum Streptophyta; class Pinopsida; order Cupressales; family Cupressaceae; genus Sequoiadendron; species Sequoiadendron giganteum. Next base: position 177,025,916 of record CM021107.1, on the reverse strand, counting down.
GAATACTCTCTTGGGAGACAATCTAGGTAGTTCTTTTGGAAAGACGTATGCAAATTTCAATAAGATGGGATATTTCTCCATATCCATTTCTCTAGATTCTACCACTTCTCTTTCTTTAGCTTCTTCAGAATCTTTAGGTTCACAATACATCACATCATCTTGAAGCATGACTTCCTTGAGTTCTTCTATTTTATCAATTTTGATTGAGAAGAGTTGGAAACCTTTATTTTTCACCCTACATATTTGCACAACTGAAATTTGTTTACCTAGATCATCTAGAATTCTATGGTTTTAGCATGGAAATCCACTTTATCTCTATGCTTCCATAGCCAATTCATTCCTAAGATGACATCATAAGAACCTAAGGGAGCTATGTACAAGTTCACTTCTATTGAGAAACTTGGAAGTTCAAACCTTGCCTCAAATAAACTTTGATTCATCGTTTCTCTTGTTTGGTTTGCATATTCTACAACCCAAGACTTTTCCATAAAATTAGCCTCCCTCTAAATTTGATTATCTACTCTAGGTGAAAAAAATTTATGGCTCCAGTATCAATAAGTATGGAAATAGGTATGCCAAACAAAGTACCTAGAGTTTCCACCGGGGTGATTTGGTATTCTACTTGTCAATTGTCCACTACTACATGGATCCTTTGTTAAAATTTAGCATGTTGAGGAGGAATTGAATTACCGTGTGGTTGTGATCCTGATGGTTTGTTGGGACATTGATCAAAAAAATGATCCCCTCAATGGACCCCTCTTTTTCATTGGCCTTTTAGAATTACCACCATGCCCTCTAGCTTTGTTATAATTACTATTATTTTCGCTATTGAAGTTGTTTCCTCTACGATCCTTCCTCATCTCATTCCAACTATTTCGGGGTCTTTTTTTCCATCAATTCTTCCTCAAGGTTTCCTAGATCCTTTCTCTTATTTCATCTGTGATTTCTAGAATATGGTCCAAATTAGCTTCGGCATTATCCCGACCTTGTCCAACTTCTTGACTCCCTCCAAGATTATTTCTTGTCCTCAACATTTTCTCTAGTAAAAGTTATACCTGGAGGTTCATCTTTAATTAGATCCTATGATGGCCTACTTTACGTATTGAAATCATTCCAAAAGAGAAAAATATTTATACGTAAGAAATTTCTTTGAGGATCTCATACACAAGTTTTGATAAAAAATATATTTTCATTTATTCATAAAGATTTGAATATCCTTCCATTTACATTGAATGACTATTTAAATATTCAAGAGGAGAGTATCCATCATATTCTCTCTCAAATACATAACTATGAGGGGTGTAACCCTCTAATTTTTTCTCAATTTTTTCATCATAAGGGTAGTAACCCTCAGATTTATCTTTTGATACATAGTTTTAGGGAATGTATCCCTTTGATTCACCACTAGAGGCTATAAAAATAACTTTGACCATAGGTATAACTCAAGGGTCCCTAAATATCAATTCTGAACTAACACTGCATTCTAAGGGAATATCCCTGGAAAGTTGTAATGATTTCGACTTGGGAAAAGAAATAGATGGTAAGTAGTTGAAGTTGGCATCATCTTTCATCCTTATCTTCTCTTGACTAATTTGCAAAAGGGCATGACTAATAGTGTCACTATTGCTTATCCAAATGGAATTTCCATGATTGGTTCCCTCAATGGTACATGAACAAGGGCTTGTCTTTCTTTCTTGGCTTGTAGGTAACACTCATTTCCGATCACTAACTTCCTAGCAGTCATCTTGAGACACACCATCTTGGCACAAGAATTTCCAAAAATTAGACTCATAATGTTGGAGGGGAAAACATAGCGAGAACATAGGTTTTAGAGCTAAACCTAGTAGCTTCGATACCATGTGTAACATGCCCATTTTTCTACTCAATAACTTTCCTATGTTTTAACCTCAAGTAAATAAAATATGATGACAAAAACTTAAGCAATAAAATTTATTTTCAAATATAAAGATAGCATGCACATTTGAAATAAACATCTTTCCAAACTTTCCCAAAGCATTCTATCAAAGTACTACAAATTTTCAATTTATTGATTTCATAGTACATAGTTACATGATAACATTTCTCTTTTATAATTTTTCATAGTACTGGATACAAAAATACATACAAGGCTTCATTGAGCTTATTGGAAATAGATATATTAATGGTCCAAGTATCCTCCATTAAATCTTGGTTGCCTACTGATGAGGAGAAGCATCACTCAAGTGCTTTTCCACCAACCTTGGGCTAACTGCAGTCCCTTGCACATCTACCAAACTTGGTGAGATAGCCCTACCCTTAGATGAAGAGATTGGTTTGGTAACCTCATAATAATAATGAACTTTCTTGAGCTTGGTGTTGTGTCCCATATATCTAGATCTATCACATGTAGTGGCTACAACCTACACATATGGCATTCCCTACCTAGTTTGTAAACCTAAAACACAATGAATTGACAATGCAAATAGTGGAAACTTACACTACACTAGCCAAAGTATTCATCACCTAGAATTTAGAGTGGACATCATATAATTCACCAACCTTCCTAGCTCAATTTGTACTGACCATTCATAACCTATGGATAGGCTATCCCTTTATGCCATGGAGTAGCCTTAACCCAAAGAATAAACTATTATCCTCTACATTTACTAAGACACTTTGACTAATTAAATCAAATTATTTCTATCACCCAACTTAAATAAACATCATCTATATAAGCTCTACTTGATATAATATTTAATACTAATAAGAACACCCATTCATTAATATGGAGTATATACATACACTCTAATAGTAGAGATCCCTAGACTAGATTCATCAAGAATCCTTCATATATACTAGAGAAGACAATAACCATTTCATGATAGATAACTAAACATATTTCCCAAACAAGGTAGCCAAAGACACACAACCTTTTCAAAATCAAATAAAGCATAAAAGAGTAGAAATTAGCATGCATGTTTATGCAATGCTTCAAATGATCAATCTAGTTTCCTAGCTTAGGCTTCCCAAAATCATCAAGCAATTCCCAACTATCTCTCTCTTCCACTCACCAAAAATTTACTCTCAAAAACCTCTCACAAACTCTCAAACTCGGAAAAATAGAATAATAACAACTTAGAAAATAAGCATCAAGAGTGCATAATGCATCCCATTTGAGGGAGAAAATGCCTCTATTTATACACAAATGTGAGAAAGTGTAGGCTAGAAACAAGCTCTCAAAGATGACCTTCTTAATCCAAAGGTTTGACTCAACAAAAATAAGAAAAGGTGGCAGCTAAAAGCATTGCATAGTAAACACATGCAGAACCAAATTTCACCATAAATAATGAGTCGCTCATTCTAATGGACAACAAGAATAACACTAAAAAATGCAAGGTTATTATTTCCACAGGTCAACTCATTTTGACCAACTTGTCATTTGACTATTTATCTCATTCCATTTTGCTTCATATGCTGGAATCTATATTGCAGATTAGACTTCTAATAGGTTCGCACTATTCATAAACTAGCGCCACATAAAACATCACATGCCCTATTCTTTTGGTTTCTATTTGGAAAGGACCATGTCAAAGTTCCTATAAGTTGGATATTCTCTTTGCTTTCATTCTTTGACTTAGTCTTGCCAAATTTATCTCACATGTTGGTTTTCTTTTGATTCCATGTGCTTTACTATAGTGCTACCTTGGTTACCATTACACAACATTTAAATACTTCAAACATTGTTATTTTCTTATACGCAACTTCGACTAATGTGTTATTCCTTTTATTTTGCGCAATAGATTTCATATATATGCTATGCCAAGCATTTACTCTGTGCTTCAATAAACATTTCAGTGCTATAAAAACATTAATACATTTTAATATATATATATATACATATACATATATATATATACAACATGATATGTATATATATTTATATATATTCATTCCTTATATAAGCTCATCAAATTTACATCATTTGATATTCGAATTAGCATATTCATATTTTCTTATTTCACATAATGATGCATACGTATATATACATATACGTGCATATGTATATATATATATATATATATTAATATACTCATATGGATGTTTCCATTTATGTTGATACATACACAAATTTATATATATGCATATTATAGTATATATACACCATTGCATTGATAGTAGAACACGTATATTCACAATCCCATCGATCAACATATATACATGAAGTGTATATATATATATGTTACCTTTGTCTAAAAAATATTCCCATGCATATGAGTAATCCATCTATGAGAATGCATAGATACATCTACCTACATATACTCATGCACATATTTACTCACGTTTATGAGTTTATCATTGACATGTATACATATATACATATATATACATTTTATGTATATATATCATCAATTAAATATAAACTCATAAAGAAGAACTCGCACATCACAAAGAGACTCAACACTTTTAACCCCCAAAATAAGAATGTTCATAAATAAAACCATAAGCTCTTCTAATTATACACAAACAAGACTAAAGGTAACTTACTATTTCCTAAGAAATTAACCCGACTCGACCAAACTAGAAGTGGGTGTGTGAAATCTTAGTTTAGGCCTTATTAAGGGTTAACAGGCCAAGTTCTTCTCTTGAGTGATACTTCCCCTCTCTCTCAGAGGCTTGATTTTTTTCCTACATCCAACTTAGTACGTTGCAATAGTAGTTAGCTGAAAATAATACATTCATTTGCATCATATATTTCACAATCGAAATAATTATATAGCACCAAATTGAATCAAACATTTATTCTTCATATTTTCAAAACACATAAAGCATAAATACATTCATTTAAAGCATTTTCACCCAACTAGGTAAATTAAATAGGTAACTTAACACAATGGGGTATAACATTAAGAGGAAGAGGAAAACCATAAGAAATAAAAGAGAATTGGGCTAAAGAAAATCTCTAAGAAGAGTGCCAGAATGTAGATCTCTTGTTCTAAAGGATCCCAGACCATGGATGAGATCAAGGGAGATAATACAAGAATTATGGGTATGCAGGGTAAGAAGATTGGCAAGAGCCCTTTGTCAAATGTGGGCATTGATATGGATGGTCAAGGATTGATACTAACCTTGATATTCTTAAGGACTTCACCTACCTTCATGCAAATAGGGATGAGATCTATATGGTGTCTCAAGTTTGGTTAGAGAAGGGGTAAAATGTCATTTTAAATTGAATAAATGGCTCTTTCTAGAAATCAATAAAATCAATGTGAAGATAAGAGATTTGTAGGAAAAAATATCTAATAAGAAAATGGATAGGTCGCAGCTTGAGGATAGTATAGTGAAGGCCATGATTGATGATATGGTGAAAGTTATTAATAGTTTGAAAAATAATTATGAGAAAATAATTACAGGCCTGGAGGAGAAGATCTAGGATATTTATCAAAATTTTAAAAATGTCTTGAAAATCAACCATTGTACAATCCAAAATAGTGCAAAGGGCATTCAAATTTTAATTGAAAAGAATAAAGAGCTTAAAAAAGAGGAAGTTGCTAAAATGACATTCATGGGGGAAAAGAATGAGGAATAGAGTAACAATGATAAAGGAAAGAAGGTGATGTAGAGTGATCCAAAGGGTTTGAGCTCTCAGAGTAGAGGCAACAAAAAAAAATTGTTTGATGAAGAGGAGGATTTGTTGGGCCTTGCGATTTTGCACCATTACTTCTACAAATAGGAGTTGGAAGCTGCTTATATATTGAATAAAATGAAGTAGAAGCCTCTTGTTTTTTTTTTTTAGTTGTTTATCCTCTTTTAGTTGGATGTTGTTTGGTTGTGCATTTTATTTTAGCATCTTTTTGTAAGTAGGGTTTCGGGTCCCTTCAAAACCTATTTTACCATTTAATAAAAAAAAAGTAGAACACCTTGGTAGCAATGATCTACAAATCATTAACATAATGCAAAAATTTGCAAGGCCCAAAACTTTTGTATTGTTATTTGAGAGATGAGATTTACATTTTTATAAAGAAATACTGTAAATTAAATTATATACTAACTTCTATCTATGTATTTGGTAACTACAACTACACAATAACTACAAAATAAATGTCCATTATTTTTTCAATAACAATGTGTATCTCATTCAATCAAGGGTTTTCTCTTACCAATTTTCAAAGCCTACAAAATATTAACTTTAGAAGCCTTTTTTATGTCAATTTTACAAGAAAATGAGGTATTGCTTAGATAGCAATTACATAAATAGTGAAATTAAATAATATCCTATGATTTAAAATATGCAACAAGAAAGATTGACTTTATAGAACTATGCCAATAATTAAAAACAATAGTTTATAGTCATACTATTGCTTTGGGATGAATATGGAAATTTAGATTCATTTTAGTGTGATACTATAAATTTTCCTAACATGATTTTCTTCTTGAATGCAAATGAATGATTACTAAATGAGATAAGATGATGAATGAATACTAGATGAGATAAGCCGAATGTATTTAAATACATAAGGGCATAACAATAAATCATCCAAATGTGTGTTTTGTCAATTTATAGTGACTAGTGAACAAGGTTGAAAACTTTAGAATTTGAATTTTTTAATTTTGAAGGTAGTGATCAATCTTTCATCTCTAGACAACAAGATGGTAGAATCAAAATAGAAATAAAACATTTTAAAATAAATATATAAATAAACGTAATAAATAAATGATCAAACTAAATATATTAAAATAAATAATATATTAAAATTTCTATAAATACAAACAAAATAAATAAAAGATACAATAAGTGTAAATAAAAATTAAGAATGAACTCAACTTTCTATAAAAATAAGAGTATTTTATGGATTGTAATTGTATTAAAAAATTCTATCGAAACCAACTGGGAAGGAATTGGCAACTTTCATTCATCTCATTTCCACGGCGACTAATCCACTACATGTGTTGACTTGCTAAATACAACAGACATACAATTTTCTTAGGCGCGCGTTTTGGGAAGGTCTCACGAAAATTCCCAAAAGAAGTGCTTTCTCTCTCTTTGAAAAAGTTGATATTTTCCCACTCTACAAATAGAGATAAATGCTGCCTAAACCACATCTTTTAAGTGGTGGTCTAGTTATGCATTCTCATGATATCAGAGGGCCGGATGTATGGTTTTTGGAATGGTTGGTATTGGCAAGTGAACATATCAGAGAAGAGGCACGCTATTTGTTTTCATTGCCGTTTTGGGGTTTATTCTCACCTCTTTATTCTGTCTACTACTCCGAATCAAAACAAAGTCGATGTCAAATTCCTTTCTCATGTAAATCTTGAGGGAGCATATCTCTTCTTTTGCCTATTAGAGACATAGGCACTTCCCCATAATACACACAGTTAATAGCTGCTATTTTTAGAGAGGGAGGCGTAGATGGAACCCCGCAAGATAATTTTTTTAAGAATCGTTCGATTTTTCTTCTTATAATCTTTGTTAGGCGTAGAGAGAAGCATAATTGAACCCGCGAAATACCAGCAGTTATGTAACTCTCTGATATCTGCTACATGTTCTTCCTTTGCTTCCTCCATCAAAGAGTTTAGGCTTGACAAAGATGAACCTTATGCAACTATGTGGTCTTCTTGCTCCGAAATTATGGTGCAAGCGCAACAAAAAGCTTTCTTACTCCTTGGACCTACTACAACACATTATCTCATGGTCATTGCATGATCATGGCATTCATTATTGGGCTTCTCGAGGGAGTATCAATCCATGTTTAGAATTTCATACAGCTCAAACATTGGGGGATTTTTGAAGATTACTTCCTATTCTCGACTGCCCGACATGGAGACCAGCAGCGGATCTCTGATTGTAGAAGGAGGTCTACATCAAGTTTTGAGTTATAACCTGCTACACTGCATCTTTTAGTTCGGCTATGTCGCCAATGTCCGCCCACATTGAATTAAAGTTTGCTTGAAAATGGATAATGGCAGGTGTGATGTGTGTGTTGGTGTTTTATTTTTCCCACTAGACTTTGTAATTCTCAAAGAGGTTGTCAACTTCTATATTCAAGAATTCACAAAGTTAGTGGCCAACTGACGAGATTTCAGTCTTAGATTCAGTCAAAGACTGAAATTTCTTACACTTTTGGCTCTGTGAAACCAAGGAGGGTGTTCCTATATGTGTTCATAAAAAATGTTTCAAGTCTCAAGAACACTTCTATACATAGATACATTCCTATCAGTGCAACTAGATACCATCTATCAGGGTTTTGGCAAACCATAGAATAAGAACAACTGTCTAGAGCTAGGAAATCAGATTTCATGTGAGATTTGCATCTCAAGAGAGATAGAATTTGATTTTAAAATGTTTTGACTTCAAACCCACATGTTTAGGGTGACATTTTTGTACATTAAAAAGGATCTTGAATGAATTAACCTATGTCTCATTCAACTAGGAGGGAGTTACATAAAACATAACCCTGATAGCATTGAACTATCTTTATAATGCCTTACAATATAAAGTTTCCTAGTATTCAAAACAATACTCCTTAGCAAATCCTAAGCACATTACCACAGATCTTTAAATCCTTTTCAAGAATTTGATTAACTCATTAAGTTAAAGCAAGAAAATGAATCACACATTCAAATATACCAATGAAGATGAATGAAACAACCATTGATAACTTCATTCACAATTTGTCATACATACACAAGATAACAATTGTCTTAAATTTTTAGATTTCTTTCGATATTAGTAATTACAAAAAGCATAGTATGCTTATCTTATGCACACACCCAACCTAGAATGACTTCCTCTAAAACCTTCTAGATACTACACTATATTCCTAACTGTACACAGTCTAAACTTCAGGACTCAAAAAATTCAACCTCAACAATGAGCTTTGAAATCTCCTTTATAGTTTAGGAGAGCAACAAGCATTGGACTCAATTGTTGATTTCAACCAAATTTCATCTTTACCAAATGAAATTTGGATTACATTTCAAAATTCCCCATCATCAAAATGTAACCATACTACAAACAGAGGAATCAAAACGGTTACACCCCTGTAACTAGCCGAATAGAACAAAAACCACCGCATCACCCATGTGCACGTCCACATTCGACCCGAACAGTAGAAACAACACCAAAAAAGAAAGGCACAACCCCAACGACCACATCATCATCTTGCACCATGGACAATCACATGGCCCCGATACAGGCAACCACTCTTGATCCTCACTTCAGTATGAAGCGAGACCATTATTTTACCTTCTTTTGCACCAACACCAAACCTAGAAATAGCACACGGTGCCATCGTAGCAATTGGAGAAACTATGAGGACCTCCTCATCCGCTCCCACCAGCTTAGTCAGGGCCACGAGGTAATCATGGTAGTCTAAATCAATTTTGGACCCCTCACCACTAAAGCCAGCAGAAAGCTCAATAGGTCACTCGTAACGTCCAGACCTCATCTCAACCCCAGCCAACCTTTAGTCACCCTTGAATTCCCCCATTATTGGATAGTCCGCCACTTCAGACTGTATGACCTTTCCCTTGAGGCAAGAACTACTTCTAGCTTGAGTTGGGACAGACCCAACACCTTCAACAACTACCCCAGAAGCACTAGGAATAGTACTTTGTTCAATTGGTTTCTCCTCCCATTGAAAATTCTTTGCACCTATCCTGGTGCTTCTTCCTACCAGGGAAATAGGAACCATCAACTTATCCATCCAATTCACAAGTTCAAAACTCAGCAAGAAAATCAATCACCTGCAAACAAACATAAACTCAAAAATGCAATGATGCTAATAAGCAATTAGCAGGCATTTATCGAGGAAGATAGTGCAAGGAACATTAATTATTCCAATTGCAGTACGAGCAAGCGAGCGATTAGTGGTTTTCGTTGCCATGATAGAATATCTCTAACCTCATGGAAAACTACATACAACCCAACATGATTACCAAGTCAATACCGTTCACACACATGGAAATCAAGATGAGATCCATTAAAAATCCTGCACCATTAATGAATGTAATTTGCAGAGCGCAAATAGTCATCACATGGGTGGATTAAAATTTTGAATTTAGATCGTCCATGTGATAAGGACCTGGCATATCGGACGACTCAGATTGACTCAAAGATTGTTCAAAAACCCACATCACCACTTGGAAAACCCGACAGCCAATCACATACCTCGCAATCAGAGACACGTGAACCAGCAGCGGGCCCCATCTAGCCACCATGTACCGTGGAGCCAGACAATGTGTCACTAGCTTGCACACCTCGAGACACTTTCAAAAACATTAATCCGATCGTGCAAGGCTGGTGAGGGACGGTCATAATTAATCCTCATCATTAAATAGTCATCATTGATTTGACACCCATTTGTCACTATTGGCACATCGGGAGAGGCCCCACTCCACTGTACGTGATAGATGGCAGCACCTCGCATACCTCGTACCACTTTAGTGATGTTAGCAAGAAACCTTGTGAGGTTTGTGAGGAACATTCTAGATTTGAACCCTCTAATTCGATGACCTGCCAATCTGCACATGGAAAAAGGGTTATTTATAACAGTGGGGCCGATTAGGACAATGGGAAAAGACCCTTAAAGGCACAAAATTTTAGGCCAAAGTCTAAACATTGAGAAAACCCACCCATTTTAGGCAAAATAATATTAAAACCCAAATGTGGAGAAAGAACCGACAGGTTGGGTAAAGGGGTCAGTAACAACACGACAGACAAGGCTTAGCCGAACGACTTAAAAAATCAGCAACCCATAATAACAGGTCAACACAAAATTATAACGTGAGGGTTTATTTGATAAAAACCAATTTTAGCATAGGTAACAAAACCCTAAACCCTAAACATTAGACCCCCAGTCATGAAAGATGAACATACACGCCCAAAACCAAGCAAAAATTTTATTTTTTTTGAAAAGTCCCATCAATGGCTCCGACTGGGGATGTATGCCCCATGTGGGCATAGCAAAATCCTAGATCTCTGGGGAGAAGACCCAACATTGAATCAAATAGGTGCCCTGAAGAATGCTCCACTATGCTGCCATTAGAAACTTGTTTACATGCAACTTGGTGGCCACAGGCCCCCAAACAAGGAAAACCAAAATTTACCCAGGTGTCAAAAAAAAATTCTCTACTACCTGGAATAGACCGAATCTGCAAATTTTTCCCCTAAGTGCCCATATTTCACTCAAGTAATCAACATGCCCCAAAGCATCATAATGCTTTCCAATATCATTGTACATTCCATCAATCAACAATCTATATCTAGACACTAACTACAACTCATGACTATTATGACACTTTACCTTGGGTTGCTCATGGTCATGTTCATTGAATGCTCATTCATTTGAAATGAGAAACAGAAACAATCATTATCCATTTGATCTTTGACATCACAAATCTTGGCATCAAAATCAGTTTGCACATCAAACTGAAAACTCTCATAAAAAAATTTGTGTGTGTTGTGCAAACCATCTTTGCATAAAATAAAAGGTGCATATTCTAGGGAATCCTCACCCTAATGGTTACAACATAATCCTAGTTTCCAACATCTATGTTCATATGTTCTAGAACACTTCTTGATATTATAGAAATGGGAATCAGAAGTCACATCTTCCTCTAGGAAATGTGTGAATACATTCATCTCGGGATTCTCACAATACATTGCCTCTTGTATCCCATCATCCAACTCCATATGAAACACCTCAAAAATAGGCTCTAGCAAACCAACTTCATCAAAGGAAATAGAAAAATAGTTGTGTGCATTGGCCCCCTCATGTTCAACACCACCTATTGTATGTGTTAATTTATAAGTGAAACTTTCAGCACAAGCTGAAAACTTTTCACTAGCAATATCAATGGCACTTTCATTCCTGGTCTCAAAAAAGCTCACCTCAAGAGGTGATAACAAGTCCATCTCAACTTCATACAAACAATCAAGAACATCAATAACACCAATACATTCATCAATGTGTTGGTTACCTTCAGTATTGTTCTGTAGATCACAATATTGAACACACACCTCATTTTCTTCAAATTCCTCATCATTTACACAATAAACATGCTCCATTGATAGCACACTTGGAGTACACTCCAAATATTCATCATTTGAAATTTTTCCCCTCATTTGTAAGAAAATGACATCATGAAGCTCTATATCACCACAAACCTCTAGTAAGGAAAATGTTTCCACATCATCCTCGGAGAGGCAATCATCACTTCTAAGTTCACAATCACTAGCTTGTAACAAAACCTCGTGTGTATTGTAATCATGACATGGATAAGCAGTTTGTGTCTCACTTAGTTCTCCACCATCTTGCTCCTCAAGCTTTTGCAGAGTTATCCAAAATTCCTCAAAAGGGAAAGTGTCATCCACATTTTGTGCATATACACACTTTGTTGATTCTGCAATCTTTGTCCATAAGGACTTGGGCAAGGTTACCAGGTTTCAATTCTTTTGGCAAAGTACTCAAATCGGGTTCATAAATATCACAAAACAAATCAATGCACACAAAATCATCAGGTCTGAAATATTTGGGAACTTCTATCAAAGCATCCAAAAATCTCAAAACAGCTTGTATGGTGATTCTCCCTCTTGTTTCTTCATCTCATACAACTCTTACACAAAAAAAATTTGATCATCACTACTCAAATCGAGTTGGTGTTCAACTTGGGTTTCATCATTATCTTCATACTGTAATTATGGATATATCACTATTGCCAAAGCATTCTTATCATGACAATTTTCTTTTATAGCTAACTCCAAAATTTTGCTAGTATGAGATGTGCTAGGGTAACCAACACTTGTAGCTAGATACCCTTTCATCATTGAGTATTTTATGTTGTTCTCAATGTCCATAGCCATTTGATATGCCTGATATAAGGTTGTAGGTTCCTTATCTCTTAATAAGTAACTCATCTTTTTGTCAAAAGCACCAAGATATACAACCAGGCATTCAGCCTCATTTGGTCTTATTTCTTTAGGAATTTCTCTTATAGCTTTTGAAAACCTTAGATTAAAAAATGGGACTAGCTCATCTTTTCTTATGTGGATTCCCATAAAACCCTTTCTTACCATGCTTGGGTTTACTCTTTCACCAAATTGTTCAATAAAAACCATCATCAACTGATTCCATGAGTTAATAGAACATGCAGATAAATATGAGAACCAATCCCTAGCATCATCCTTCAAGGATTGCACAAAAAGTTTCATGACAAAATCCTCATGACTGACTTCATAATCCCCCATCACATCCATGAAATTTTGCATATGCTTAGAGGTAGAATCTGAACTTTGCCCTGTGAAGTTGGGCAGATATTTCCTAACCTTCTTAGGAATCAAACTAGGGAAACCTTTAATACCATTGAAAATAAATGGCATATACCTTTGAATCATAAAATCCCTTGGAGAGCTTGGTGAAACTTGTTCCCTTTGCATACTTACATTTTATATTTCATAGGGAAAGCTTTGTCTTCCCATTCAATCATTGTCAACTTCATACATGGCTATCAATTACATCATTTACTAATTCAACCATTATTTTAAAATATTGACTAAATACTTATGCCTTAAGATTTTTAGAGGCATAATTCAAAATAAACATAATTCTCAAATCATATTACATATTACAATTTAGAAGTATGGAAATACCAACCACTATTCCTTTCTTAATGCTAAATCATCTAATTAGGAACCATTCATCACCCCTAGTTATGAATACTTCTCATAAACAAAATATTGATCTATTTAGATTACTGAGAATACTTGGAAATTAAAGCAATACTTGTTAACCTTCTCTCCCTGACTGCAAATGTTATAGATATGGGACTTTTCCTTGTATATCAACTGGTTCTTCAGACAGAGTCACCACCTTTTTAACAGAGGACTGAATTTCAAATGAATATGAAATTCCTTTTCAAGAATTGATCACATTCTGGGTCTTCGTCCACAGCAGATTCACACTCAAATGCTTTGAGATTACACTACTACCAATCCTTTCCAAATCCATAACCTTCTAACATCTAAACTTAAAATTTAGATCCACCAAACAAATGACTCTGGAATACCACCACCTACTGAACTGTGGTTTCTTTTTTTCTTTAAATTTCTCAAAAGTTCTCCCCAATGAAATCACCATTCAGATAGTGACTAAGGCAAAAAAATTAATGCAAAATTATCAATCTCTTATTACAAACATGATGATAATGACCCTATAGTAGCAAGGTCTACAACCAACACTTATGAATTCTTAGCTTCCCAGTAGAGTCGCCATTTTGTTGGTGTTTTATTTTTCCCACTAGGCTTCGTAATTCTCTAAGAGGTTGCCAACCTCTATATTCAAAATTCACAAAGTTAGTGGTCACTGACAAGATTCAGTCAAAGACTGAAATCTCCTACACTTTTGGCTCTATGAAACCAAGGAGGGTGTTCCTATACGTGTTCATAAAAAATGCTTCAGGCCTCAAGAATACTTATATACATAGATACATTCCTACCAGTGCAACTAGATACCATCTACCAAGGTTTTGGAAAACCACAGAATAAAAACAACTATATAGAGCTAGGAAAGTAGATTTAATGTGAGATTTGCATCTCAACAGAGATAGAATTTGATTTTAAAATGTTCTAACTTCGAACCCACACATTTAGGATGACTATACGTTAAAAGGGATCTTGAATGAATTAACCAGTGTCTCATTCAACTAGGTGAGAGTCACATAAAACATAACCCTGATATCATTGAACTATCTTTATAATGCCTTACACTATAAGGTTTTCCAGTATTCAAAACAATACTCCTTATCAAATCCTAAGCACATTACCACATATTTGTAACTCATTTTCAAGCATTTGATTAACTCAGTAAGTTAAAGCAAGAAAATGAATCACACATTCAAATATACCATTGAAGATGAATGAAACAACCATTGATAACTTCATTCACAATCTGTCATACATACACAAGAGAGAAATTGTCTTAAATTTTTAGATTTATTTTGATATCAGTAATTACAAAAAGAATAGTACGCTTATCTTATGCACACACCCAACCTAGAATGACTTCCTCTAAAACCTTCCAGATACTACAATATATTCCTAATTGTACACTATCTAAAATTTAGGACTCAAAAAATCCGACCTCAACAATAAGCCTTGAAATCCCCTTCATAGATCAGGAGAGAAACAAGCATCAAGCTCAATTGTTGATTTCAACCAAATTTCATCTTTACCAAATGAAATTTGAATTACACTTCAAAATTCTCCATCATCAAAATATAACCATACTACAAATAGAGGAATCAAGATGGTTACACCCTGTAACCAACCGAATAGAACAAAAGTCACCACATCACCCACGCACAAGTTCACATCTGACCTGAGCAACAAAAAAATCACCAAAAAACAAAAGGCACAACCCCATCGACCACATCATCATCTTGCACCATGAACAATCACACGGCCCTGATACAGGCGACCACTTCTGGTCCTCTCTTCAATATGAAGCGAGACCATTACTTTACCTTTGTTTGCACCAACACCAGACCTAGAAATAGCACATGGTGCCACCACAGCAATTGGAGAAACTACAAGGACCTCCTCATCCACTCCCACCAGCTCAATCAGGGCCACGAGGTAATCATGGTAGTCCAAATCAGTTTTAGACCCTTCACCACCAGAGCCAGTAGAAAGCTCAATAGGTGACTCATAACGTCTAAACCTCGTCTCAACCCCAACCAACTTGTAGTCACCCTTGAATTCCCCCATTATTGGATAGTCTGCCAATTTAGCCTATATGACCTTTCCCTTGAGGTGAGAAGTGCTTCTGGCTCAAGTTCGGACGGACCCAACACCTTCAACAACTGCCCCAAAAGCACCAGGAACAATACTCTATTCAGTTAGTTTCTCCTCCCACTGCAAATTCTTTGAGCCTATCCTGGTGCTTCTTCGTACTGGGGAAACAAGAACCATTGACTTATCCATCCAATTCACAAGTTCAAAACTCAACAAGAAAACCAATCACCTGCAAACAAATATAAACTCAAAAATGCAATGATGCCAATGAGCAATTAGCAGGCATTTATCGAGCAAGCCAATGCAGGGAACATTAATTGCTCCAATTGCAGTATGAGGAAGTGAGCAATTAGTGGTTGTTGTTGCCACCACAGAATATCTCCAAGCTCATGGAAAACTATGTACAACCCAACATGATTACTAGGTGAATACCATTCACACGCATGGAAATCAGGACGAGATCCATTAAAAAATTTGCACCATTAATGAATGTAGCTTGCAAAGCACAAATAGTCATCACATGGGTGGATTAAAATTTTGAATTTAGACCATCGAGGTCATAAGGACCTGGCATATCAGACGACTTAGATCGATTCAAAGATCATTGAAAAATCCACATCATCAATTTAAACCCACCACATACCGAAGTCGTGAGACATCGGAACTTCAAATATCTAATCTAGTCACCATGTCAGCAGAGCTGTGTAACGCATGTCACCATCTCACACCTTTGCACACTTTCAAAACATTAATCCTCTGCATCACATGCTAGGCTGGCGTAATTCGGCCAAGCAATTAATCCTCGTCATTAAACAACAGTCATTGATTTGACACCTATTTTTCATCATTGGCACATCAGGGCAAGCCCCACTCCACTGTACGCGACAAATGGTAGCATCTCACATACCTCGCACCATTTTAGTGACATCAGCAAGAAACCTTGTGAGGTCTGCGAGGAACGGTCTAGATTTGAACCCTCTATTCCAACGGCCCACCAATCTGCACATGGAAAAAAGGTTATTTATAATAGTGGGACTGACTAGGAAAATGGGAAAAGACTTTCGAAGGCACAAAATTTTAAGCCAAAGTCTAAACATTGGGAAAACCCACCCGTTTTAGGAAAAATAATATTAAAACTTGAATATGGAGAATGAACCGATAGGTTGGGTAAAGGGGCTGATAACAACATGACAAACAAGGCTCAGCCGAACGACTTAAAAGACCGACAACCCATAATAACAGGTCAACACAAAATTATAACGTGAGGGTTTATTTGAAAAAAACTAATTTCAGCATGGGTAACAAAACCCTAAACCCTAAACATTAAACCCCCAGTCACGAAAGATGAACAGACATGCCCAAAACCAAGCAAAAGTTTGACAAATTTTTAAAAGTCCCATTAGTGTTTCCATTGAAGCCAATTATATTGCACCTTATTTATAATATCATAGATGATTTTCCAACTGAACCACAATTTCCTTCCAAAATCTCGTTGACAATTGGCCCTGAGAATGGATATGGCATCCATTCTATTTCCTTGACTCGATCATCACAAAACCCCATCATAGACATTCGTAACGGGAATACGTATGAGGTCACATTCGAGCCACCCAAGAATGTGGGTCTCAAGGCTTCTGCTGCAACTGCATCCACAGTCAAGATCAACAATTGGGGTTTTGAGCAGTCAGTTGTCAATGATAGTGATGCAAAGATAGACTGGACTCTGTATGATATAGCCACCGAAAAGCCGGTATTTAACAATGGGCCTCCAAAAAATTTAGTGTTGGCCCCCAAAACATGGTCCATTGATAGGTATTCCAAGGCTTGCAGAGCTTTCACCGAGGAAGGAGGGGTGGTATTTTCCAAGTATGATTATGGAAATCCCATAACATGGAGGCTCAACAGGGATTTGGAGGGACGAACATTGAAATGGATTGTTAAAGGTTTCATCTGGTTAACCTATTGGCCAAATACATACCACACTCGATATTCGGAGACTAAACGCCATGATTTTCGTCAAGAGCTTGATCTTACATTGGCATAGTCTTTTGCATCCATGACCATTTGATCTAAACCTTTCTAATAATAGTAATTGTTGAAACAAACCTGTTATTTTTGGGAAAGGGGATAGTGTCGATTAATAACTTATTTAGCTGCTTTTTCAAGTTTTTTGTTGTGTGTTCATGTATTTCTGCTATATTTAGGAATGCATTTGGTGAGATGAAGCGAGGATAGAGTTAGACAATTATGTAAATGTTTTGTTATCTAAATCTGAATAGATTCGCTGTGTTTTTGTTTTGGAAGATAAATTTACTATTGTTCTTTGTTCATGGGACTGTTATAAATCTACTTTTCACTGGTATAATTGTTTCATTATAAAACAAAGTTGGTTCAATTTGTGGAGATGGAATAGACTTTATGTAAGATGTTTTCTTATCTTCTGAGAATATAAGGTTGTAATATTTCATTAGCAGTCCGTTGAACACTATTTCCCTATTCAGTTGTGTATACATGACAACTCACTTACTTCAGAGGGAAGTAGAATATGTATGTTGTATGTACATATAGACTGCTTTCTTGTGTAAGGAGTATACTGTAAGTTACTTCAATTATAGTTTGCACATAAAGCTTCTTTAGAAACTGAAAAGAAAAGGGCCACTATACTAATTTTGCATTTTCTCTGGTCTAGCTTAAGCCCCTGTATCCTTTAAAAAATCTTTGAAGATTCATCAACAATTGTATTCTCTCCATGAGACATAAAGCTCGTAAAATTGAACATTATAAAGACATAAAACAAAATTATTAGAATGTACATTTGAATTTTCTAGCCCAAGCAATGTCCTCACATATTATAACGTTTATTGAATAATGCTAATTTCTTGTGTAATTTCCAAGCTTATGAGCTGGAATCTTCTCAAACATTTTAAAAGGGTTAAGCACTGTAAAATCTTTCCACACCGCATCACTTTGTTTGCTTAGGTGCAGAGCAAGGAGTGAGGATAAGTGTGAGGCTGATTAAATGTGCTACCAAGCTTGTATTGTGTTGGAGTCCAGTCAATGCCCACCTCAATTCCACATAGTTAGTGTCTGGTTTCACTTTACCTTGCTCTCTTTCATAGGTGAAATATTTTATCTTACATAGTGTTATTCTAAACTTGATGTAAATAAAACACGTGCAATTTTATTCATGAACACATACTATTATTAATATGGATGGTGGAAAATTAATGTCACTATCTATCATTAAGGAATTTTGTTTTGTGGATGTTTAATGGAGTGTCACAAATAAAATAAAATAAAATAAAAATGGTCTATTGTTCTTATGAATTACAAGATCATCCCTAATTTTAAACCTAAACATGGGGATGAAAATTTTAAATTAGAAAGTTTCATTTGAATCATTGAAAAATACAAAAAATTAACAAATTTTTTTTGGACATCTATGACAATATCTTTTTATCATAAAAATTCAATAATATTATTTTAAATTTAATTTTTATATTTACTTGTACTTTTAATATAATTGACCTAACTCTTAATATTTTTTTTATACAACAAGTGTCCCCGCAACCTAGCCCAATGGTTATCAATACTAACATTTATTTAACTAATTTAAATAAAATTAATTAAATATAATAAAATCTTTATAATATTATATTATTACATTTTAAAGACAAATATATTTTATTTTATTTTTATATTTTGATTATTTGCTATAACAAAAGAAAAATAAATAACAGATTAAATTTACTTGTCTAAAATTACTGTGTTTGTTTAAGTATGTCATCTAAAATATACCTACACCATTATTCTTCTGATTGTTACACTTTCCAACCCATTTTTTTGACAGAACTCTATTATGATGGTCCCACTGTCCCATTCGGCAACGACTATCCAACCCCAAGAATGCACCGAGGCATGGATGTCGCACCATGCCATGACATCCCTATGACACTGACAAGCAATTCTTTGACAGTACCATATCAGTTTTTCTCGTATAAAATAAAATTTTAATTTCATGTTAAAAAAAGGAAATATTTCTTTAGTCATTTCTTGCTAAAAAACTCTTAAGTGAGTTTTTTTTTAATTTATATATTATTAAATAAAATAAATAATTGCTTTGTTTTATTTATTTATTTATTTTTAAAATAAATTTTAACATTTTTAAAAATAAATTAGTTTTGTATTTATTAATATTTATGTTTTTTTGCTAGTTAAACCGTTGCAGAGGGGCACCACCCTATATTGATTATCCAAAAAAAATTACAAGTTTGCAGGTTACAGAAGTGAGCAGCTAAAGGCTCTATTTGAAAATGGCCAAAAAACTGCTATCTACTAAAAAGACTTCCAAGATAACTGTTCTATTTTTGCAAATACAAAAAGGGCTTGAATTTGATAGGCTATGCTAAAATGAACTCGAGATTGACTAAAGCTAGTAAACCTTAACAATATACTAGAAAATAACGGAGGCCTGGGCACCTTCAACCTTCATCTTCTTTCTCAGGATCGTTGTCCTCAAAATCTTCCGACACCACCCGTTTTTTGTATGCTAGGTAATTTGCAACCACCGGGCAATCTGCTTTGCACTCTTGGTAAGTTGGTCCATGCACTTGTTCCTCAGGGTCTCTGTCATCCATTGGTACCCATTCTTCACCGGTGCCGAAGTCCCAGACGGTGGCATCCCCAAAGGGTAAATCTTCTATGAGCCCTTCATTCTTCACATACCTCAGGACCCATCCACGGGGTTGATTGGTGGTCAGCTTCGCCGCTCTGAGAAGAAAGGTGATGCTCTGGTCTCACTCATCCCACCATTTTTTTAAGCCTTTCGAGTCGACTGACCTGATCAGTGGGAATTTTGTCACCTCACGGTCGCGCATACTCAGCATGTTGTAGTGTTGAGGCATTGGGATGAGATTGTTTTCATCCATATTGTCAAGAGCCACATCAATCTCTCCCATCCATGCGTGAACGAACACCCTC
This sequence comes from Sequoiadendron giganteum, assembly GCA_007115665.2. Taxonomy (NCBI): domain Eukaryota; kingdom Viridiplantae; phylum Streptophyta; class Pinopsida; order Cupressales; family Cupressaceae; genus Sequoiadendron; species Sequoiadendron giganteum. Next base: position 177,005,164 of record CM021107.1, on the reverse strand, counting down.
TAGGTCAGCTTCTTCACTAAAGTCTTTGGCACTCCCATGTGGAGGGTGATCGCTAGAAACATGGCTGGGATTTCCGCTTTTGTCCTGAACCTGTGGTATGCATTTAGGAACTCAGGGTCGAGCACCTTCTTGGTTACCTAGAGCACAACCAGATGGGATTAGGCCAGTAGCCCACTGAGCCTTTTGTTTGTTATTTCCCCTCAGAATGCTTGTTGTTGCTTGTCGGTATCCAGGGCCAGCGGTGTCTCCATTTTTACCAAACGAGTGCTTCGAGCTTTTGTAGAAACACACACTTTGTTTTTTTGTGAATGCATGACCCCGACTGGTATTTTAAACAACGGTCAACAATAAGTCTTCATGATTTTTTTTCTTAAGGACATGGCAGATGGCTCGTGTGAGCTTGTTGGCGCTTTACTGGAGTACCAATCATGTTTTAATGCTAGGTAGGTTTGAGATCCGTTCAATCTGCCTGAAGCCTTGGGACTTGAATGGATAGCCTATACTTCGCCTTCCACTAATGGGCCTGTCACTTTTGAAAAGACCAAACGTTCATCCTTTCGACCTCGTGTATTTTTGGTTGCCTTTATTTTGGGTTTTGCGATGTTGGAAAATTTTCCAGCGCCAACACTTGGTGGAGCCTACGTGGGGAGCTCGGATACCAGTTTTTCCAACTCATCCACCATGTTGTTACCTTCTTTGTAGATGTGGCTGATTTTGAAGGCTTCAAATTTTTTAGTTAAGAGCTTGATGTGTTGCAGAAGATGGTTTAGTTTCTAGCATGGAGTGGTGCCACGGCTGATTCCATTGATTGTTATCAGCGAGTCCCCTTCCAAATGAATTTTTTGCACTCCTAAGTCAATTCCCAACTGCAGGCCTTGTGTTGTCACCCTAAACTCGGCTTCATTGTTTGTGCATATGCCTAGGTGCAAGGATTTTCTACTATACAATTGCCCTGAGAGTCCCTTGCAACATAGCTGGCTCCTCCTAGACCTGGGTTACCCCAAGCCGCCCCATCAAAATTTATTTTGATCCATCCTGGCTCTGGGGCCTACCAAGTTACCTCCGCCCTATTGATTTTTTTTGGCTTGGTTGACCCATTTCTGGTCATCAGCGGCGGTTTGAGGCTACTGAAATTTTTGGTTAAGCAATTGTCCCAATTTGTGAAGATTCTCTGTTTGGATGAGTTGGTCCTAGTACCCTCATTCACTACTTCTAATATAGCCTTTTCGATTTTATCCCACAATCTGTCTTTGTTTAGTTCCTTGTCTTGGAAGATTCTCCTGTTTCTTTCCTTCCAAATTTCCCATATTACCAAGGAAGGGATGGTCTGCCATATTCCCCCAAACACTATTTTGGAGCTTTTTTATGGCCACATTTTGAACCATGAGGATAGATCTGTTGGAATGGGGCATTACAGGGCAAGTTTACTCTTTACTGTGTTTCAACATTCATAAGATAGAGGGCAGTGTAGGAGGAGATGGTTTGTTGTTTCCTCACTAGCTTTGCATAAAATCCATCTGCCCGGGCCTTGAATGCCGAAGGTGGCAAGCCTATCGACTATGAGGATTCTTCCTTGGACTTCCAGCCAAGCAAAGACCCTTTCCTTGGGAAGGCATTTTCTACCCCAGAACAATTTGTAGGGCCATTCTTGGTTTTTCAATGCTAGCTCCTTTAGCTTGTAGCCAAGACTCACTTTGTAGGTGCATGTTGGAGATCTGCACCAATGGATCATTTCAGGTTCAATAGATGGGATGAAGAATCTATCTTTGAGGATTTTTGATAGGCTATCTTTCTGATCTTGTGGGGCACTCAGGGTCTAGATTTCCTTCCAACACCAATTGTTGGCACCTTGATTATCTATCTTCTATCCAAAATCTGTTGCTTGGTCCCCCCATAGCCTAATGGTTTCCTACTTTATTGCTTCTAGACCTGGGATGCTACCTATGGGGGCTTTCCCACTCCAAGATTCATTCCAAAAGGATGCACTTTCATCATTCTCTATTTCCCAGGTCACATGTTGGGAAATTATGTCTTTGTTGTCTAGGATGAAGTTCCAGATAGCTGAGCCTCTTGGGGGGTTGAGCGTAGTGAGAATTTTGGTTGGGGCATCTATGTCTAGGTATTTTCTCCTTAGAATTTTGACCCATTTCTGATCACCTTTGGTATGGATATCCCAAACCAGCTTGGCTCCCATGGTCTGATTCATTATTGTCAACTGTCTGAGACCTACTCCCCCAACATCTTGGGGCCTACAGACCTTGTCCCAGGCTAGTAGGGGGAACTTGTTGTGCTCTCCTATCCTAGACCAGAGGAATCTCCTGAAGATCTAGTTGAGGTCATCTTCCACTATTTTGGGTAGTTTTAAGCAGGACATTGAATATACTGGGATGGCTGATAGGACAGTCTTGACCATTAGTAATCTTCTTGCTGATGATAGCCATTTGCCTTTCCAAGTTCCCATTCTGGCTTTGCAGCTATTAACTAGGTTTTCCCAGTAGCAGTTTTTATTGATTCCTACAAACAGGGGCATTCCCAAGAATCGCCCAGGAAGGGAGGCCACTTTTAAATTCAAAATTTTGGCTAAGATCCTTTGCATGCTTGGTTGAGTGTTTAGAAGGAAGATCTATGATTTCCCCAATTTATGCTTTGTCCTAAAGCCCTGCAGTATTCATCTAAGAAGTTTTTGATAATCCTTGCTTCTCTTCTACTTGCCTCCCCCATTAAGATTGTTTCATCTACAAATTGGAGGTGTGACACTGGCTCCAATCCATTTGCTACTTGGATGCCTTTCCACTTGTCTTCCCTTACCAGATTTTGAATTCCTCTTCCTAGAAATTCTACCATGATTATGATCAAGAAAGGGGAGAGGGGATCACCTTGCCTCAGTTCTCTTGAGGATGAGAAAAATCCAAGGGCTAAGCCATTCACAATTACTGAGAATTTGGCTTTGGATATGCAGCTTTTGACCCAGCTGATCCAGTTTGTCCCAAAACCAAATTTATTGAGGACTTCTAAAAGGAATTGTCTGTCGACCATGTCATATGCTCTAAGAATATCTAGTTTTAATATCACGCAAGCCTTGTTGGTTTTTCTTGCAGAATGGATGGTTTCATGGGCTGTAATTATTCCTTCCACTATTGACCTGCTTGGAGCAAAGCCACTTTGTTCTTCTAAAATTATTTTGTCCAAACCAACTTTGAGTCTGTTCGCTATTATTTTAGTGACCACTTTATATATTGTATTGCATAGGGCGATTGGCCTAAAATCACTCATAGATTGTGGATTCTTTTTTGGGGGGATTAAGGCTAGGAAGGTGTGGTTCATTGCTCCCAACATTGTCATCTTTTTTCTTGATTCCTCTATTGCTGCTCCTAGATCTTCACCCACTATGTGCCAAATTTTTTGAAAGAAGCCAGCTGGGAAACCATCTGGACCAGGAGCTTTTTCCAGGTTCATTTGAAAGATTGTCTTTTTGACTTCTTCCAAGGGGGTCAGGTATGTGCAGGATCATCATGGAAAAAACAGGCCCTTAAGTGGCAATAAAAAGACAAAAAATTAGAGTTAGACAACTAGACATAAAAATTTGAATAAGTTATCTATATTATTTTAAAAAAATGTAAAAATAGAATCAATAGAAAATTTAATGTAGTTTCTAAACTACTAGACCTTTATTTAAAATAAAATATATATTTGATGAAAATTTGAAATTACAATGCAGTAGTATTTAAATTTCAGGTTAAAAATAAGAAGTAGGTGTTTGTCTAACCACCCTAACCACAATAAAATGATAATATTTTTTTATAAGATTTTAGATATAAGTATAGGATTCATGTCTCAATGTGATGTATATTTTTTTATAATTTTTTTCCATGTAAATAATTAATTATGATTTTTTTATTACAACTTTTAAAAAATATAAAATTTCATCTGTCTAACCACTTTAACTTGGTCAAAAATTCATGAAATTCAATTTTTATTTTTTTAATCCTATAATATGTAAAGCATAGAATGTGACACATGTTTGATATTTAAAAAATGTGATACCGTTTGAAAGTTATAGATTTTTTTCAACCAGCCTATCAATCAAGACTTTATTTGTAATTCTAATAGAAAATGACTAATAATTATTTATTAAATTCAGAGTAAAGCATAATTTATATTGGTGGAAAGCTGAGAATATCCTCTAAAAACCTTTTTTGTTTCATCAATTTTGGGTAAAAAAAAAGTCATCAGCCACATGGGCCATCATATGGCTTACATATCGCCACTTTTTGGCCCATCATGATCCTACACATATCCGGTCTTTTGGAATAGGTGATGGTTTTGTTCTTCATTGATTAATGTTGGGATTACACTCAATAGCTTGTCTCTTGTTAACCCATTTTCAGGGTAGTCTCTATTTAGTAACTCTTCAAAGAAGTTGGTCGCTTCCTTGTTAACCTCTGTAGTGGATTGTGAAACTTCGCCATTGTCTTTTTTAATTTCTGAGATTTTGTTCCTATTTATGTTGGCAATTGTTGATTTGTGGAAAAATTTGGTATTCCTATCTCCTTCCTTCGGCCATGATTCCCTTGATTTTTGTCACCAGTAGCATTCTTCTTTTTTTAATAATTCTGATAGCTCCTCCTTCAGGGATTTTTCATTTTCAAAGTCCTCTGCATCCATTTCGTTTTCTATGACATGTTCATTCAGCGTTTTGATTTCCTGCTCCACTCTTTTCTTCTCCTGGAATATATTTCTGAAGTGTGATGTATTCCATTCTTTGAGTTTTGTTTTGATATGGGCTAGTTTTTTGCTGATTTTAAAAAGGTTGGTGTTGTCCCCAAATCTAATTTCATTCCACCATTGTTCTATTAGTTTTGGTAGTTGCTCATCTCTTAGCCACATGTTTTAAAATTTGAAGGGGCTCCCCAGGGGTGGTGCATCATGTCCAAGGGTAAGAGAAATGGGGAAATGATCTTATCCTATAAGAGGCAGAATTTGGGCTTCAAGTGTGGTTGCCAATTCACCCCAATCTCCCCAGAGTAGGAATCTATCGAGCTGTTTTGCAATGTTGGTAAAGCCTTTCCTCCTAGTGGACCATGTGAATGTTCCATTTTTGGTGATCACATCTTTTAGGTGGTTGTTGTTTATGAATTCTTGGAAATCTTTCTACATGGCAGTTATCCTTCCCAAGACACCCCTTTTCTCCTTATTGTTCAAAGTTGCATTAAAGTCTCCAGCTATTATTCCCATCTCCCCATTTCTGTTTTCCAGTTCACTTGTTATTTTCTCCCACACTTGTCTCTTTGCTGTTGTGGCTATTGGTCCATATATGTTGACACAAAAGAAAGATGTGTTCTTCTTTAGTTCTTTAAACTTGGAAAGTTTCCAATTATTTTCTTCTTTCTCCATAGTGCCTTCTATTGACAGGAGATTCCACAAGATTCCTAATCCACCTGAAGCACCTACCGCATCCTTGAAATGACCTTTCCATTGCCTCCAAAAGTCTAGTCTCCTCAGAATTTCTTCCTTGCTCCATTTTGTTTCTTCTATGAGCACAATGTCCACTTTTGATTGGTCTATTTGGCGCTTGATCATGAGCCATTTTTCAAGGGCATTAATGCCCCTAACATTCCATGATATTAACCTCATTCTACTCTGGGAAGGATTTTTTCCTTCCCAGCTAGGATTTTTTGTTGACCTGAGGCGTTACCTACTATTATCAGCTTGGCTCTATTTGACATCCTGCCTCTGTTGGATTTTTTCTTAAATTTTGGTGCCTTTATCCAGGACTCTGATTTTTCTAATTGCCTTACCTCTAGCAATTCCCCTGTCTCAGCTTCTTCCCATGGATCCAGTTCTTCCTCTGAGTGAAGGTACCTTTCCTCATCTTTTGAGTGGGCAGTTATGTTTTTAGCTTCTTGAGGAGAAAAAACATATGAAATGGGGGCAACTTGTTTCATCTCTTTCATTGTCCCTTCAGGTGATTGGGGGTTTGCTTCTAGAAACCCTACTTCTTTGGTCAGTTTCCCTAATTGGGTTTTTATGTCTTTTTGAAGATCTTGGGCCCCTTCCATTAGGGCATTGAGAGCTAGCTCTGCATTACTAGGTCCCTCAACCTGGACCTCCTTGGCTGGTGTTTCAAGATCATGGGGATTCAAATTCCCTTCTCCTGTTGTTTGTTTCTCTGAGCTCCAGTTGGCTTCCTTAGTTAGTGTTTCTGCTGATTTGGAGTTTGGATCATGGGGGTTTAGATTTGTACCTCTATTCTCCTTGGATGTGAATTCTTTCTTTCCACCATTTGAGGGTCCCTCCAAGCAGGAATCTCTGAATAGACATTTTCTATGCTCAGTTCCTTCCCATATTTCTATTTCCTATTGCCAACTTTCGTATTTTGTCAGAATTTCCAAATTTTTGTAGATCCCAACCCCTTCATCTATTTCCACCAAAATTCTTGCTATAGCTCCTTCTACTCCATTTTTGAATTCCTCATTTACACCTAGGCACACCCCTAGGGCATCCCCAATACGTATCAATGCATCTAAGTTCCAAAATTTTGTAGGCAAGTCTATTAGCTTGATCCAAACGGGAATTTGGTTTATCTTGTAATTCCAGGGGTCAAAGTTAACCCTCCAATTCAGGCAGTGATAGCTATGGCCATTCATGAATAGGGGCTTTCCATTTAATGTTTCCAATTTTAAATCTTGATCGCTAAATTCTATGAGAGAAAAGGATTTTGGTAATTGGCTTATGCTTACCCAATTTTTGAGTTTGTTTTTCCACCAATCTTTGATCTCCTCACTTGGGCATCCTTGTCCTGTCCATTTGGTGAACATTGCTTTCTCCATTAATCGATCTACTCTTCGTTCAATTATTTCTGATGGCAAATGGAAAAGTTTGCTTCCCTGAGGGCGAAGCCCATGACCTATATTTGGTTTATTTTGAAAGTTCCTCCTATTGGCTTTCTGATTGAACAGATCCTGGTCTCTCTGGTTCAGCCCTCTTTGAAGTTCCCCTGGATGTTGATGCATTTTGGCATTATTGAATAGATTAGGGTTTCCCGAATTCTTGCTTTTCCAAATTTTGATGGTTCACACCGAGTTGGTTTTGCCTTTGTTGCGCTAGTTCTGATCTGAGGGTTTTTCCCGCCGACCATTTTCCTAGAGCCACCATCGCCACTACCCATCTAAGGACTTCTCTTGTCTAATATTTTGGTGCGTTAACCGATTGGGGTTTCTGAATTGGTTTCTTGTTTGATTGTAGGCTCCCGCCGATAAGTTTCTTTGTTGGTATTGGGTCAGGTTGCATTTGTCTACCCAGTCACCATTTTCAAATACCCACTGTGGGATGTGGCCTGCGTTCTGGTGGAGGGCTTCATCCACTGCCTTTTTCCCTGTCTCTTCCTCCATTACCATATCGCCCCATGTTTTCTTTTCGCTTAATGCGTATTTTCACTCCTGCTCTTGTTCTCTCGTGAGTGCCATTCGAGGGTATCGACCGTATTTATTAATATATTTAAATGTATATAATAAATTAAATTATTAAAAATTGATATTTTTATAAGCATAAATCATATATATATAATATTTCTATTTATTTTTAAATTTGGTCTAGATTAATAAAATGGTATAAAATGGAGGAAGTGGGTTTTTATTTATTTATTATGTAAAATACAATTATAACATTAAATTAGTTCTTTAGATTTAAATAACTAAAATGTATTTAAATAGCTAAAATGTATTTAAATTTAGATTTATAGATAAAATTTAAAAAAGATTTATAGATTATTTAAATACCAAATATAAGTTATTAAAAACTTTTTTAAGTTATCATTGTTTAGATGAAATAATAATTTTGTCTAATTACTCTATAAAATATTAAAAATAATATATATTTTAAAAAATATTTATAAATTTAATACAAATAAATTAATAGTTATCATATATAGATTTTTATGTTTATTCTATGTATGTTTATCCTATGTGCAATTTAGTTTTTACCTATATATTTATCCCATACAATTTAAATAAAGTTATTATTTTAAATTAAAAAAAGTAAAATTGTATGGGATAAATATATAGGTAAAAACTAAATTGCACATAGGATAAGCATATAGGTAAATTAAATTATACATGTGTAAATAAATATATGAATTAAAATAAATTTAATTTAATTTAGAAATTTTAACTTTATTGAATGATAAATATATAGATAAAAATTAAATTACACATAGATAAACATCGTCACACACATCATTTTTTTAATTTATTTTTATCATCCATAAGCAGATCTTTTGCCACATGACAGCTTTGATTTCGTTGTTGAAGGTTGCGACTTCATCATCAATATGGCCACTTCTACGGATTTCCAGGTAATTCATTTATCCACTTATCCAGATGCTCCTATATTTTCCATGTTCTAATGATGAGATTGAGTGGTATTAGGGTGATATTGTCCAACCTATTGTTGACGGAACGGTGGACATTCTGAGATCTTGCAAGAAAGCAAAAATTGTGAAGCGAGTAATCCATACATCTTCCATCGTCGCAGCTTGCCCTTTAAATGAAGATGGACAACTTAAAGAGGTCGTTGATGAATCCTGCTGGGTTGATTATATCAAAGGCAAAGACGTTGTTTATGGAGTAAGTGTTGAAGTTTTTCTTCAATAATGATTACTAGAATTAATAGCCCATCTTAGAGGGTTGGGCTTAATCGGCACACTCTAAGCAATTGTCTGCTTAGGCGGCCAGGTCTATGTGGGGCCCACTTAACCTTTTTTCATTTCCGTAGAGTTTGTTTAACCCGAGGCCAATCTTCGTTGCAGTTCAGATTTTTCGTTCCCGTTCCGTACCAATTTTCTATTGTCGTTCCCACTATTCGAAGGATTCAACCGTTAGTCTGAGATTTCTTAGGTATGTTTTACATTTTACACTCTAAACAATTGGTTGACTGTGTATTTTACAGCCTTCGCTCACTCCCAGTTCTCCAATGCCTTGTGTTTCATTATAAGTAATCCGCCAGGCATTCGTTATTGGACTAAGTTTAATCCCACATTCGTTCTTTGTAAGGATTAGGGTGGGTGCAGCTCTATATTAAGAAATCCTATGAACAATGTGTTGTGGGCTCACATACTAAATATTATAAAATCAAAATCTTATATTTATATCATAGTGAACAAAATTACTATTATATAACTAAAAGATTTGTATATTTTTTTTATTAATATTTATAATTTTAATGTTTTTTAATTAATATTATTTATATTTAATATTTTTATTCTAATTACTTATGTTTAGTAAAACATATTTAATATATGTTTATGGATAAAAAGAAATTAAAAAAATGATGTGTGACATGTTTACCTATGTGTAATTTAATTTTTATCTATATATTTATCATTCAATAAAGTTAAAACTTCTAAATTAAATTAAATTTATTTTAACCCATATATTTATTTAGTGTGTATAATTTAATTTACCTATATGCTTATCCTATTTGTAATGTAATTTTTACCTATATATTCATCCCATATAATTTTATTTTTTTAATTTAAAATAATTTTATTTAAATGAAATTATTTTAAATTAAAATAAGTAAAATTGCATGGAATAAATATATAGGTAAAAATTAAATTACACATAGGATAAACATACATAGAATAAACATAAAAATCTATATATGATAACTATTAATTTATTTGTATTAAATTTATAAATGTTTTTTAAAAATATCTTAATTTTAATATTTAATAGAGTAATTAGATGAAATTATTATTTCATCTAAACAATAATAACTTAAAAAAGTTTTTAATGACTTATATTTGGTATTTAAATAATCTATAAATCTTTTTTAAATTTTATCTATAAATCTAAATTTAAATACATTTTAGTTATTTAAATCTAAAAAACTAATTTAATGTTATAATTTTATTTTACATAATAAATAAATATATTAAATTTATAAATGTTTTTTAAAAATATCTTAATTTTAATATTTAATAGAGTAATTAGATGAAATTATTATTTCATCTAAACAATAATAACTTAAAAAAGTTTTTAATGACTTATATTTGGTATTTAAATAATCTATAAATCTTTTTTAAATTTTATCTATAAATCTAAATTTAAATACATTTTAGTTATTTAAATCTAAAAAACTAATTTAATGTTATAATTTTATTTTACATAATAAATAAATAAAACCCACTTCCTACATTTTATACCATTTTATTAATTTAGACTAAATTTAAAATAAATAAAAATAATATATATATATATGATTTATGCTTATAAAAATATCAAATTTTTAATAATTTAATTTATTATATACATTTAAATATATTAATAAATACAAAACTAATTTATTTTTAAAATATTAAAATTTATTTTAAAAATAAATAAAACAAAACAATTATTTATTTTATTTAATAATATATAAATTAAAAAAAAAAAACTCACTTGAATTTTTTAGCAAGAAATGACTAAAGATATATTTCCTTTTTCTAACATAAAATTAAAATTTTATTTTATACGAAAAAATGACATGATACCGTCAAAAAAATTGACTATCAGTGTTGTAGGGATGTCATGACATGGTACACCATGTCCCGGTGCATTCCTGGGGTTGGATAGCCGTTGTCGTCCCGTTCTACACTCCATTATTGATGCCACTATATTATCTTTTAAACTTCTAAGTACCAAGTGACTCCTCTTGTCACATCATTCCGCCTTTCTTTTCTAAGTGTCACTTCTCATCTTCACCTACTTCCTCATTTCTCTTCCACAAGCTTTTGTAAGACTCCGTGTTTCTTCCTTTCCTGTACGAGTTCGCGTTTCTCCCATGTGATCCCTCTTTTCACGCGCTTTCCTGCATACAACGAAATACAAATGGTTGCATCGTTGCTACGCCTTCACTTTCATCACTGTTTTGTTGATGTGCAAATTTCAAACACTATATGTTTTTTTTTCCCTGTCATTGAGCCAACCTTTTGGAAAATAGATGAGCTTCTTTGTCCTTCCTACAATTAGATTGTTTACTAAAGAAAATGTCTCAGAAGATTCATTGCATGTCAAGCCTCTAAATCCATCTTCACATGTGTAACACAATGTTTCCATCATTATTTTTTTGCAGTTGGTAGAGATGGGGAAGATGATAAAAGTTGCTGGACAGCGCCCAAGTGTCCAGAAAACAGCATTTCTATTCTTGAAATGTACAGAGTCCAAATTTTGGCAATTTCAAGGCAATTTTAAGATTCTTAAATTTACATTGAGTGCGTTGATTAGGTAGATTGTCTATTTTATCTTTAGGTGAGTGTGTTGCTTTTAATAAAGTAGGCCTATTACTTTTTCTACTGATTGAGATCTGTCTAGGTTTCTTACTTTTTCGGCATGTGAGTGCGTTGTCTTTTCTTTCTTCTTTAAATATAGATTTTATTTTTATTTTTACGTGGAAGGCATTTTTTTATTTGAGCTTTTAAAATTCATTTTACTTGTTAATGGTGGAAAATGCAGGATAGGTCTTGGTTGACAGTGAAACTATTGCCAGCAGTTGATCCAATTTTTTTTTTTTTTCTGCTTTCCCGCCGTTATTGGTTTCAGTCTTTTTCCTCACTGCGTTTTCATCCACAATTGATTTCCGTCGCCACTTTTTCCTCACCGCGTTTTCACTATTTTTTCAATTCCTCGCCATGTTTTCACCCGCTATTGGTTTTCGTCGCCGCTTTTTCCTCACCACGTTTTCACTATTTTTTCGATGGATTGTTTCGTTCACTTCGTTTTTTATTTCGTTTATGCTGGCATGTCCCCTTTATGAGGACTAATCTAACCGCAAAGTTATTTTTCATTCAAGAGCATCTAAAAGCTTTAGAACTTTTCTGTCACGATGTGGGGATGCAAGTCAACATCAACAAGACAAAGGTCATGATATTTACATTGAAAAGGGCTAGGAAACAAATAAATTTTGAGTTTGAGGGAAACAATTTGCAGGTGGTGAATGAATACAAGTATTTGGGGCTCGATTTCTGCAAGAATCTCAATTGGGAAGCTTGTAGGACGAAAAGAATTCAAGGGGGTTGGAAAGCTCTTTTCCTGCTCCAAAATAGATGTAGGTCGGTTGAGTTATGGGATTGGAAAACAAAAAAGAAGCTTTTTGGGCTGCTTGTTACACCTATTGTTTTATATGGCTACGAAGTCTGGGGCAACAACACGTCAGCTGTAAAATGGAAACGAATAGAAAGAATTCAAAAGCACTTAATCACAAGCAATTTCAAAATAAAAAGTACGGTGCCTTATGAGATTGCTTTAGTTGAAGCTAGGGCCTTCCCAATGGAAATGGCAGCATTAATCTGTTTATTAGGCTATTTGCATAGAATAGAAAATATGGAGGAGCACCATTGGCCTAAAATTGTGGTGGAAGAAGAATTAACTAGAAGGAAGAACACATGGATGAAACAAAATGTCAAGTGGATGGGGAAATATGGGATCAACTTGCAAGATTGTCCAAGCACAAAAGTCGAGATGAAAAGGTATGTAAAAGAGAAAGTCAAAAACACCATGTGGCTGAAGCAACTTGGTCAGAAAAGTGAACACTATGCTTTACATTTTAATCCTACTTGTGATCATGAACAAAAATTCTACATAGGGGCAAATATAAAGTGGAAGGCTAAAATGCTAATAGCCCAGTTGCGAACTAGCTCACACCGTTTGAGATGTGAAACGGGAAGATGGAAAATACCCAAAGAGGGGTGGTCAAATAGGATTTGTTGTTTCTACTCTTTGGGTTTAGTGGAGATAGAGTGGCACTACGTTATGGAGTGCAAAGCCTATGAGGACATCTGGTATTGTTACTCATATTTGTTAAAAGTCAAATATTTAGTGGCTTTGTTTGAAGAGGAGAAGATTGTTAAAACAACAAGTTACCTGTCCCAATTACACGGCAGAAGAAACAAAATCAGCAAAAAGATTGAAAACAACAGCAGGTAGTTTGGTGTGATGGTTTTGTTGTGTTGGCAGGGGCGGTTTCCTGATTTCATCTCTTGGATCCCATAGACTGGCTGGTCTCGTGGACGTAATTAAAATCATTCATTCATTCATTGTAATTACTCACCATGTTTTAAAGCTTTTGGTGGAGCATCAATTTCATTTTATTTTTTGCTTTTAAAGCTTTTCGTGGAGATTAAACTACCCTCCAAAATATTCCGTCTGAAAAAGAATTTAAAAACAAGTTTGTTAAGGCAGGTGATGTTAGATAGTATGAAATCCATGTATTCAATTAAAAGGGTTTATTTAATAAAATTTATAACCTTAAAGTGATAGTTGTTTTATTTAAACAAATGTTTTAAGGTGTTTTATTATATTTTTAACAAAATTATTAATTATATATATATTAATTAATTAATTATTATTATATTTTTAAAAAAAAATGAAAATAACGGTCAAGATCTTCATAATGAGCACATTTAGGTTTTAATATTATACAATCCGAAGAATAAAAAACAAATTATAAATAATATGAAAAATTCATTGCCAAGTAAAATTCACCATCAACAATTCACCAATATTTTTTAATATATATTTCAAAAACTTTGATTTTATTTAAAAAATATTGGTGAATTGCTGGCGATGAATTTTACTTGCCGGTGAATTTTTCGTCAGTGAATTTTCCATGACCGTTATATTTTAAAATTATATATATATGTAATTACAATTATGCAAAAAAATAGACCAAAATTTATCTTAATTGACCTTCCACACTTCTTTGGTGTACCCATTGCACACAAAGATGCAATAGCTAGTTTTAATACTTTGGTCAAATTTAAGAAAAAAATATTTTATGTTTATAATTTTATATTTTTGTGAGTGGATTTTTTTTCTTGTTACAATCAAATAGAAAAACATAATATCAAGGATGATCATATTTCTTTTTAGGTTTTTCTTATTTTATTCAAATGTATGAGAAAGTATTTCTTTTATTAGATATTTAATTTTATTTTTTATAATCTTTTGCTAAGGTGGGCTATTTTTTTTTCTTGGAAAAATATAGCATCAAGGGTGATTAGATTCTCCTTTCTTTCTTTTCTTCTTTGGTCAAATATTCATTAAAATTTTAATGTTTATTAGGTGTGAACATTATGTATCCATTATATGCATTATTAGCATTTGTTGTTAGTAATGTTTTATTACATTCATTTCATTTTTTAATTAAAGTAAATAATATCAATTAAGAACAAACAATCTTGTAAAATAATTATAATGTTTAAAAATGATTCTTATAATTTTATTTAATAAGATGGTGTTTTCTTATGATATTATTTTCAAAAAAATTGAACATATTTATCTAAATATAAATAATTCATATTTTATTAAGCACAATCCAAAGTGTTATTTTATGAACATTGCAAAAAATATGATGCTTATCTATAATGGTGGTTTCAATCCATACAATTTCTTATAATTTGTTTTGTAGTGCCATTAAAAAATCTTTATTTCCAACACATATTTCATCTCCTTTATCAAAGAGGAAGGTTGACAATTGTTGATCCCTTTCCATTTTCGTTAGTCTCAGAATTAACAATGTCTTTTATCAAAAATCTATTGTAGATTACTACTCCTCAAGGAATCTTCCAAATCTTCGTCCAATCTCACCAAGACAATATTTATTAAATTAATGACCCGATTGTATCTTAAAGAACACCAAATTGAGTGTGCATGTCATTATTGTTTATACTCACTTTCATTTACATGATATGTGGAAAACCTTGCTACTTGAAAGGATCAAAAGTATGGGTAGTACTTGAAATTTTAAATAGCCAATTTAAACATGTATCAACATGATCTTTATGATATTTTTAGCATTAAAAAGATACAAAATCCCAATTCATTTTGTTTCTATTAACTTAGACTAAAACTATAACAATGGAGAATTGAAGCAAGGATAAAATGTACATGCCTAAAAAACCATAAGAATGCTTACCTATGAGCTAGAGTGGTAAGGAGAGCTATTATCTCACCTCTCTTGCAAGAGACTAGCGACTTTTAATCAAAGGAAAAACTATAACACTAAGATATCAATTCTCACAAAAATCAAGAAGATAGAAAGGAATTGTGGACATAAAGGATCATCATTATTTTAGGATTTTAAAAAGGTTATTTAACATTTGTTGATGGTTTTCCCCCCTTTTGGAAGTGCTTGCCTATTTACCAGAGTTGTGTTCATCCCAATAGTTGTAGTTCACCCCTTCTCATTTGTTCCAATGGCAAAATAGGTGAACTAAAATAAGGGATAAGTAAAACAAAAATGGGGTTTTGTTTCACTCCAAATTTGTTTTTAGGAATGGTCAAAGTTTTCCTTAGAAGTCTAACACCTTATTTAATTATTAAAATCAAATTTATACCTTCAAAGCTTTTACAAAACTAAACATATTTCCCAAACAAGACAACCAAAGACACACAACCTTTTCAAAATCAAATAAAGGATAAAAGAGTAGAAATTAGCATGCCTATTGATGCAATGCTTCAAATGATCAAACTGTATTCCTAGCTTAGGCTTCCCAAAATCATCAAGCAATTCCTAACTATCCCTCTCTTCCACTCAACAAAAATTTACTCTCAAAAACCTCTCACAAACTCTCAAACTCAGAAAAATAGAATAATAACAACTCAAAAAATAAGCATCAAGAGTGCATAATGCATCCCATTTGAGGGAGAAAACACCTCTATTTATACACAAATGTGAGAAAGTGTAGGCTAGAAACAAGCTCTCAAAGATGACCTTCTCAATCCAAAGGTTTGACTTAGTAAGAATAAGAAAAGGTGGTAGCTAAAATCATTGCACAGTAAACACATGCATGAGTAGATTTCACCATAAAGAATGAGTAGCTCATTCTAATGGACAACAAGAATAACACTAAAAAATGCAAGGTTATTATTTTCACAGGTTGACTCATTTTGGCCAGCTTCTCATTTGACTATTTCTCTTATTCCATTTTGCTTCATATGTTGGAATCTATATTGCATATTAGACTTCTAATAGATTCACACTATTCATATATTGGCACCACATAAAACATCACATGCCCTATTCTTTTGGTTGCTATTTGGAAAGGACCAGGTCAAAGTTCCAGTAAGTTGGATATTCTCTTTCCCTTCATGCTCTGACTTAGTCTTGCCAAATTTATCTCACACGTTGGTTTGCTTTTGATTCCATGCACTTTACTATAGTGCTACCTTGGTTAACATTAAACAACATTTAAATACTTCAAACATTATTATTTTCTTATGCGCAACTTCAACTAATGTGTTATTCCTTTTATTTTTGAGCAATACATTTCATGTGTATATTGTGCCAAGTATTTACTATGTGCTTTGATAAACATTTCGGTGCTATAAAAACATTAATACCTTTTAATATATATATATACAACATGATATGTATATATATCCATTCATCATATAAGCTCATCAAATTTACATCATTTGATATTCGAATTAGCATATTCATATTTTCATATTTGGCATAATGATGCATACATACACACACACATATATTAATATACTTGTATGGACATTTCCATTTATGTTGATACATACACACAAATTTATATATATGCATATTATAATATATATACATCATTTCCTCGATAGTAGAACACATATATTCACAATCCCATTGATCAACATATATACATGAAGTGTATATATATATGTTACCTTTGTCCGATCAATATTCCCATGCATATATGGGTAATCCATCTATGAGCATGTGTAGATATGTCTATCTACGTATACTCATGCACATATTTCCTCATGTTTATGAGTTTATCGTTGACACATACATATATACATTTTATGTATATTTCTCATCAATTAAATATAAACTCATAAAGAAGAAATCACACACCACAAAGAGACTCAACACTTTTAACCCCCAAAATAAGAACGCTCATAAATAAAACCACAACCTCTTCTAATTATACACAAACAAGACTAAAGGTAACTTACTATTTCCTAAGCAATTGACCCAACTCAACCAAACTAGAAGTGAGTGTGTGAAAGCTCAGTTTAGGTCTTATTAAGGGTTACCAAACCAAGTTCTTCTCCTAAGTGATACTTCCCCTCTCTCTCAGAGGCTTGAATTTTTTCCTACATCTAGCTTAGTACATTACAACAATAGTTAACTAAAACCAATACATTCCTTTGCATCATATATTTCATAATAAGAATCATTATATAACATCAAATTGAATCAAACATTTATTCTTCATATTTTCAAAACACATAAAGCATAAATACATTAATTTAAAGCATTTTAACCCAACTAGGTAAAAGTAAATAAGTAGTAAAACAATGAGGTGTAACATTCAGAGGAAGAGGAAAACCCTCAAAAATGAAAGAGCATTGGGCTAAAGAAAATCCCTAAGAAGAAATCCAGAATGTAGATCTCTTGTTCTAAAGGATCCTAGACCATGGGTGAAATCAAGGAAGATAATACAAGAATTATGAGTATGTAGAGTAAGAAGATAAAGGATGGTGGAAGGAACAAGGAGAAGGCGAAGGATGTGGGCAAGAAGATTGGCAAGAACCCTTTGTCAAATGTGGGTATCGATATGGATGGTCAAGGAATTGATACTAACCTTGATATTATTGAGGACTTTGCCTACCTTTATGCAAATAGGGATGAGATATATGATGTCTTAGGTTTGGCTAGAGAAGGGGTAAAATGCCATTTTAAATTGAATAAATGGCTCTTTCTAGAAATCAATAAAATCAATGTGAAGATAAGAGCTTTGCAAGAAAAAAAGTCTAATAAGGAAATGGATAGGCCACAGGTTGAGAATAGTATGGTGAAGGCCATGATTGATGATATGGTGAAAGTTATTAATAATTTGAAAAATAATTATGAGAAAATAATTACAGGCCTGGAGGAGAAGGTTTAGAATATTAATCAAATTTTGGAAATTGTCTTGAAAATCAACCATTGTACAATCCAAAACAATGCAAAGGGCATTCAAATTTTAATTGAAAAGCATAAAGAGCTTAAAAAAGAGGAAGTTGTTGAGATGAAATTCATGGGGAAAAAGAATGAGGAAAAAAGTAACAATGATAAAGGAAAGAAGGTGATGTACATCGATACAAAGGGTCTAAGCTCTCAGACTAGAGGCAACAAAAAAAAATTGTTTAATGAAAAGGAGGAGTTGTTGAGCCTTGCAATTTTGCACCATAACTTCTACAAATAGGAGTTGGAAGCTACTAATACATTGAAGAATATGAAGTAGAAGCCTCTTGTTATTTATTTTTTCTTTTTACTTGTTTATCCTCTTTTAGTTGGATGTTGTTTGGTTGTGCTTTTTTTTTTTAGCATCTTTTTCTAAGTAGGGTTTCGGGTCCCTTCAAAACCTATTTTACTCTTTAATAAAAAAACAAATAGAACAACAATAAAAGTTAGCAATGATCTACAATTCATTAACATAATTCAAACAATTGCAAGGCCCAAAACTTTTGTATTGTTATTTGAGAGAGGAGATTTACATTTTTATAAAGAAATATTGTAAATTAAATGAGAAACTAACTTCTATCTATGTACTTGGTAACTACAACTACACAATAACTACAAAATAAATGTCCATTATTCTTTCAATAACAATGTGTATCTCATTCAAGCGAGGGTTTTCTCTTACCAATTTTAAAAGCCTACAATATCATAACTTTGCAAGCCTCTTTTAGGTCAATTTTAGAAGAAAATGAGGTATTGCTTAGATAGCAATTACATAAATATTGAAATTAAATAATATCCTATGATTTAAAATATGCAACAAGAAAGATTGACTTTATAGTTATGCCAATAATTAAAAACAATATTTTATAGTCATACTATTGCTTTGGGATGAATATGGAAATTTAGATTCATTTTAGTGTGATACTAGAAATTTTCCTAACGTGCTTTTCTTCTTGAATGCAAATGAATGATTACTAAATGAGATAAGATGATGAATGAATACTAGACGCGATAAGTTGAATGTCTTTAAATACATAAGGACATAACAATAAATCATCCAAATGTGTGTTTTGTCAATTTATAGTGACTAGTGAACAAGATTGGAAACTTTAGAATTTGAATTTTTAAATTTTTAAAGTAGTGATCAATCTTTCATTTCTAAACAAAAAGATGCTAGAATCAAAATAAAAAATAGAACATTTTAAAATAAATGTATAAATAAACATAATAAATAAATGATCAAATTAAATATATTAAAATGAATAAAAAATATATAATAAATAAATAATATATTAAAATCTCTATAGGTACAAACAAAATAAATAAAAGATATAAGTGTAAATAAAAATTAAGAATGAACTCAACTTTCTATAAAATTAAGAGTATTTTATGGATTTGTAATTTTATTAGAAAATTCTATCGAAACCATCTAGGAAGGGAATTGGTAACTTTCGTTCACCTCATTTCCACGGCGACTAATCCGCTACAATTTTCTTAGGCACGCGTTTTGGGAAGGTCTCACGAAAATTCCCAAAAGAAGTGCTTTCTCTCTCTTTGAAAGAGTTGATATTTTCCCCCTGCTACCTTATTAATTCCCATTTATACCTTATTAATCACATCTTTAAGAGGTAGTCCAGTTATGGATTCTCTTTATATCACACAGAGGGATAAAGTTTTTTTGTATATTTTCGCAAGTGCAAAAATCAGAGGAGAGGCACGCGATTTGTTTTCATTGCTGTTTTGGGGTTTATTCTCACCTCTTCACTTCGACTCTGACTCCGACTCCTACTCCGACTGCGACTCCAGCTCCAGCCCCCACATCGACTTCCACAGCATCGTCAAAAAGCTATTTATGATCGTCTCCGACTCCGACTCCGACTCCGACTCCAGCTCCAGCCCCCACATCGACTCCCACAGCAACGTCAAAAAGCTATTTACCATTATAAAAAGTGAAGAAGGTTGTGTATGCAGAATGATAGGGAGCAAACTTCCTATTTTGTGTTCTAGAGATATATAGGCACTTCCCCAGAATACCAGCAGCTATTTGACCCCCTAAGAGCTGCTATTAGAGAGAGAGGCATAAATGAACTCCCGCAATACACATTTTCAAGAATCTTTCGATTTTCCTTCTTACAATCTTTATTGGGCGCAGAGGGAAGCATAATTGAACCCCCGGAATACCAGCAGTCATGTAAGTCTCTGATATCTGCTACGTGTTCTTCCTTTGCTTCCTCCATCAAAGAGTTTGGGCTTGACAAAGATGAACCTTATGCAACTATGTGGTCTTCTTGCTCCGAAATTCTGGCGCAAGCGCAACAAAAAGCTTTCTTGCTCCTTGGACCTGCCGGAACACATTATCTCATGCTCATTGCAGGATCATGGCATTCATCATTGGGCTTCTCGGAGGAGGATCAATCCATTTTCAGAATTTCATACAGCTCAAACATTGGGGAATTCTTGAAGATTACTTCCTATTCTCGACTGCCCGACATGGAGACAAGCAGCGGATCTCTGATCGCAGAAGAATGTCTACATGATGCTTTGAGTTGTTACCTGCTACACTGCATCTTTCAGTTCGGCTACGTCGTCAATGTCCGCCCACATTGGATTGAAGTTTGCCTGCAAATGGATAATGCCAGGTGCAATGTATGTCGATTGGGCCCATTATACTCTTGGTGTAAGAAGAGTATAGCTGATTTTCCAAATGAACGACACTTTCCTTCTAAAATCTGTTTCACAATTGGCCCTGAGAATGGATATGGCGTCCATTCTGTTTCCTTGACTCGATCATCGCAGAATCCCACCACAGACATTGGTAAAGGCAATGAGTACGAGGTCACATTCGAGCCACTCAAGAATGTGGGTTTCAAGGCTTCCGCTGCAACTACATCCACCGTCAAGATCAACAATTGGGGTTTTGAGCAGTCAGTCGTCAACGATAGCGATGCAAAGATAGACTGGACTCTGAATGATACCACCACCGGAAAGCCGGTATTTAACAATGGGCCTCCAGAATTTTCTGTGTTGGACCCCAAAACATGGTCCATTGATAGGTATTCCGAGGCTTGCAGAGCTTTCACCGAGGAAGGAGGGGTGGTCTTTGCCAAGGATGATTATGAAAATCCCATAACATGGAGGCTCAACAGGGATTTGGAGGGGCGGACATTGAAATGGATTGTTAAAGGATCCGTCTGGTTAACCTATTGGCCAAATACATACCGCACTCGATATTGGGAGACCAAACGCCATTATTTTCGTCAAGAGCTGGATCTTACATTGGCAGAGTCTTCTGCATCCACAACCACTTGATGAAAACCATTCACAACCAAATCAGGGGAATTGACTTTCTAATAAATAGTAGTCGTTGAAACTGCCCTGCTATTTTGGGGAAAAGGGATCGCGTCGATTAATAGCTTGTTTAGCTGCTTTTTTATTTGGGAGAGTTTCATTAGGAGTTTCATGCTGTGTAAATGTCTGTCTGCTATATTTAGGAATGCATTTGGTGAGATGAAGTAGGGATAGAGTTAGACAATTATGTAAATGTTTTAATATCTGATAAGAAATTCGCTGTGTTTTTGTTTTGGAAGATAAATTTACTATTATTCTCTGTACGTGGGACTGTTATAAATCTACTTTTGACTGATATAATTGTTTCATTATAATTTTCACTTTGATTAGAGCAGCCGGATTAGAGTGTTAATCTGTAGCAACAATGGTTGTATGCATATAAAATTAATAACTATTTTGAAGTGATTTTAGTTTTTAAAGGGGTAACATAACCATCCAATTATTTTTCTCATCTTCTGCACACAAAAATTGAAACATTGTTGTTTAAGGGTTGTGGTCGTCTAGTAGCAGGAATTTATACATCTGCTTCTGGGTTAAATATTAGGGCTGTGGATACGGGTTAAATATTAGGACTGTATATGTGACAACTCAATAACTTCAGAGGTGAGTAGAATATGTTTGTTGTATGTACATACACACTGCTTCCCTGTGTAAGGAGTATACTGTAATTACCTCAAAATAGCACATAAAGCTTCTTCAGAAACTGAAAAGAAAAGGGCCACTATACTAATTTTGCCTTTTGTCTGGTCTAGCTTAAGCCCCTATATCCTTTAAAAAATCTCTAAGGATTCATCAACAATTGTATTCTCTCCCACCAGACATAAAGCTGGTAAAATGAACGTTTAAAGACACATAAAATATGATTACAATGCACATTTGAATTTTCTGGCCGAAGCAGTGCTACTCACATATTATAATGTTTGTTGAATTATTGCTAATTTCTTGTATAATTTCCAAGTTTATGAGCTGGAAGTTTCTCAGACATTTTAAAAGGCTCAAGCACTCTAAAATCTTTCCATATCGCAATACTTTGTTTGACTAGGTGCAAAGCAAGGAGTGATGAGAAGTGGAGGCTGAATGAATGCGTTGCCTTGCTTGTATTGTGTTGGAGTCCAGTCAATGCCCAACTCAATTACACATACATAGTATCTGGTTTCACTTCACTTTGCTTTTTTTTTCTAAGATATAGATGAAATTTCTTATTTTATATAGTGTGATTTGAGATGTTGATGCAAACAAAATATGTGCAATTTAATTCAGAAAAACATACTACATGGACTGAAAAACTAATGTCTTAGTTAGATAGTTTTTAGTTAAGTTTTAATTCATAATTATCTCATTATATGTTTCTTTTTGTTTTGTGGGTGTTTAACAAATTACATGTCCTGTATTGTTCTTATGAATTACAAGATCACTTCTGTATTCTTTGATCTAAACAAAGATTATAAACAATGAAAATTTTAAATTAGAAAGTTTCATTTGAATTATTGAGAAATACAAAATATTAACCAATTACTTTTGACATCTACAACAACATTTTTTCATCATAAAAAATCGATTATATATTATTTCATCATAAAATTCGAATATATATTATTTTTAATTTATTTTTTTATATTCTCTTATATTTATAAGATAATCAACTAACTCTTAGTTAAATTAACTATTACATTTTAATTATTTTTATATTTGCTATAAACTTTTTTTGTTTTTAAAAAAAAACCAAGTGAAATTTATTTATTTAAAATTTTTGTGGTTGTTTAGTTATATCATTTATAATATACACCATTATTCTGATGGTCCCACAGTCCCAGTCCCAGTCCTGTTCTGCACTCTATTTTTGAAAGGACTCAATTGTGACGGTCCCACTGTCCCATTTTGCACTCCATTATTGATGCCACAGTGTTAACTTTTAATACTTCTAAGTATTAAGATATCCATATTCAATACGCAAATAGTTTAAGTGTGGACAATATGCAGCAGTTATTTGAGGAGGATAAGATCAACCAGACGGCCAACCTTCTAATCAAAATCAGTAGCAGGAGATCTGACTTGAAAAAGAGTTTGACGACAAATTAAGCTGTTTGTCTCAGTCCCATAGACTGTTTAGTCTCATGAACGTCATTAAAATCTTTCATTCACTCATTCAAGTACCAAGTCGCTCCACTTGTCACATCATTCTGCCTTTCTTTTCTAGGTAGCAATTCTTATCATCACCGACTCCCTCGTCTCTCTTCCACATTCGTTCCTTGTACCAATAACTGAAGCCGTCTTCCACAGGCTTTCCTCTACGACTCAGCGTTTCTTCCCCATGAATCTACTGTCTTCCACAGGCTTTCCTGTACGACTCCGTGTTTCTTCTGCATGATCCCGCTTTCCACGCGCTTTCCTGCATACATGAGCCAACAAAACACACGAATGGCTGGATCGTTGCTATGCCATTACTTTCATGACTGTTTTGTTGATGTACAAATTTCAAATTCTAAATGTTTTGTTTTGTTCTCTTTTTTTTGGTCATCGAGCCAACCTTTTGTAAAATAGATGAGCTTCTCTGTCCTTGCTACAACAGATACTGCCCACTCTATTGTTGATAAAAGAAAATGTCTCACAAGATTCATTTGCATGTGAAGCCTCCTAAAACCAGAGACTCTAAATCCATCTTCACAAATTTGTAACACTATGTTACTGGAATCATTAATTTTTTGCAGTTGGTAGAAATGGGGAAGATGATAAAAGTTGCGGGACAATGCCCAAGTGACATCTATTAACTGCTATAGAAGCATTTGTGAAAACTGCATTTCGGTTATTTAAATTTACGAAGTCCAAAATTTTGGCAATTTCAAGGCAATTTTAAGATTCGGTCCTAAATTTACATGAGTGCGTTGATTAGACTGTATTTTATCTTTACGTGAGTGCATTGTCCTTAATAAAGCAGGCCTATTATATCTGTCTACAGTTTTTTACTTTTAATTTAACGAGAGTGGATTATCTTTCTTTTTACAATAAATAGAGAAACATAATATCAAGGTTGATCAGATTTTTCTTTTTATGTTTACGAAAGTATTTTGTTTATTAGATATTTAATTTAATTTTTGTATATTTAAGAAAGTATTTTGTTTATTAGATATTTAATTTAATTTTTCTGAGTGGGTTATCTTTTCTTTAGTTTTTTAATAAAGTAGGAAAATATAGCATAAGAGTGTTAGAATTAGCAAAAGTTAATCTCTTTATAATTAGTAATTGCATCTTGGTATGCAATGGGTACATCGAACAGGTGCGGAAGGTTAATTATGAAAAAAATTGGTTTTTTTTTACATACATTTTTGTAATACATGAGATTTAATGGTAGATCATTTAGTAAATATGCATTCACTTACAAGGATTGAAACACAATTGAAACAAAACCTTTGAATTAGAAAGATATTTTGAAATTGGTAAAATCACTGTAACAAATACAAGAGTTATAGAAATGACCCAGATTATCATTAGAAGCAATTTGACTATTGTGATTTCATCATTGTGCAGTCATTCAGAGTCTACATTTTGCAACAATCTATTCAACCCATATCCACCCAATTTTAAATAAGTTGACTATTTTGAGGCCCATTTTCTACTGCTCATGAAAATAAGATGCCAGTAACTTATTTAGGTTACACATTGGATTCTGTAGAGAATAAATTTTAATTACTTTTTCAATATAAACTAGGGCTTAACAACCTATGTACAACCTAATATATTATATTTCTAAAGATATTAATTATGTAATAATCATTTTGCATAAGATCTCAATTGATAGCTCATTTAGGAAATTTTGTTTTTTTTGCAGCAAAGGTTTCAATGGAGAAGTGATGACTTAAAATCAACTATGCATCCACTTACATAATGCATAATGGAATTGATAGGGCAAAGAGACTCAAGCAAAAGTCTTTTTTCAAAAGTATAATGTAACTCAAAACCACCATTGACCCAACATATCTTGACAAGAATTAACATGGAATCTATGGTAACTTGGATCATTACAATCTCTTACAAACATATTTTTAAATGAAATAAATCAAACAAGATAAAATAGCTACACACAATAGTCAGAAAAACTAAACAAAACTGTTAAATGACTTGTATCAATGAATAGTAACAAATGTATCAATACAAAAATGACAATTTTCAAAGGAAAAGAGGGAAATCTAAAGAGGTCAAGCTTCTTTCTCTACTGAAAGTTGTAAAATATACAATCTGGATGAGACATTATGAATTCCAAAACTTGATCTCAGTCTAGTGGAAAACTACCAACCATTAAAAAGTAATAAAAGCTAAAACATTGGCATAGGGAGACCGGGTGTCAAAGAAAGGAGATGAAAAGAGGATAAAACATTTGAAATTTGTATGACACTTATCATATTGGATGGAACATGTGTCAACCAAAAAATAATTACAAATTTTCTGTAGTATAATGCAAAGAAGACTAGGGAAATAAATCTGTGCACCTTTGTTCTATTGTAGCTTTTTTTTGTTTGGTAAGTCATTTCCTAATTACATAAAGAATATAAGGCTTAATCCTAAAAGAGGACACATAAGTGGCTGGAGTTTGCATGCATGTCATACAGGTGGAACACTGGTGGCAAGAGAACATGACATACAAGTGGAACCAACCACCTGTACTGAGACTTTCCTTTTTCATCCCTAGCATGATGTCCCATGATTTCATCCACTAGTTTTAGGATAGGTGTAAACAAACAAGATCCCACCAAATTTCAAATTAATTTAACAGTGCTTTCAACTTTTCTACCAACTTGAAATTGCTTTATTCTTAAAATTGAAACTGGGACTGGATCACCAACTCTAGTGTTCTCCATCACTTGGTGGTTTTGGCATCACAAAGGAGAATATTTTACAGAGAGACAAACAAAAGGTGTTTTTTATGTATTGATGTCGGTGCAGACACAAAATAAGGCAATGAAGACAATTCTCAAGAGGTATGGCTTTCAATTTTTCTCTTTTATCGTCCCCAAATGGATAAGTCATACAAATTTTCTATGTATACCACCCATAGGAATACCCAAACAAATTTAAATTACAACAAAGCTTGTACCTTCGTACCCAAATTCAAACTATTCCCTCCTCACAAAGGGTATTAACCACACAAATGTTTTGCATATAACACCAATGCATATTAAAAACCTATTCTTGCACGCACCCTATTTACGCCCATATTTAGATTGAAAACACCCTCTCTTTCAACATGAACCCACCATACAAAAGCTCTCCTGTACACTGAACACTAGAACCTCATATCACATAAATTTTTCATAGTTCCTCATGGGTAAGTGCAAGAACTTGAGTCCACGAAATGTGGAAGTTTTTGCCTTAGCCAAAAAAAGGAAATCGACAATGCAAAAACAAGATCCCGCTTTTAAAAAATGGGATCTTGTTTAGCTTTGAGATCCCAAGCCTAAATTCTAAATGGGATCCCATTTTTTAAAAATTGGGATCTCGTTTATTAAAGGTTCTCGAATTGATGGATGAGAAACGAGATCCTGATCTTTACAAAACGGGATCCCATTTTTAAGTTGTATTTATTTAAAAAAAAAGTAAAACTCAATCATTAGATCGAGATCTCGATTCAACAAAGACAGTGGCAAGGATGACTGTGACAACGACCTTCGACCTCCAAGTATGCCTCCACCTACATTTATCTATGTTTTTTTAGTGTTTTTTTTTAAATTTATAAGACAAAAGTAGGTTTTAGCATGATTTTTCTCAGTTTATTTAGCATTTTATGTATTTTATTTAAGTGTAATAGGAGAATTGATAATTTGTAGAGGCAGAAGAAAAAATGAAATGAAACCCTATAGAAATGAAAAAATCATCCTTGAATCGTCTTAAGAACAAAATGTAGCTTTTGAAACCTAAATTGTTCAATCAAACAAAAAAAAATTGCATTTGAAAATCGTAAACTGAAAGAAAACAAAAAAAAAATGCATTGAAAACCCTAATTTGAAATGAAACAAAAATAATTGCATTAAAACCCTAATTTTTTCTTGAAACCCTAAATTCAATTCAAACAATTTTTTTTGGTTAAAACCCTAATTTCAAATCAAACAAAAAAATTTCTATTCAAATGAAAACCTTGATTTCAAGCTCAAGAATATTTGATAATGGAAAAAATTGATTTGCATTGCTTAAATGTTTTAAATTGAACATTTGCATTGTAAATTAGGGTCCTTGATATTGACAATGAAATAGGATTTGATAAATATTATACATTTAAATGTGTATTCATGAAGAGACACAATCAGTTACTAAACATTATGAACATAGATATAATTCGAATAGAAAACAATATGTTAAACTTTATTTGTGGGACCAGTGGATCATTATAAATTTTCAATGTTTATTTGCAAATTTAGTTAGCGAATTCCTAGATACTTGTACAATCCATTTCAAATTATCACTTAATTAGATAATATGTGTGTTCATTTATGTTTTATGTTTTTATCTCTCTTAGTCATGCCTTGTTTCCATTTCTTGTTTGCATGTGTTGTCTCTTGTCTTTCGACAATCTTAAATCTCATTCTAGTCAATTCATTGTTAATTAGGCTTCTAGTTTAGTCTGAAATCTCAATTTGCACTAGTTACCTAGACACTAAAAGAATCTAAATATTTTTCTTTTCTTTTAGGTTCTTTCAATTCCAAACAATCCAAAATAAAATAAGATTCAACATTAACTAATTTTATTATACATTTTATATCATAAAATTCATTTAAGTGGGAAATATTCAACTCTATCATAGTATATATTAAACTTCATATATATATATACAATCAATATTAATGAAAACCATATGTTAAATAAAATAATCTTATATTCAATTAAAAAAATATCAAGTTAAAGTATACATCAAACTCAATCTTAATAATACATAATTATGTGTTTCTATTACAGAAATAGTCGGTCTATTCATAAAATCAAAAATATTCATAAACTAGTTCCCTAAACCCTTAATGAAATTTGGTTGCCTTGGGAAACTTCACCAAATTTCATTCACTTAAGCCATGTCATTTTTTCATAGGACCTTACTACATAGATCCCCTTAAGCAATCCTATTACCATAAACCTTAAACTCTAAAATTGAAACCCTAAACCCTAAAGCATTCATTTTGTCTAGGACCTTAAAATGAAATTTGGTTTCCTTGGGAAACTCCACCAAATTTTATTCCCTTAAGCCATGTCATTTTGTCCTAGTACCTTACTACATAGATCCCCTTAACCAATCCTATTACCCTAAACCCTAAACCCTAAAGCCATAATTTTTTCCTAGGCCCTTAATGAAATTTGGTTGCCTTGGGAAACTTCACCAAATTTTATTCTCTTAAGCCATGCCATTTTGTCCTAGGACCTTACTACATAGACCCCCTTAATCCATCATGTCACAAGAGCTATCTTAAGATCTAAACGGTAAACCCTAAAGAATTCATTTTGTCCTAGGACCTTAATATGAAATTTGGTTGCCTTGGGAAACTCCACCAAATTGTATTCCCTTAAGCCATGTCATTATGTCCTATGACCTTACTACATAGATCCCCTTAAGCAATCCTATTACCCTAAAGCCGTATTTTTTTCCTAGGCCCTTAATGAAATTTGGTTGCCTTGGGCAACTTCACAAAATTTTATTCTCTTAAGCCATATCATTTTGTCCTAGGACCTTACTACATAGATCCCCTGAAGCCATCCTATTACCCTAAACCCTAAAGCATTCATAAATTGTCCTATATTGATAGTTAATTGTTTTTTCATTCAAGTAACATGCCTTAGACATAAATGAGGCTTACACATTTTATCATTTGTATTCAATTAGGCCATTTATATTCACTGGTTTAAGGGTATTTCCTAAACATGTATCTTACATTTTGAAATTACAAATCTAATGCAGGTTCACTTATATCTTAGAGATCACATGGATTGATTCAATAATATGTGTAATTCACCTCCACGCCCTCCATCTCCACCACCTTCACCTCCACCTCCACCCATTCCACCTCATAACTCCCCACCTCCACCACCTAAAATCGATGGTGCAAGCTTTCGTGCATGAATCACTTGATGTTAGAACCATTCAGGATCAAATCAACATTATTCAAAATGAAGAATGTATCCCACCACCTTTGAGGATGATTGCATCTAGGATGCAAAATGTTATTGATGTTGTTAGGGATATGGATGGGATGTTATATGAGCATCGACGATGGCTAGAGGATAGGAGAACTTCTAATTTTGAAAAGGAAAACACAAAGAAATGAAGAGATGCAGTAGAGAGCCGCACAACTTTATAAATTAAGATAATGATCTTATAGTTATGAATTTATGAATTTGGTTTGATGGATATTTTGTGTGAAGAATATATGAATTTGGTTGGATAGATATTTTTAGTGACGAATTGTTGATTTTGGTTGGATGGATATTTTTAGTGATGAATTTATGAATTTGGTTGAATTTATAATAGTATATATTTTATGACTAGATCTACTAGATCATGATTTCTCCTGATGGAAAAATGTAATATATATGTGTGTGTGTGTCTATGTTAGACATAAATGAGCTTTTTGTGAATGTTTCAAGTTTTCTTTTTAGTATAAACATGTATTAAAATTACATAGTTCTCGATCTTAAATTTTGAAATTTGCATGTACGCATAGTTTAGTTGAATGATGTATGCATGCATTATGCATCCTATTTTTTATTTTACATGTACGTACATGTTAAATTTTGAAATTTGTATGCACATGCTCAAGTTCAATCAATGTATGTATGTGTATGTATATGTATGCACATCCTATTTAAACAAATTTGCATGTACATTTCAAGTTTAACTATTTCTTGTAATTTTGTAAGTTTGTATGTTAATTTTGTATAATTTAATGTAGGTGAACATTTATATATCTATATCATGGATCAATTTGAAATTGATGATATCATCAATCCAATACCTCATAAACCTCCACCTCCACCCCCTCCACTTCCCCCTCCACGCCCTCCACCTCATATCCCACCTCCAACACCTGCTAGATCAAACGAGGCTCGCTTGTGAGCACGTATAAATGAACAAGTGACAACCATTCAAAACCAAATCAATGCTATGCATAATGAAGCATTGATTCCACCACATGTGAGATGTTTTGCATCTACGATGCAAAATGTTGTCGATGCCATCAAGACAATCGATTCTGACTTAGATAGGCATCAATGAGATAGAGGAGATGAGATGCTTTTATGTAGATGGTCTCTCATTTAAACAAATTTTAGACCTAAAAATAACAAAAGCCCATCTAGCCCCTTATTTTATCGACCCTAATACTCAATAACCCATTCTTGCCAATAAATTTAGAATATCCATGAGGTGGTGTATACATCCATAGATGAGTGCGTATTTTTGGGATCGATGGTATATGGTATTTGACAATCCACAATGTAACGCCCCGCCACGCAACCCTAGAGGAAGTTGCAAACAACTACTTAAACAGGCTATTTTTTTTTTTTTCTAAGAACAATTAATAAGCAAGTACACAACTAAAGCCAACAACCTCTAAGGTTACGAGACAAAGGTTATATAGAACCTCAACAAAAAACATGAACTTAATCCATGACATTCATTTACACAATTATATAAACACATACATTCCAATAAGATGAATCACATCAAGCATAAAGATAACTTTCCATTGTATTAATCCATTCATTACAATAATATTACAACACTCATTCCCCAAATGAGGTAGGTCCAATAACATAATGAGATTAAAATTACAACTTCCACCTCGATAACAACTGAGGGGTAAAATAATACAAGATCAACTGGATGAAATAAAGCAAGAACTGGTACTGAAACCCATGAGCTCTCCAATTGGAAGTCTCATCCACACGAACATGAAGAAAGAACCCAATGGATTTAGGTGCATGCCACCCAACCAAATGGAACCCAAAAGCCCACCCCCCATGCTAGGAGATAGTAACCAAGAATCCTAGTCAAGACAATCTACCTCTAGACACAGGCTAACATAACTGAACCAAACTGAAGCAACCAATCACATGAACCTCACAAGTACATCCCAAGGTACAACTCAAATACACATAAGTACAACACAAGTACAACAAGTACAACACTGCATGATCATGATGCTTCCAGGAATAAAGTAGAACAAGTATGTTACGAGAACCATACCACATAATCAAACACCAGCCATGGTCACAACAAGTATGTTATGGAAACCATACCCACAATATACAAGTACCAGCTGTGGTCACACAAAGTGCCATCTCACAACACATCATGAGTTACCCACTGCAGATCGTCAGGATTGTGGCCCCAAACCGATCCTTGGCCCTCACACATACTAATGCAAAGTCAAAAGGATAATTGTTGTCCTAGACAGAGTGTCATCACACAGCTCATCATGAGTAACCCACACTGATCATCAAGATGGTGGCCCTAACCAATCATTGGACCTCATACTTACTAATGCGGAATCAAACACCTTTTGTACAGACAAGATAGATGACCTTGTCGTTACCAGCCTTCCCACCCATCCCAAGTCTAACCGAGCACTTGGATCTATGAGTGAGGGATAATTATCTTTTTAGTGTGAAGTACTACCCAAACTCTAAGTATATTGATTTAGTTATCACTTAATTACACCACTTCCGAAGGTTACCCAATCTTACCTCTTTCGGGCTCTGGCCCCTACGGAAGCCACTCTTCTACTTGACAACACACATATAACATCCAAACATCAAGGGTACAAAGTGCAACAAACAAGGTATTACAACCACTCCTTTCTTAGGAGGCAACCTAAGTTCAAACCCTCTCCAAACATTGGAGGTAACAAGGTAACAAAGTCGCACCTGACAAGGAGGCACAACTCACGTAATCCACTCCTAAACCAAGGAGGTACTAAACATCCCCATTCAAAGAAACCAGGTGACTAACTGATAAATTCTCATGCACCACCCAAGGGATACAAACCAGGTGGACATAACAAACCGACAACCCACGAAATAGAAAACTCAACTGGAAGCCTTGACCAATGTAATGACTCAAATTTCCCAAATGGTGACAAGAACAGATAAAAGTCAAAACAAGAATTAAATCTGCTTTGGATATTCTAAATCCATGTCCTCATGCTATCATTCCACACTTTATTGCATTAATAAAACTGAATTAAATACGTCTCTTTCAGACGAACGATAATATACAAATCAAATGTTTAATTACATTAATTGTTTCAATGGTAACAAGTAATCATGTATCTTTCTACGTTTCAAGTTATAACGTTTAGAAGTTACGATAGGTTAACGCAAATTAAATGAAATAATCACAACGCTAAACACATTTCTTGTCAATTCTAAGTTTAACCTTTCCAAAAAAATGCAATTAAAGTTTCAACTAATAAATTGCTTACAAACCACATAATTTAATTCTCGCATGTACATTTAATAAATAATCATCGTTTTAAATCAACATTTTACAATATGCCATGGTGGGAAAATAATTAAAATTGTTAAATCCCATTGTCAAAATAACTCATCCAAAACTGATATAACAAAACACCCATATTAAATGTTTAATTATTAATACGTTAATATTATAAAGTATAGTATTAAATATTAACATACATCATATTAATATTTTAATATTAAACTATATAATAATACATATTAATAAATTTATTTTATACTAATATTATATATTATAATAATTAAATATTAATATTTAATAAATATTAACATTTAATATTATAAAATATAT
The DNA here is from genome assembly GCA_007115665.2 of Sequoiadendron giganteum. Classification (NCBI taxonomy): domain Eukaryota; kingdom Viridiplantae; phylum Streptophyta; class Pinopsida; order Cupressales; family Cupressaceae; genus Sequoiadendron; species Sequoiadendron giganteum. Next base: position 176,972,042 of record CM021107.1, on the reverse strand, counting down.
AATATTTAAAATATTAAATAAAATAAATGAAAAGAAAAAAAACAAACATTAAAAAAAAAAAGCAACCACCACTCCTCGGTCCACGTGCCGATCGCAATGGGCGGCCGCTGAGTTTCGTGGCCCGCGCTTGCCTTGGGGCCACGCACCCCACAAGGTCGGCTGGCTGTGTTCACACACAGTCGACCCCCATTAATGGGGGCGGCGACTATGTGTGAACACAGTCATCCACACTTAGGTGGGCGGCAATAGGGAAGGTGTGGGGAGTGGGGAGGGACACGTTGGGCGCGACTCCCTCTGCCCGCCTCCCATGGGGCGCAGAGGGGGTTGAGCCCCCAGCGGCCTCCCCAAATATATTTTTTTTAAAACAAAAACCCTCACAATAAAAAAAAAATGTAAAACGTTTTTTTTTTAATCTTGATTTTTAAAAGGAAAAGGCCCATTTCAATTCAGATTTTTTTTCCAATGATAACATTTTAAACCAACATGAATATATGTGCATATATATATATATATATATATATATATATATATATATATATATATATATATGCATTTTTGGTTTATAGGACATAATTAATTGAGAAAACCAGAATGATAAGAATACAAGAACAATCACTTACATTCAAAGCATCATTTCTTTTGAAGTAAATTAATTTTAAAGAGGATCTTCTTGCAAATTTGAAGAACAAATTTCCAACCTTTGCTTTAATTGAATTCAAACAACAAAATTTAAAACTCTTTCCATAAGATCTTCAACCATAAAATTTAAAATTCAAAAATCTCAAAACCAAACAGTTAGAAGGCATGAACCTGGTCTTTTTGAAACTGATAGCAGATCCTGATGGTGACTTGATTCCCTCTTCAGATCCACAGGTTCTCCAAGCTTTTTCCAAAAACCCACCAAATTGAAGAATTATTTCTCACTCTAATTCAATCTTTTTCTAAAACTCCATGAACTTCCAAAATTGAAGCAAATTTCAAAACATAAGGATTTTACCCTAAAATCCTACAACCACCCTCATAAATTTTAGAAAACAGAAATTGCCAAAATATCTCATTTTTCAATTTTGAATTCAAATTTTCAAATTTGACTTCCTAAAACATTTTCTTTTAATTTTTGAATTTTCAAATTCCAAATTGACCTTTTAATCCTTTTCTTTATTTTCAATTTCAACAAATTCAACAATAACTTCAACATAGATAAATTAACTTCTTTCAACCCCATAAATTTTAATTAATTAATAAATAGATTTAATCAATGATTAAATTATTTATTAATTAAATTAAATTAATAATAAAATAATTTATATTTCAACATAATTCCAGAACACATTAATCCACAACTTAAATTCATTAAGTCATTTAAATCACCCAATTTACTTGCAATTTAAATAAATTCAAGGTCAAATCAAACAAAGTTAAAACAATCATAACCTGACAACACCAGACGACACACAAGACTAGGGTGACGACTTGGCACAGAATCCTAGCTACTATCTCCCAATCGAATACCATTGGGCATTGGACATGCTCAACCCTATGAAACCAGGTGAAGCCGATGTCCTGTACTTGTCAACCTGAAAATCAATTAAACAACAACATATAAAATGAACAACATAAAATACACACCGTGAAGAGGAAATCACGAGATCGCAGGGCACTGGCAAGTGAGTGATTCGATGTCGTCCCCTTCACCAACACAATGCAACTAACCGAAAAATCTAACATATTAATATAATCCAAAGCATAACATCATTAATTCGAATATCCATCTATGTTAATCCAAAACATGCCATAATATAACATCATATTAAAATGCCATCACATCAAAAGATAACATTAACGTCGCTTAATAGATAGCGATCAAATAACAATCGGGTACCATAGTCAAGGTACAAAACAGGAAGTACAACAAAAGAGAACAAAACACTGTTCAACCAAAATGCAAAACGGAGGGGTATTACACACAACATGCTAATCTGGTGGTCCCATTATATTTTTTGAGGAAACTATATGTAGAGTTTGTTATGGGGAAAAAGCCCAATTATTTTGATTTTAAATCATTTTAGGGTGTTGATGGTGGCATTCCATGACAAAGGTTAGGGGAAAGAGTTGATTCCCAATGCCCCATGCAAGCGCAACCCCTTGTTTCTCTTCTTGGTCCTGCCATTCTTGCACCTATGCATCAACATGCAGTGGTATTGACATTAGGATCCCTCAATACGTTTGCAGGAGACCATCAACTTTCTCAAAACATTATCCCCCACTCTTGCAACCTTTTGAACACTAAACCTACCCTATTCCCATCCATTCCACCAATTTTAAGTCCTATTCATTGGTGGAATGGAGAGGAATCCATTATTTCCTGTCAAAGCCCACCCTAAATGAGGGTTTCAAATTGTTTTCAATAAAATTCCTCTAACTTACTCAAATACTGATGAAATAAGATTAAACAAGATGCAAAAGAACAATAATTCAAATCTCCATCAATTCCAATCACAATTTAATCACTTCCAGGCCCTATAGGGCCGTACCACACTGTATAGCAGCAAAGTATGCCTTAAAACACAAAAAAATAGAGTTTTGTTATTTCAAATTTCAAATCTACATCACCCAACCTCATCTCAACATTCACACATGCATTTTAAAAAAATTCCAATCATAACCAATCGGTTTCCCACCAAAAACCAAAGTTTGATCATTCAACTCCCCCAAAAAGCCAAAAATGCAAAAGTTGCTTGACAACTTTTTGCAACTTCACAAAATGGACTCCAAAATGACTCAAGACACCTAAAACCTGAAACATGGTCTTACTAGACCTTATTGCAAAAAAAAACATGACTTAAACACAAAAATAATAATATTAGACCCCCTTTACGTCAAGTAGACCCAGGTGCCCTGCACCATGAAGGAATTAAAAATTCCATTTGATCTTTTTAGAAACCTTGGGGGAATATATTGGAATTTAAAATTCCAAATGGGCTCATGGGGGAATAAATAGGAATTAAAAATTTATAGGGAAAGGGAGATGACTTCTCCAAATGGATAAAGTCTTAATGAGGGGGTTGACCTAGGTACGTGCCATAATTGGCATTATGATTAGATTAAGGTTAATTAATCACTGATTATATTTGTGCAAATGATAATGATGAGATTAGAGGCAAGTGGCAAATTATGGAGGATGTGACACTAATCCTCATTAAGGATGTGCACCTCCTAGTAAAAAATTAAGCCAAACAATCAAGATTAAGGAGGAATTATGGAGGATGTGACACTTGGAGAGAGAAAGGGAGAGTGAATTAAAAATTGATTTTAATCCACAAAGGAAAAATGACAAGATTAAATAAATTAAGATATTTGTTTAATCTTGAGAGGAAAAGGGAAAAGGTAAATAATTTAATTAAATAACAATGAAATTATTTAATTAACATGAATATGGATGTGAAATAGATGAAGTAAGGGATAAATTTGACATGGGAATGGTCAAATTTAGGTGTCTACAAGAGTTATTTAAAATAAGTTGCTTCCAATTATATTTTATTTTGTTACTGTTCTATACATAATTGATTACGATGCCTAAGGATTCTTAGTTGCATATACAATGCCAACATCATCTCAAGATTATAATTCCCTTGTTGACAATTTAAATGAAGCACCTCTAAGACAATGGATTGCATAATAAGGGATCCATTGGTTCGTTTTAGTATATATGCATTATCTACATCAATTTATTGAAAATAGAGGGAGCCCTAAAAATTTGATCAAGATTTTATTCTTGAGAGGGCCCCCTAGTCTAGGGAAATATCTACTTTTTGTTTGAATCCACATAATCTATAATTTAAATCCTCTTTTAAAACATCCTTAATATTTTTTTTGGGTTAGAGTGACAATTCTTTCATTATATTTTTAATGCCTTGCTACTTTTTTAGTTGTTGCTAAATCCTCAAGGAGTCTCATTTTTGTCCCATAATATACCTTATCATTTTCTCATCCCTCCTATTGACGGCCAAATTGACACAACAACATTTAAACAGAATATCTCTATCCTATTTCTCCTGAAAAAGAAAGATAGCATATAGTAATCTAACTCCCAAGGTCCTAGTAGTTGGTTCTCAACTGTGTTGTTTTACTGAGCGGTCAATGAGGCTATAATGTTCAAGGGACCTACTGGTTATTGAGCTTTCTTTGATTACTATAAAATCAAACTTATATTTCAACCTACTTTAACAGGGGGTATAAAAAAAAGAGAAAGATATATCAGGGACACAAGAGATAAAAGAATGTTGATTCATCTAGTTAACCAGACATGTTACTCTTCAAAGAACTCTTAGAACCAAACCATAGAACAAACCAACTCGTAATCAATACAAAGCTAAACATTCATTCATAGTGAAAACTTCAACAACAGATCACAAATCATAATTTGAACAAAAGAAAGGATAAACTTCATTCCTCGAATAATTCTAGATCGAATAGTAAACCAAACAAATATCATTCCAAAGCATAACTTAAAGAAGGTTTAAATCTAGTTGCTCCTACTATTGCAAAATAGATAAGAAACATTTACAAATCTGGAAAATTCACCAGTGTACAAAAACCTATGTCTTCAAATTACCTTAGCTAAACTAAGAATTGTAGAAAACTCCATTAACTATCCTACTGTTAACTCTAATAAGTTAAGCTGTAAAACTTCTAAGTAATTTTCTAAGTGTCTAACTATTTTTTCTAAAATTCTAACCTCTAAGTCTCTAACCCCTTACAAATGAGCTCTATTTGACATTTAATACCTGAAAATTCCATGATTCCCTCCAAAACTGAAACATCAAAAAGCTTCAGCTTTTGTGTGTAGGCAATTAAATCAGAAACATAACTTTTTGTTTCAGATTTTGTTAATCTTTAGTTAATTTTAGTTGAAACTCCATCCTTTAATCTGGCTTCAGTTAACAGCTACAACTTTCAGTTTTGACTTTAGTTCTTCATCTTGCACGATGTGCAACAACATCCTTTTCTAGAAATTGTGTCACATGGGCCCACCAAACATTCAGTTTTCTCCAGTTTGATTATCTTTTTAGAAAATATCCCCTTTCTGCATGTTTGATTTGTAAATAATCTTGATTGCAATCTAATATCCTTCCAGCCTTCACAAGTACCTGAAAACCAGAAATGAACATTAATTAATTCAATAAAATCAATTAATTTCAACATTTCAATTTACTTCAGTTAAATGTATTTAATAAACTCTTTATTTCCATTATTTGAAATAAATTGAATTCCCTATTTAAAACGTAGGTCAGATGCCCTGCTCCAAATCTCCCATTCTTGTATTTTATTTGGACACCATGGTGCATGCCTTCGTGCCTCCATATGCTTTATGTAAGTTTTAGAGTTCTCTTTAGCCACGGGTATGCAAGACGTTAGGAGAGGCTTTGAAACTCGGCCTTAAAGCCTGCCACTGCATATGTTTGAAGGTTTACAAAGAATTTCAATAGATCTGTTTCGTGCATATGCATATCCCGTAATGGCGGCATTCCATGAAATCGCATTTCTTTGAGGGTTTTATGTTCAAATGGTTCATGCGCCCTGTCGATGATTCTACATTCACATTTCCTTTGAAAGTTCCTAAATTCCTTTTTAATCAATTTCATTCATGAGATGAAAGCTCTTAGAGGTGCTAGTTTTAGATCACAAGCCTCTATTTATGCTTCCCCATTGCGTACCAGAGAACAGGAGTGAAGGCTCTTTCATATTTTTTCCATATGTGCGGGATCGAGACTAGGATACGGGATTGGGACCATACATGCACCTATTCGGAGTCGGGTTCAAAACTGGATGTTTGCGGAGCCATCAAACTTTGAGCACCTTTTAATGCCTTTGCAAGAAGTGGGAGCAGAGCGGGAGCCATTTTAGAACTAGGAACATGCGGGGTCGGATTCAATTTTGAACTAGGAACATTTATTATGTTTAGTTTAGGTTCTTATATTGCTTCGATTCTGAAAATAAATTTTTATTAAGGCGGGGTCGGAGCGAGAATTGGAGCAAGCAAGGTTGGGGCTAGTTCAGTGCAGGAGTAGATGGGATTGGAGAGGGAATCGAGATCGGTCATGAAACTTTGTAAGTTTCCAATTTTGATTCTAGTTCCGGTTCCGACAAAGACAAAGGAACAAAGGGGACAAACAAAGAAAAAATGGCAAGATCAAAAATAGGATTGGAAACACCAACCCCCAGACAAAACAGACAAAGGAAAAAGGTGGAGGCGGAGGTGGGATGGAAACAAAACTTGGAACTTTACAAAGTTCTCAATTCAATATCCATTATGGATCCGACCCCGCAAAAGGAAAACAACACAAGCTGAAAAGGAAAAAATGAAGAAACCAATGGGAGCAGGATCGGGACCGAATAAGGTAGCAAAACTCAACTAAGTTCCAAGTCAAGATTCAATTCCGGTTCCGGTTCCGCCAGAGCAAAAAGAACAAAAACAAAGACTTGGAGAAAAGAACAACTCCAAAACCCTTGCCGAAAAAGACCCAAAGATAAGAAACAAAAGGGGGTCCCCAAACTTTTTCACAGCAAAAATTGGGGCGTGTATGCAAGGTATAACAAATGGCAACTCGGCTGGGAAAATGCACAAAGCATTTTAAAATGCATAACCCTCCAAATACCAAAAATCTTTGGTTTACACTCGTTCAAGGCAATCTAAGAACTGCAAACATAATCCAAACTGGGACACGATGGAGGTCTGAAATGAAATTGAAATCTATTAGTGTGTGTGAATGATTCATTCCCCTCCATAAGCGTTGTCATGATCAAAGTGGAATAGACTCTACCCAAACTACGTAGTTTTGAGTTACATTTCTAGCGTGCAATGATATCCTGGGCATAGCTCTGCTGCTAGACAGGCGTCAATAGCCCCGACAGAGATACTCTAGTTCTCTCTAAGCATCGCTCTACTGCCAACTAGGCGTCTATAGCCCCGGTAGAGATACTTGAATCACCCTTTGTTGATTGAGTTCATTCTCAAATTTATTTTATTTCTTCTCTTTTTTTGGGTGTTGATTCTTTTGAAGTATAATTTCTCATTTATCTCAATCCTTAAGCAATGAAACCTAAGTAGCAGGTTGAGAACCACAGTGGACATCGCGAAACAAATGTAACCCTTTAGATTTTTCACTTGGAATAAAGCTATCCCACCCGATGTAAACTATCTGATGGATTTCTTAAGATGTGCAGATTGTGATAGACTTTCAAGAACTCCCCAAAACTGCATAGTGTGCCAAGTTTTAACTCATGTTAACATTCCCCAGTTTGCAATGGATGAAGGTAAATCAAAGCTTTCAAAGCTATTGACTGATCAAGTGTTTGAAAATATAGATAGTAAACTCTCAACAGATTCACCTTTCAGCATAAATTGCATACAATAACTCAACTTCTACTGTCAAAAAGAGGAACCCCCCCAGACAAAAGAAAAGAAACATATGAAAAGAGAAGAGCAGAAGAACAAAATACACAAAGAGACATGATGAACCAAAAAAACCAAAATAGAAAAAGAGAACAAAAACAACAAAAGATCAAAAACAACAGAGAAACAGACAAACCCGAAACAAAACAAAGCAAGAAGACAAAAGAAAAACAATAGAAAAAAAGAAAACAAACCACTCCACGAGTGTCGAGACCACATGTATGTACTAATTTCCATCAGTTATGTTATGGACCCAATCAAGCCACACCTAGTTCGAGTGGACGTGGAGATTCTGGTGGATCATCTAGTCACCTCAGTTCATTTGTAGAATACTGTAGATCATCACCCTGAGGACAGTGTGACACATGTATACATATGCATCTACATGTTGAATTTATAATAATTTTAATGAATGTATATATCAAAAAAAGTTTGCAATACATTTTAACAATCAAACCTGTTTGGTGTACAAATGACACTAGCGATGAGACAATCATCTGCACCACAAGTACATATGTCAACACCAATCCTAATTGGCAACCCTTATGAGGTATTTTGATTTCAATTTTTTAAATTATATATGAAATAATTTTTAACTTGAATTTTAAATTTATAATTCAATCATGAAGATATGTTTTAAATATTTATGTTGGTCCAGGGGAGTCAATCAACTTCCATGTCGATTCCACCCGAGGGGTTGTCGAGTGCTCCTCCATTGTCGAGCATTCTAGATCAAGGGCAGGTACATTTATATTATAAATTGTTTAACTTACATTACCATATAGATGCAATTATGAATTATGAATTCACTATATATCAAATGTGCATGTACACTTGTAAATATTATAAATGTTAAATGTCTATATGTATGTCTAGGTTGATACGCAAATGAGAATGGGCATCATATAAACATTAGATGTTTCCACTACACGCGAGGCCTTTGAATTTTAGGTTGTTTTAAAAAGTTTCTACACAAAATGTTCAAACTTGAATATATATATTTTGACCTAATTCAAGTATACATGCTTTAAATTTGATCTTGTAGGAATTTGTTAGTGTGAATTTATGCCATGATTCAGTCATAGTTACACCTCCAGGAGGACATGCAAAGCAGGCTCCAAATATCATGGCAATTTAAATTTTTTATTATATTTAAATTTAGTTACAAATTATACATTGTGAATAACTTTAATTAAATTTAAAATTGAATATATATATATATATATATGAGCTCATACATGTTAAATTGTTTTTCTTTTATAGCATGAGACACATCTTGTAGTTGAGCATGTACAAACAAGTCTTGGAGTAGAGGGTGCACAACCTCCTACGGTACAATTTAAATATGATAAATTATAAATTAAATTGAATTAAATCATTTTTAATTGTAGACTTACATCTAATTTCAACTTTCTTTGTCTTGTATATGTAGATTGATTCAAAGAATTTAGAGGTTGGTCTAGGTGCACCAAAGAATCTAGATCCAGATATGATGGTAATTTAATTTTATGATGAATTATAAATTGAATTTTCATTAAATCATTTTTCATCGTCTTACATTTGATTTCATCTTTCTCTTGTACAGAGTGCTTCAAGTCATCTGCATAGTCTGCATGGTGTGAAGAGGTCTCTTAATTATAGAGACAATACATGACCTAAACATGATTTTATGGGTTATATTTGATTATTTCATGGACTACATATATTTGGTTTCTCATGTACTCTGTTGGAATTTATTTCATGGGTCAAGTACTTTGTTAGAATTTATTTCATGCACTTAATATATTGTAAACAATGGACTTTATTATTGTTCAATTTCAATTTACACATGTACACTTATGCATTTTATGTTCATAGTCAAGACATTTAATACATGACATTAATGTGAAATTAAATATAAATATGAAATTAATAGGACATTTTAATATTTGTACTTTACAAATTTAATGATCCATACATGATATACATGATATGTACATTCAATAATTAGCGATAATTAGTCAATGAACTTATTCAATTCACATCCTAATAGGATGTCTTAAGGGGTCATAATACACAGGTTAGATCTAATAAAATAAGAAAATAAATCATAATCTACAAACAAAATTAATCTGTTTATATACCACAAAGGATGAAATTTTAAGAAATAAACAATACCATACAAGATTAGAGAACAAAAGCATTAATAAATTCTATAAACTAAACATAAATACCAATCAAAATGCAACAAGTTTCACTAAAAAAGTTGTTCTATAAGTATACACCATATTTCTTAGTTCTTTTACAACATTAAATTAAAGAGCTTAATTATCCAAAAAATAGGCTAAAGTTTTGAAATTAAATCTTGTAGTCCCATATTTACAAATCATGCAAAGTGCTAGAGAAATCTTAAGAACATAAAAGTCCACTTGACCTCATGTTCCACAAAAAACACTAATTTATAAGTTGTCAAAACAAATAATAGCATCCAACATGTCTTAAGGGGTCCTAATATGATGTCTTAAGGGGATCAAAGAAGAGTATAATTAATTATAAATATTAAGTGATATAAACAAGTATTTTAATTCAAGACCTTATTGAGAGAATTAGGGTCATACTATAAAATGTTGATACTCTAAACATAATGCACAGGTAAAAACTAGTTTCAAAGTCCCTACTCAAATATAGCTACCCTAGTCCTCCTATTTTATCCATGAAAGAGAGTGGAATGAAACATAATGGTGAAAGAGTCCTCTAAAAAACCATTAAATTCTGGACATATTATGGTTTCTCAACTATTGATCCCCTCACAACCCTTAGTGCCTCATGATGAAATTAAAGGATTTGATGAATTTATTCCTACTAGAGATGAGATTATGAATGTTTTAAGTCCCTACATCATCTTTGGATAATTGAGGCCATTGCTCTATCAAATACTACTTTATTGGGAGATTTTGACGGATATGAGATAGTTGAATATGTAATGGACATAATATGTGAGATACTCACCTCTAATGATAATTTTTCAAGGCAAAAAAAATTAATAATTTTATTGTCAAACTAAAAACACATCCTAGCAAGGATCTAGTAACAAAAAGAGAATTCACAAAATTTATGGGAGACAATCTTGATTTAGCTAAAGGTGTCTATTCTTTAAGTGAATATAGAATATATATCTCTTGAAAAATCTAGTAAATTAGTGAGATAGAGTGGATGCTTGTTACTTCTAATTTGGGATCTGGCCTCTATTATTGCTTTTAATACTCTAAGAAGAAGTTGTGAAGCCAAAGTTGTGTTCAAAGAACTTAGCAAGAAATGAAATTCTACTTAGGCGTTGAACATTTCTCTATTTGATAAAATCTAACATTTTGGTTCATTATCTCTAATTATGATAAGACTCGAGTATTTAAGGAATGATTGGGAAACTCATTGTTAACCAAGTGGGGGATACCTCAACACTAGAGGAAAGTTATTTGGCTATACATTATACACAATGTAATGAAGCTAATAGGGAATTATTTATCTCAAATCTATTTTGAGTTATAAATTATTAATTCATCTTATGATTACTTCTAAAGGTGGGAATGTGTCACAAGAAAATATGGACAAATTGATTAAATACATAAAATTCATGTAGGATGAAAAAGAGAATGGGATAATAAGTAAATGTAGGATATTGAAGAACTCATAAAAGCTATCCTCAAGGTTATGGTTTCAAATCTAACAAGAAAGGAAAATCTTACTTTTGAATGTTATAATCACCTACTATAGGTCAAATGGTAGATTTGAGTCCAAATTTGGAAAATTTCAACATGCAATAGATCCCTAGTGTAATGACAATTAGGAGTATACCTAAAAATTATAAATACACACTTAGGAGTCCAAAAAAAATCATAGAGATATATGAGGTCCTAACAAAAGTCCTCTTGACCTCATGTTCCACAAAAAACACTAATTTATAAGATTTCAAAACAAATAATAGCATCGAACATGTCTTAAGGGGATGAAATACTTCAAATTACATGTCTTGAATATTTAATCACAATTGATATAATTGATTTAACAATAATTTATACATGATACTTAGTGATTTAACAATAATTGTGTAAGTATGTATGTACATATATGTCATCTCAAAACAATGTTTACAAAATTTGGCTATGACATCTCAAGAACATCTCAAACTTGTGCCAAAATGTAGTAGGTCTTCATGCCACCTGATATCAAAATGATACAAGCAATATCAATGAAATCATCAAAACATGCATATTTTAATTTATATAAAACTATCTATATGTACACAACTCAAGTACCTGTATTTAAAAGTATTCTACACATGTGTGTAGGTTGAATCTGCATCCTCTCCTTTTTGTTTCAAAGTATGAGATAAATGTGATGATGACTTAAGGATAAAAAAAGGATAATAAATCAATTTTAACTATTAATGTACAAGCAATATAATTATATAATGAAAACATGTATTTCAATATAAATTAACCTATTATTACTTGTTTTTACCAAGTATTCCATGTTATCTAGGTTGAATCTGCACGAAATCTCCTTTTTGTGATGATGGCTTAAGGATCTATAAAAAGACAATTTAAATCAATTTCAGCTAATAACACACTTGAAAAATATCAAAACATGTATTTAATCTATTTAAAAGGACAATATAAAACTAAAACTATATTTACCTATATTTACTTATTCCATTGTACCATCTGCATCCTCTCTTTTTTGCAATGCATCTATGATTTCTCATGATCTTCCATAGAAATTGTCCATAACACTTTATTTGTAGGTCTTCCACGATACTGGTCTAGTTTTATATTTGTTGCCACCACCAAATGTGAATAGTGTATAATCTTTTTATGTGTTTCATAATCTTCAAATGTAGGCAGACCATTCTTCCTTATCAGGTATTTTCATAGCCAAGTTCCAACAATCAGCACCGATCCTATTGGAAAACATGATCTAACCATCATCAAATAAGTTCTCAAAATTTTATGAAGGGGATCAAAGACTTGTTCTAAAAATTTGCTTAAGGGGATCAAAAACTTGTTCTAAAAATTTGCTTAAGGGGATCAAAAACTTGTTATCAAAATTTGCTTTTAAAGGGGATGTCTTAAGGGGATCAATGTAGCTGTTGGATAATGATAACCATCATCATCTTCTTGAGGTTCTATTGACTTATGTTTAGTCTCCACACAACAAGCCAACTAATCTGCATACGTCCATTCATATGTATATAAATAAATAATTTAGTATTATGTAAAATAGTAATAAATTGAATTAAATTACCTTCTTGTACAAGGTTTGAAACACCGTCGTAGTCTTTTGATGCAAACATTTGATCATTATCTTCAATAGTTTTTTCATATTGATCGTTTGCTTGTGAAGGCGTCAATGATCTTTTCTCCCACTCTTCAACCCATTCTATATTTTCACATGCTTCACAATCTCTTGAGATACAAAACTAACAAAAACATGCAAGCTCCCTTGTCTAGATAGTCCATGTGCTTGTTGTCGAACTCTTAAATGAATTCCATTTAGTAGATCCTCTGATTGTCTCATAGTCAACCCTAAGTAGATGTTCTTTTTTTTAACCAACCAAAAGAATCGACGAACTATAGAGTACTCACTCGAACCAGGTGCAGATAATATTGTATTGCACCAATCCATAATCCCACTTGTATCTTTAAATTTTACTGCATCCTTAAATTTCAATTGTTCTCTAGCAAGAATTATTTTGACACATGCACCAACTCCACCATGTTCTCCTTTACCATGCCTAGCTTCAAAAAACTCCATATATGTTGGACATTAAGTTCCTTGTGAACCCTACTTAACCAATAGAACATTCAATCATTCTTAAACTGCCCCATACAATTATCTGACCATATGAGGTGTTTTGTCATCTGGATTCCTCTTTCTCTTAAATTTCTATAAAATGTATTGAAATACTATTGAACAAACTCTGATGAGTGTAACCAATTGTCACTCAAATAAAAATGATACTCCCTCAAAACTTTTCTATCATCCTCTATGCTATCATCTACATGTCTATAAACAATATGGACAAACATAACTACTTGCACTGAATTATAATACTGTGATTGAATTTCCTCTTGTGGAGCTAGAGTATAATTTTCTGCAAAATCAACCACTGAAAGTATAGTACCAATTGGAAATGTGTTTCTACATGCACGAAGTTGGCCATCAAGCCATTGAGCATGTTGAGAGTTCATGACATATTTTGGTACAATCTTATTCTTAAATTCAGTTATGAATGCATGCACACTAAATTTTTTTGTAACTATATCATAACACTTTCCTATTTTTCCATATTTTAAAGAATAGTCAACATTCTTAAATCTTTTAACATCTACTAATTGTTGTCCAAAATCATTATCAACACTTTCATGCATACAAATTCTTAAGAATGAAATATTTCCACAACTAGTGCATTGTCCATAAATACAAGAACTTAAATAAAACAATTTACCATTAGATCTTTCACAAAACAAACTTGATATAAAATCCCTTATTGTTTCAAGTGGCATATTAATACCACATTCATGTATAATCATGTTAGTATGCAAAGTACAACGTATATATCAAAAACATCATAAAAATTATAATGAAGTTGAACATGCATTTTACAAAAACAAGATATTCGTTTCTTATTAATTTTTACATACCAGGGTTTTGCAATTTTCATAAGACCTTTGACTTATTTTAATATTAACAGGTAACAGTAAATTACCATAAAATTTTCTATAAAATTCAGCTTGTGTTGTACCTAATAGGTGTTTTGAATGAGGATCACAAACTTTGGACCCCACTCTTAGTTTTAAAACATCTCTACTATTATATAATACTATAGTATTATAATGCAAATATTTTTCAATCAAAGATTTAATTTGAACATTCAATTTCATGTCAGACCTCAGGAGTCGACCACTAAAACTCCAACATTGGTTAATTGGATCATTTTCTATACTTTCTCTTTTTTTCCTTTTTTCTCTTAGCAATGTTTTAGGATGTATTTATAGAACTTCACTAATAAGTTACTTACCATTATTTTATTCAAAGTTGCTTTATTAACTATAGCAGTTGTTATAGCTCTTCTTGTTGCATTTTTATCTTTAGATCGACTATTTTTTCCAATAGATTGAATGGAACTAGCAAGAGTAGACATAGCATGTTTTAATGATTGATCTTTTCTTTTTGGTTTAACAAAAAATCCTAAATTTTTCATTACTTTTCTCATTTTTTGCATTCTCATCAATTGCATCATTAGTTGACATTGAAATGCAAGTTTTTTACAATAAAATATTTTGTTGTATATTTTATTCGCATGTGTTCTTATTTGCCTCCAAGAAATCTTACCTGGAAGATTATCCAAAAAATCACTTTCAATTTAAAAAATATATTTTCATTAAATTCAACATCACATCCTAGGATTTCATTTTCGTTTTCAACTTCAAAACGGTTTTCATTTTCATCTTCATTTTCATCAAAAAAATGGTTTTCATTTTCATTTTCATCAACATAACGATTCTCATTTTCATTTTCAACAAAAGTATCATTCTCATTTTCATTTTCAACAAAATATTTTTCATTTTCATTTTCAACAAAAGGATCATTCTCATTTTCATTTTCAACAAAAGATTTTTCATTTTCATTTTCAACAACATTTAAGCGATTTTCATTTTCTAATTGATTTTCAACAAATTCTATTAAATTTTCATCTCTTCGAATATTATCAATGCCAACATCATTAAGTCCAGCATCTTGGAAAACTTATACAAACAAATTTTTTATTTCACTAAAATATGGATTTGAAGACATACCTAGATTTGTGCCTATTGAAACATTATCCATAGTATTGAAAGAGGGATTTAAAGACATATTAGGACTTGTTTGTATAATCATATTATTTTCCAAATTGACTTCTTGCAAATTAGCTTCATCTACAACCATGGTCTCCTCAATGTTTTTATCTTCAATAGTTGTGGAATTGGATGCTTCAACATTATTCATTGATTGAATCCTCATTCTTCTATTTCTTTGCCTATTTCTTTCTATATCTTTCCTTGCTTGAATTTCTTCAGGAGTCAATGTCTTCCTATCTTTCCTCTTATTACGAGCTTGTGAACCCATGATTATAAAATTCTCAAGCACAAATGAATGTCAATAGTGAAAGTCTTTGAAAAATTCAATCCAAATTGCAAGTTGAAGACCTGTAAAGACAAAAGTCTTCCTCTTTTGTTCCTCTAAATGAGTAGAAAACTAACACAATTCTACTTAAAAAACTATTTACATGATGCCTCCTTTCAAAAATTCAATCCAAATTGCAAGTTGAAGATCTATAAAAACAAAAGTCTTCCTCTTTTGTTCCTCCAAACAAGTAAAAAACTAGCACAATTCCACTTAAAAAACTGTTTACATGATGCCTCTGAAAAATTCAATCCAAAATGCAAGTTGAACACCTAAAAAAAAAAGGTTGATAGAAAATAGTTGAATATGTTGCAGTCGGTCGTACATGTGAAGTTGTAGACTTCACAGTAAAACTTGCCAGTAATTTTTTTTTTAAATGGTAAAAAGAGAAATGGGATAAAATGGGATCCTATTTCTGTTGGCAGATGGTCAACGCTCCCCTTGAGATTCGTGACATGGACTAATCACCTCTTGTGGATCCATTAACTCTGGCAGTTGTATCGGGCATTAACAGGTTGATATTTTGGTGCAACGAAAAATGTGGGGCCAACAATTGGTATCATAGCCAAAGGTGTCCAGTTTGAATCCCCTCGAGTAACATTGAGGGGAGTTTGTTGGCAGATGGTCAATGCTCCCCTCAGGATTCACGACATGGACTAACCATCTCTTGTGGATCTATTAGCTCTAGCAGTTGTATCGGGCATTAATAGGTCGATCTTTTGGTGCAACGACAACTGTGGGGCCAACACTTTCCATGTCAATGGTCCCAACATTTAATATTGGGAAACGAGATCCTGATTTACAAAATGGGATCTTGTTTTGTAAACGAGATCCCATTTCTAAAAAATTGAAATCACCCTTGCTTTGTGGTCGGGTTTTTGGCTTGTATTTTGGTTCAGGAAAAGCATTGGGAATCCGAACCTAGGCCTTCAACCTAGTTTGACCTACAAGTTGAAGGTCCTAACAATGTCACAAAAAATAGTGACTTTGGGCATATGGTTGGCAACTTTTTTTGTAGAATTTTTTGATGAAATTAAAACCCATTATAGATGAGACAGTGCAAATTCCAAATATATATTTTTTTTTACATTTGGATTATTTTTTCTATTTTTCAATTAATTTATGATGAAATAGGTCCATAAACTTGAATTATTAGGGTTTTTTAGTATTTTAATAACTTTTTATTAACATAATTTTTTGACAAACGGATTGCACAAAAATGTACTTCAGAAAATTCTTTCCAATTTAAAAAAAAATCAAAAATGATAAGTGCAGGTCATCTTATGCATGGCATACACGATGATTTTTCAAAATGACAAATATGGCTAATAAAAATTTAACCAAAAAAAATACTCAATAAAAAATTACAAAAAATATCGAAAAACGTGCTTTAGTGAGTTACAAATATTTTCCCAAAAGGATTTAGAAAAATACCACAATTTAGGTCAAAATATGGATGATGTACACATGCCTGGTATGGTAAAAAAAGTGACTTTTAAATAGTGGTTTTTAGAAACACCTATTGAAAATCAATTTGTAGCATCTGGGTATTGAAATAAATTACATATTTGGAAACTAGACTCTGAACATCACATTTTATGATTACTGACTTTTTTGAAGATTCCATCTGTAAGTGCTTCAAATTTTAAGTTCAAATGTATCAAATTTTGAAAATAAGGGAAAACACTTCCATTTTTTGGCCAAAAAGTGGACTCGACTTCTTGCCAACACCCTCATATTGACAACAGTCATCCTCATGCACGCTAATTTATTACTTTTCAAAATAGAAACACCCTTCCCATTGAGAAAATCCTTTCCCCATATATCGAGCTTAGTTCATAAGTTTTCCGCAACGAAGCCCATCTAAAGTCTCATGATTTGAACAAGAAAAACTAAAACACAAAAGAAAGAGGCAAATATATATGAAATAATCATGTTGTACAAAATTTTCAATAAATAGTGAAGCTTTCTACATTTATTTCATAGCTGTTGTAAGAATATTTTGAGGGTCTTGAGCCTCCATTTGCAGCTTCCACCATTTCTACACAACTTCAAATTATATGAATCTAGGGTTTGCAAATTTAAAAGAAAGTATTTAGAAAACCATATAAACCTAGGGGTTTTCATAGTGCATAAACATATCCAAAACCAAAACCACAACCTTGATAAACAATCATCTAAACAAGCAAATACTCTCTGAAAAGAATTTTTAGTAAGGCCTAAAGTACATTAAAAAGTATATCTATCACATTAACTAAATAGTCATGATATTGAGGTTGTAGAACAAAAGCAACATTTTTGGGTTCTCTTTTCATGGCCATCTCCATCACAGACCTTGAAATAGCTTCTGCCATGGGGTAGCTAGCTCTATAAAATTCTTTGTATAAGTGTTACTACTTTTGATGCCTATTTTCATCATCCATATTAAAGGAAGTTACTATAATATAGAAAATGATCAATATAGCTATCATCTGTCGCGCCATACTCATTACAGGAGAAACCCATTTCTAATAACTCATTATATTTTCCATGTGAACTCAAAGAGAAAGCCTAACAACTTTGTATTGAATGTGAATAATAAATACTAGTGTTTGTCAAAAAATTATTTCTCCAATATAATTAAAAGTAAAAACGACTCTATGGAAGAATCAAAGCATGTGAAAAATAAAATAGTATGTAGACAAGGGATCTGATGCATATCCTGAAAAGAGAGTCAAAACTTTTGCATCATTCATCTCCACCCAATTTTTATGGCATTGGTTTCATTGCAAGCAGAGATATTTTGATTTTATACCAAAACATTCAATCAAGAAGGACCATAGTGAACATCAATGCTAACTAACCAGAGGTGGAAGGAATTTATCAACATACCTTCTAAGAATAGAGAAGCCTCCGTGAGTACTGGTATCGACATTCCTCTTTGGAGGTGGATTGGACAGACTCACACATAGATGCATAACTTGGTTTTTTCCATATCT
The DNA here is from genome assembly GCA_007115665.2 of Sequoiadendron giganteum. Lineage (NCBI taxonomy): Eukaryota > Viridiplantae > Streptophyta > Pinopsida > Cupressales > Cupressaceae > Sequoiadendron > Sequoiadendron giganteum. Next base: position 176,953,406 of record CM021107.1, on the reverse strand, counting down.
ATGTAAGATTACTTAACAGGATGCTATAAGGATGCAGATATTTTATCACGATCCACATAAAACCAACCTTTCCAAATTTATAACAAAATTAACAAAAAACTGAGCGATTCTTCTTCAAAAGAAGTTTTGAAGCGTAAAGCAGAAGCACAACATCCCTGTGTTCACACACAAATTACATGAACAAAAATAAAAATCACAAACCTTCCATTCACAAGCACTTATACCCTTAAAGAAACTACAAAAGAATAAAAATCACAAACATTTTGCACCCCACGTCTGAATACTGTATCTGAGGAATTTTTGTCAATCTGTATTTTAAAAGACACCCAAACAAAGAACATATCTTGAGAAAGATCACAAAAAATGTTCGTATTAAATTAACTTATTAAAAATTATGACAATTCAACCTACCAGTTAACTCTTGCTAGAAGTAAGATAAAGAATGGAGATCAAAGCATAGTTAAAATAATTATTGTAGAAAACAAATTTGTAGATGGGTGTCTGACAATCTGCTAGGGTACCTCTTCTTATGAAGTGGGTGCTAGTTATAATGGAGGATTTTTTATCTACAATTGCTGGAGGGAGCATAGATGAAGAAAATGTGAACATTGATTTTCAAATCAAAGGTGCAAAGGAATTGTAATGTCACATCTTCTCCGCCGCAGAGCTATCACAATCGATGGGAAGCCTAGCGGCGATCCAATCAATTCTATTGATGACCATTCCTACCCTCCTACATATTCTAAAATTAAATGCAAGGTGAAATTCGATAAACAGATGGTGATCACCCAACTGACTTTCAGGTCATCTCATTGCTTTTGGACCCTAGGTGGACAAAATGAGCTTGGAAAGCTCAAATAAGGACACGCCTTCGGCATAAAAATGCATGTCTTAGACATGATAACATAATACCCCATCCTTCATACGATGGCATCATTATGAGATAAGACTAATAGACAAATTTCTAGTTGCATGTTGATGGATGTTTAGGCACATATCATTTTGAGTGTCATCACATGCCTCATCATAAAAAAAACATGGCACGTCGACAAGTTTTAAATTTTTGTATTAGGTTAGCAAAAAAAGTCCAAAACATCACCATTTTTGTCATTCACATTTTGGAGGTTAGTGGGGAGCTCAAAAGGGAGTTGCAGGTGTTCAAAGGTTGAAGCAGAGGGGACATTCTCCCTCCAAAAAGCCATGTGACATGCATGAGCAACTGGCTAGCAGGTATGTATATCTGCCAAAAATATTTGTTGTTATATCATTCTACCTAGGGACTGTGAAGAATCGAACGAGTATTTGTTGCAAAAAGGGTTTTTCATTGGTGGGTTTCCAAGGGTTTTCCATGTGAAAAGGGGTTTCCATTTGATATGCAAAGTTTTTTATGTGCTCTTCTATTAAGGGTTTGTAAAAAAATTGATTTTAATGTTTACGATAAAACCTTTTGAGGAAGTGAAATGAAATAACTCACAACCCATTGTGGAAATCCAACCAGATTTTATTTTTTGGAATTGAAATAGTTATGGAATCATGTTTAGGGAAACTAGAAGCGATGCAAAATATATGACCAATTTAGAAAACACAATGTGGGTTCTACAATTAAATTATATGACTTGAAAGCCACAAAAATCCCATAATGTTGTCATTTTTGAAACTTGTATTTTGAAGGTTGTTGGGGAGCTCAGAAGGGAGTTGCAGTTGTTTTAAGATTGAAGCAAAGTGATCATTCTCCCTACCAAAATGCATGTGACAGGTGTGGGCAGCTAGCTAGTAGGTATATATCCGCCAAAAATATATGTCATTTTTCCATTATGCCTAGGGATTGTAGAGAATTGAATGAGTATTCATTACGAAAAGGGGTATTCATTAACGGGTTTCCTTGAAGGGTTTTCCTTGCGAAAAGTGGTTTTCATTTGGTTATAGTGTGTAGAGGGTTTTACAACATTGTTTGGGTTGGAGGTTTCATAAATCATCTACTCACAACCCATTGTGTTTTCCAACCTAGAATTATACGATGCATGTATATTTGAATCAATAGTACAGAAACAACAATATAAGATTAAAAAAACTATTAAAAACTACTTATAAATGACTAAACATGGTCACATGACCATTAGTAGTTTATTTCCAGACATTTATAATGCGACCGAATTGATGACTAAACCATTTTTAGTCATTTATTTATTGTTTTGATTGGTCGATTTGGTAGTATATTTAGTCATTAATTTAGTCATTGATTGTTGTTAACTGGTCACTTATTTAGTCATTTTTATTTAGTAATTTCTATCCATTGGTAGTGTATTTAGGCATTAATTTTAATCATCATTTTGATCAATTTGGTACTTTATTTAATTATTATTTTTCACTGATTTATGTCAACTGGTAGTATATTGATACATTGTTTATTAATTGCATAATCATTATATTTAGTTATATTTATTCATTTCTTTGTCAATTGGTAGTATATTTAGTCAATTGGTGGTTTTTTAAATTGTTTTTGTTCATTGATTTCTACCTAAAAGTGCTAGAAATGAGACAATGCCTTTGAGTTTTAAACATAAAACATAGAAAAACATAATCAATAATTCATTTGCACATAATTAGACAACTATTAAGAAGGAAAAATATTGAAATTTTATTGAGAAATGGTGTTCTTATAGTATATACAAGACTTAAATATGTGTCTTTGCTTTGAAAAAATGTGTTACAAAGTATGTTTCTCAATGTTGTGACTGAGAAAACTGAGTTACAATGCTCTATTTTTTGCTTATACAACTCCAAAACATGAAAGAATTACTTGAAAAATGAAGTCTAAGGGTCCTATATCTCATCCCATACATGAAGCCTAAGGGTCCTATGTACATCCCGACTTCCTTCACTCACAAGATGCTCTAAAAATTATGTCAACAATCGAAGCCGGTTCCTGGAATAAACAAAGACATAACATGAACTATTAGCTTAATATAAACCTTATGGAAATTGAAAAATAGCTTTGGAGATTTTATACATTACCTTTTTCTTGCATTCTTCAACAAGTAGTTCAACATGAAGGAGAGAACAAACAAAAAGAATAAGACCTTTGATGGAGTCCTTGGGACAATCATCATCAAGGAACGAACCAACAACTAAAGGGGCATTATCAGTTTAGTAAAAAAATCATCAATTTCAAAGATCATGAAACTTTATAATGTTAAGTACTAAGAACATAATATGCTCATATTCTAAGTGCACCTTTAGCAACATCATAGCCATAATCAAGATTCTCTTGTTCCAGTATTTTTCCCACTACAACAACACCCTTGACACCAACATTGGAAGCAAATATATGTACAAGAGACTTCAAAAAATAGAAAAAGCAAATGATTAAACATTGAGATAAAGCCTCTTTCTAGACATAAACAAAAGAAAGTCTTGGTTAGTAATTTATACCTTCAATACATTCTGAATTATCTGAACTCCTATCTTCTAGTCAAAGTTGGTTGTAGGAATTGTATCAAGCTCTTTTGTTGCATAGAGAAGAGAAACACCACCACCTGGAATGTATCTTCCAGTAAGCACAGAGCAATAACCTTCCTAACAAAAATATTACCATCTCTAATGCTTTAATAAAATTTAAAAATTTATTTACCTGGTAAAATTCCCTTCTCTACTACTGCCTTCATTGCATTTAATGCATCAGGGACTCTTTTTTTTTTTTCCTCCAACTTAAAGCTCACTAGCTCCTCCAATCTAAATTAAATAAAAAGACCATCAAAAAAATCTAGATACAATGTATCATCCTAATTTGAAAATATTGAAAATTATCTTCAGACAATTGATCACAATTTGATTATAATTTAAACCTTGAGAATAGCAACTCCTCTTGATAGCTTTTCCAACCTCTCTTGGAGCTTTTCTTTTTCATAATAAAATGTGCTTGCTTCAATATTAGTATAGATCTATGACCAAATATTTTTTCAGTCATGCCAAGCATATGAACACAAATATCTTATCATATTTATTGTCACCAAGCTTTATAGTCTTGGGTGATCCCACAAAACTAGTTTACAATTCCATTGAGGAAGCAAATTTGCAAAAAACTCCCCCATGAAAAAAAATTGGGTTTTGGGGGGTTTGAAAGAACTTAGGGTCCGAACGAACCCAATAAGGGCTCGCTCGAACACCCCTTTGAGTGAACCCTATTAAATATTGGGCCCCACATATATCACATTTATTAGAGTAAAAAACAAAGAGAAGCTTTGTAGAAATGGGGGTTCACTCGAACCTGGGTTCATTCGAACCCCCCTTTTCCCCCCTTCTCCCCCTCTGACACCAAAAATCTAAAAAAAAATCCCTTTGAAGCTCGAGTTGAGGATGAAAATGGAGGAGCTTTCACAAACCCAACTAGATGATGCTAGTCCTCTAAATGAGCTATCCATCAAATATAATTTTAATATTTTTTGGTTTTATTATGTATTTGTTTTTTTTAGTTTGATTAAACATAGGTTTTTCACCAAAAATCAAGCTCTTTGTTCTGTACATGTGGAAAAATAGCAGATTATCAAAATAAAATTCAGAAAAATATGTGCAGGCTAGGTATTGATGTCCTTGATCTAGGAAAAAAAATTGAATTTCAATACATACAAAAATAATTATGTTGTATATGGTCTGCCTATGTCTGAATTGTAATTGGTTTGACTTCAAAACTTGATTAAGGAAAAAATATTAAATAAAACACTATGAAACCAAATGAAAGGGTTAGATATTGTAGTTACAAATCTAAATTCAAAAAAATTAGAATTGTATCCTTCATAGAAAAAATTTATGTTATATACGGTGAGCATCACTCCTTAAAAATGGCGTTTACTGATAAAAACTAGTTTTCGAAGGAGATGGAAAAAGAAGTGCAATCTGATTCCAAAATTTTTGAAAAATATATATTTAGAATCTACAAAAAAAATTTCACAAATCACTAGTTTGCATCATCTTCAAATTCCTCACAGTTTAGCTGTTATAGGTTCTCAAAAGTGAAGATTTAGTTAGAAAAAATCAGTTCAGTGTCCAGTTTAGCCAAAAATTGTAAACCAGTATTGTGGGATCACCCTCTTGCAAAATATTATCATGCTTCACTCTAATAAAACTCACCTACTCACATCTCTCTTCAATTTCTTTTTTGTGACCACCTCCATCAAGAATTATAGTATCATCCTTAGAGATAGTCACATAGAATAAAGAACGACTAATCTTATCATACAACAAAATGTTAAAATGACAAAAATAGTTTAAGTAACAACACAACAAAAACCTTGTCCATGGACAACAACAACATTATACACCTATATACAAGGATACTACTATATTTACCTACCTTCTTTGTTGTTCCAAGAAATGTCAAATTCTACTTTGTCAAGATTCATGCCAAGATCCTCTGATATGACCTGAAGATAACTAACAACCATAAATACATTTCCTTTAGAAGTGGAGAAAAAAATGGCAAACTACATGCAAACTAACTCAATTAAAAAATAAATTTGGTCCAATAGGTGTCACATGAAGAACCCAAACTTGCATAACAAACAAGAAACTCCAAAGCCAAAAAAGAGAGTAGATGTAATAACCCATCCTAAATTATTACTTAATTAATATTATTTTAAATGACACATGAATATATTCCAAATTAAAAAGACATAAATAGTGGCTAAAGTCAATCATAGCTACACATGTCCATTTAAAATGAGTCAAAGATTCATATATTCACTTCAAAAGTCAAATTACAATATCAATTTTCACTTGGCTTCTAAGGCCACAAAGTCATTACATTGTACACTTTACATCAACTACATGAGTGTATTACATAAAGTTACATTTAAGACTAAAATAGTCTTGTGAACAACTAAGGTTCTTCTTGATGCTCGCCTCTAGTGGTGTACGAGAACATGGTTGAAGTGCTTTACCACCCAACCATGATGCTTATGCTTCCCCGATATTCTTCCGACTTGAAGAATGTCTGACCTTGTACAAAAAGTTTAGCAATAGAACAATTTGCAAGGTGGAATCTGGTGTGTGCCCATACATCAACATTCACTTTCTATCTACAAGTTAGAAAATAAAATGCAAAATCTATGCTAGGAATGGTAGAGAGTGATATCGCAGAGTTCATATATACAAAATGAACTTTATTTCTTGGCCAAGAATATTAAATGTGGTGCAACAACAACAAATAATAGGTTCTAGTAATGAAAACCTATACTCTTTGAACTCCATTTTGACACCCATCCTAGAAGGTAACTTTCTACAATACATCTCATAACAACTATCTATCCGCTAGCAGCATCTACCCTGAGGTGCTCTATTCTACTTAGGTATCATTATTCCGTTCAAGTATTAGAATATTCTTTCACATATGTCTTCAAAAAGAAGAATTAGATTACTAATTTACTCTCTAAGAAAAAATCAGATTTATGATTCAATAGAGTAATTCAACAATCAGTTATATCATTCTTTTAACTCTTATATAATTTTCATCATAAGCATTATCCATTTTTAAAATGAACTAAGAAAAAAAGGTGTCACAAGTATGTGTATGTACATAGATGAAATCTATGTGCATACATATATATGTGCCTACTTAAGTTTTAGATTTGTACATACATTCTAAAATAAATCATTAAATCATATTATAATCATTAAATGATATTCCATTTGACGTTTCTATTGTCAAAAATAAAGAATCATAACAAGTCTATATTAACAATTTCACACATATTGTTGTTTCTTTGGCATTCTCACAAAACTGTGATACTATAACATTGTTGTTTACATATGAACATTCATCGTTTAAACAAAACTAGTATTGTTTCCTACTAAACAATTATAAGTCAAGTTGTTTCTTAAAGAACGTTCATTGTTTACAACTATTCAATGTTGTTCTAGCTAAACAATTTAATGAACAAGACTTTTTTCAACTACAGGGATAATTTTACAACAAATCAATGTCATTTCTAACAAAACATTCACTATTTACATCAATACAATACTATTTCAGACTAAATAGTTACATTTAATGACAAAAAATATTGTTTTCCAATAGAGTATTCACTGACAACTATTTTATACTGTTGTCTTAGGCTAATAGTTTAGATTTATGACAAGCCTATGTCGTTTCCGATAGAACATTGTTTGCAAAAAAAATACAATGCCATTAAAATTTCACTAACAATTTAGGCTAACCCAACTTCATTCATGAAGAATAGAAGGCCCGTTATTCATAATTTCAAAAACTTAATCAATGTTGGGAATTCATCGGCAACAAAATAAGAAATGAAAGAAACTGTATCATATGTAAAGTCTAAGCAAACATATAATACAAATACTCAAATGACTTCGGGTTTCTTGATAGAACTCTTGCTTCCATGATTATAAGCAAGCGTTCTCTAGTCGCTCTATAAGCAGCTACCCTTATATATACATGTCACAATTCTTCCCTAATAAATAACATCATATTAGGAAATGACCATGTAGGCTTGCTAGTTTTTACAGCTTACATATTTCAATAATCAACATGCAAACTTGTGTCTATAATATACTTAAGAATCAACCCATCGATCCTTTAGATCGAAGCAAAAAAGGGCATGGTGAGTGTGCATTTAAAACAATTCCATTGCTCCTATCGAATGAGGTCGGCTTCATAAAAAAAATAGTATACATACATAGGTAATGTTCTTACAATCACTTGTTTATGCCCCTTCCATTATCGACCCATCCGATAACGAGTATCATTATTTACAAAACAATGTACAGGGTAGCACTTCCCTCCCATAGGATCGATAGCCGATCCTCCTCAAGGATTATTCTATGTTAACTTACATAGTCATTCAAAATGATTTTTTTTGATAGAAATTACATGGCTAGCACCATCGTGTGATATCAAATGATAGCCGATTAGTTAAAGGATCAAAGCCTCGGCCCTGATCTATTGTTAGCTAATAATGGATCTAAAAAAAAATGGAATTACATGCAGGGAAGGGTTGTTGACCATGTGACCCCTCAAGGAGGTCGACCAAACACTAACATTTGACTCAAGGTCGTTCCTAACACAAACACAAAGCTTCACATTTTATTGTGCTATCGAATCATTCGAAAAAATAACCGAATACTTCCAGAAAGTATCGGTGGTGATAATAAAATCAAACTTATTCTAAGGGAAATCAATTTACCTTCAAAGTCGAGCTTTTGTGAAGTTTTTCCCAGAGTTTTCCTTCCACAAGCACTTTTCTCTACTTTTTGCCCTCCAAGCCAGATGAATCCCTTCATTGTTGCTTTTCCTCTAGTTTTCAATTCAAAAATGGAAACATTCTTGCATGTACTGGCTTTTCCATTATGCAATTATTTTCTTACCACTGGCCACTATCTTATTTGAATATCGCCATTATGCTTATGACAGGCCACCACATCCTTCCTGGGTTGCCTTATGATTTTATTTTGATTTTCAGACAGTCTAATTTGGGAAATTTTCGGTTATTGAATTCAATTTTTCAAATGGGAAAATAAATGTGTATATGTATAATATTTATATATGTGTATATATATATGTAATTATATGACTCATTTATATTTACTATGTTCATTCTTTATTGTTGTATATATATATGTATTTGCTTTTATTTACATACATGTATATATATATATTTATATATTCATGTATAGATTGTTTATTCGAAGAAGCTTGTGAGCTACATATGCTTTCATTTAATTAAATAAGGAACTTTAATTTCATCTCAAGCATCCATATATATATGTGAACTAAGAGGGATTTCTCTTTTCGTTTAATCATTCTTTAAAATTCGCACTTTTGTTTTCTTCCAAATTCTCAAAACATTAGAGTTTGGTAGATAATTTAAACTACATGCTATTCATTTTCAATCAATGAGACAATTCAAATCATGAAATTACATTCTTCTATATAAGCAATAATAGTCTAAATGCAAGTCAATATGCCATTTTTGGTGTGTGCACCCAGATTCCAACTGGCTTACCGTTTGATCCAGCTAAAAAATCCTACTTCAACGTTCTCTCATACTTCAACCTATCACCCTACAATTGCACATACTTGCACTTGAAAAATTTATCAGTAACATTCAATTCATAATAACATATAAGGTAATTTCCAAAAGATGACATAGTCAACATTAGTTGGTGTAGAAAGCTAAGGAAAAAGTTGTGTATGAGATATAGGTCTTCAAGGCTATGCCTAAGAAGAGAAAACACTCACCTTTACTATCGGACCTTGCCAAGGCAAAGAAAATAAAAAGAGATATTAGCCCATGTGATATCATTAATATTTTTGACGAAGGTGTGCAAAATGAAGAGTTGAAGGTGACCTCGCAGGGGCAGGGGAGTGGTGGAAGCAGTGGTAGAAGGTCTACCCACCTGATTAAAGTAGCCTCTAAGGACAAGAAAGGAAAACATAAAATTTTTGGTTATGATGAGGAAGACCTAGAATTCGAAGAGTTTTGAAGCTCAAGAGGAAGATGATTTGGAGGATATGGATTTCGAGGACTCGACTTATGACATGGGGGAAGAGGGTACAAATGTTGAAAAGGATGAGGATGAGGAGGACCAAATTAAGAAAGTTGAGGAACAAAAGAATGATAGTGAGAATGTGGAAGATGTTGGGAATATGGGAATGGAGACTAATGGTGATGACTCTAGCACTGTATTTTTGAAGAGTATATTGACCTTTTTGCAGGTTCAAGTTGACAACATGGAGAAATCTCTAGTTACGCTTATGAAGGTAACTAATAGACCGATGAGGATGGCGATGTTGGGAGTTGTTTATGGAGAAACTAGAATTGACAAGAATTTGAAAAAATAGGGGAAGTTGGATGTATTAAAGATGTTGGATGAGACCGATGAACCTAAATGGAGGGAATGCATCTCCCTCATAGGATAATATCAGGAACTACTAAAGAAGGCCAAGTAATGGCTTCTTGTTGCTACTTAATATGATTGTGTTTTGTTTATTTTCTTTTTGGTTCCAAATCTCATACTACTATTTTATTATAGTTGTGTTATGGTTTATATTACCTTGGACATTGTTAATCTAATCAATGGTTTATGTAGCTTTAATTTTTCTATCAGAAACTTTTTGCTTTTAATTAATATTGGTTGGACTATGGTTACTTTGTTGAATGATGGCTTGTGTGCCACTCTACTTGCTATTTTTTTATTCTTTCTAGTGGTGTTGCTTCCCACCTTTGTCTAGTTCATTTTTGTCTTTTGTATGTAACCATGGGATCAGGGCCCTTCCCTGCTAAACTAATCAAATAAATTAGTCAACTTCTTTTCATCTATTTTCCAAAAAATTCAAAATTTCCATTTAATATATATTTAATTCCTTCAATAATTCAATTTTCGATGTCTAATAAATAAAAAAATAACATCATGTCAATTTTGAGCGCACATATTTGTTTCAACATCACATTCTAATTATTTATGTTTATTTCAACATCACATTCAAAATTATATATGGCTATTTCAACATTGCATTTAAAATTATATATTTCTATTTCAACATCACATTTAAAATTATATATGTCTCTTTCAACATCATAGTATCTCAATCCAAAAAAATCAAGCAAAATTTTTTAAGTATCTTTCTCAAGAAAGAAAATGTGGAAAGGAGCATTCTATTTATTCCACATCCTCCCAAATAGCACTATCCTCTGAATACTGGCCCCATTGGACCTTAAACTGAGCAATATCTCTGCTCTGCAACTTAACGTTGCATCTATCCAAGATTCTAATGGGCTTCAATAGCACCACTCTTGGATCGCATTCCTGCAAGGATTTCCAATCAAGCACATGAGTCACATTAGGATGATATGGATTAAGCAAGGAAACATGAAACACATTATGAAGTCGATCCAGAGAAGGTGGTATAGCTAGTCTATAAGAAATTGGGTTAATCACTTCCAAGAATTCAAACAATCCCACATATCTTGGGGCCAACTTGCAAGACTTTCCAAAAGCAATAGAACTTTTATGAGGTTTAACTCTCAAGAAAACTTTATCCCCGATTGTGAACTATCTAAGAGCTTGATTCTTGTCAGCATAACTCTTATGTCAGTTTTCCACCTCTTTCAATCTTCTCTTAATGACCTTCATTTGTTCTTCCATTTCTTTAAGTATTTTAGGTCCTACTATGATCCTATTAGAACACAATGATCTAATGAAAGGTGGGTGAATTAGTAGATACCCAAACTCTTAATCCAAAGAGACCTTTTGTAGACTTAAACTCAAAAATTCAAATGTGTAGTTCAAATCATGAATAGATATAATACTCATGAGCACAAGAGAGATCAACACATAACACCATATGTACATGGAAAACCCAAGATGGGAAAAACCACGATGAGAAATGCTGCTAGGAACTGTTGTCCTAATCCAACCTCACAAGAAATGAAGTTCAGTTACAATTTTAAGAGCTACAACCCTAAGGAAGTTGCAACTCTCTGTTTAGAAGCTACAACTTCAAGGATGCTGCTACACCTTGATTTAGGAGCTACAACTCCATGGAGATCACTATCACCTAATCTGAGCTACAAATCATTACAATGAGGCTACAACCTTTGAAGGATTACAAATTCAAGTATGCATAAGATTGGTTCTGCAAAACCTATGATGCATCCATTCAGTACATTAAATCTCTCTTTGTTCTATCTCACACCACTGTAACCAGCTTCATATACATTAAGATTTTTTACTTTCTATTATAGTAACCTGCTTCAACTTGCAGACAATTATTTTTTGACTCTCTCTCTATCTTATTTTTTCTCTTTTTCAGCTCTTTCATATTAAAATCTTAGTTAGGGTTTTTCACTCTTGCTATCTTCTTCATCAAGTTACAAATCCACCTCGAGCCCTACAATATTAAATTCAGGAACATAGAATTTTTCAAAAATTGATTCTACTATCAAGCACTAGAGTTGAATACATTAAATGCATTATCTTATCAATATGATTGAATTTGATCTTGATCAAATCACCTCTATAAATTTTCGTTGGAGCAATTGAATGATTTGATTTCATTCCTATGTTGGTTGCCAGATTGGAACCCTTGTTCAGACTATTGAGCCATTGCAAACCTCTGCGTTTGAAGTCTGGTTGTCGATCTTTTCTTTTGAGCCCTGATCTTATGATCCTTGTTCACTGCCATGCTTTTAAACCCTCACCATCAAATAAGTGGTCGTTCAAATCTCCATCATCGATCTTGTAGTATTCACTTAACAACATGTATCACTTTGTCGAAGAGACATTCAGATTCCTCTCATCGATATGGCATTGTCATGCCGATGCCATTTGCTGCAATAGACAAGTGACCCCCATGCCATCATGTCACCACATGTCACCATCCGTTGTTGTATCCTTCCATGTGTCATTATTTCATTCGATTTATAACTATGTCATTCACACATATCACCCTTACCTTATCAAGTCCCATAGTCGGCATCACACTCTCTTATCACCATGTTGAAGAGACCTTCTTCATAGTCCAAGCGATATCACTTTGTTCATCTAATGAAGGTTATCATTGCTAGATTGAAGGGACACCCATGAAACTCCCTTCAAAATGACAAAGTTACTTTGATGAGAAACACAACACTGAATATGTCATTCCAATGTGGGGTCCACACGCTATCATCACATGTCCACATCATCACCATGTCACTGCTCTGTAATCCACAACAAGGAAGTGGATTACCATTCTCCCAATCTCATTATGCCATGCATCTGCTTTGTCATCATTCTCAGCAACCTCATTATGATTGAGTCCCATGATGAATGATACCTTTACATCATTGCATCGAGGAGACAGTATCATGGATCCCACCAAAACCATTCACTCATGTCGATAAAGCTCTCCTTACTCATTATCGCTCCATCAAAGAGAGTCCTCCCAGACTCCTATCAATACACCAATGTCTCACCGATAAGATTATCATCAAGTTGTCGAGGAGACATCAGGGAAAGTCTCGATGATATGCTCTTTTCATTCCAATAAAGCTCTTATTACAAAATTGTGTGATCATGGAAGACTAGAACATAAGAACCACAAGTCAAGGGTTATTAAGTTTTGGAAACCTCCAGCTTACCGACCACAAAGAAAAGTCCCACCAAAAAGTGCTTGTCATGCCAATGAAACTCAACTTTCCTTCTACATCGTTGAGTTGAAGAGACATCTCCCATTCTCTTGATGATCACGCACTTTCACACCGATGTGGACCTCAGACCTCATCAATTGGTTGCCAAGATGTGAGTGGCCTGTCATGGGATGAACATAATGGGCTTAAGTCATTACTTAAGCTCCTTGCAATTTCCAAACACAAGTCACCATCGAAATAGAACATTTTGAGGATGCCATGACTATAAATGCATTAGGTTTTATCTGTAAACCTTATAATCACCCGAGAGCATAAATAAATCATTTTTGGGCATATTTACCAACTTTTGGACCTACAAAGCACGTCATTGGAATGCTCTCAAAAACCCATATCGATTCTGCAACCTATTTCCTCTTCTATTGTATGGAAAACTCTTTACAACTTCATGAAAACATTTTACAAAAAATTGATGAACTTTATAATATTTGAAAGATATGCACTTTCATATCATCAACCTGCCACACACTTCCAGAACCAGATCCACTGCTCTCACATTCATCCTTTGTCATCATGCCAACAATCTCCCTTGCATGATTTTCACTTTTGACATCAATGAAAACTATATGCCAACAATCTCCCCCTTTGGTATTGATGGCAAAAATTGAAGTGCTCATATAGGATATAACATTGAAGCTCTATACCAACTTGATTATTTGATGCAGAGAGGGGGCTCAAACTCATTCAAAGTGACAAATTGCCTTCAAGAGGCATATAACAAGATTAAAATTTCCTATTAGAGTTATCCAAACAATCCTCAAAGCTTGACAACAATTGGGAGTGTAATTTCTCACTTTCACCCATGTAGCCTAGCAATAGTACAAACTCAATTTTTGGCCTTTAATTCCCATGATTTACAAAACACTCGACAATTAGAAGGTGGATTCAGATACCCATTTCAGAGTTGTACAACATATCTCTTAACCAGATACAAGTCTTTTGGACCAATCCCTTGAAATTACCACCACTGCGCTGACCTAATTAGGTTAATTTGGCATAAATTACAAAGAAAAATACCTTTACACTTAACACATAAACTTGAAACCTAGGGTCAAAATTTCCCATGCCCTCAAACCTCTAAATTCATAATTTATTCCCAAGATTGACCCTTCCAACATATCAAACTCTAAAACCCTCAATTTCTAGCCCAACCAAGAGGGTTTATTCAAAGTACCACTTACACAACCTCCCAAATCATGCCACCTACTCAGACACTTGTATTTTCACCCCAGTATTCTTAAAAGTTGAAGAAATACCCCCACTCTTATTGATTTTGACAAACTCTAGACCCAACTCACCATTTCTTGCATTTCCTTAACAAAAACCAGTCAGGACAATAAACTTACCTCTCATTCTCTCTCCACAACTCTAATCATGCAACCTACTTCCTATTCAGACTTCCTAGGCCTCATCCACTTTGAACACATGACTCCTTACATGAAAAATACCTATCCTACTTACCTTGACAACATTTGACCATCTTAACAACATGATTACAAGTTATGGCCAAATCATCAATTGAAGACTCCAAATCACCTTGGATACATGAGAATGGTCTAAGCAGAACTTATTGAAACAAAATAAACTCAAAATATCCTATCCTAAACACAATCCCATCTAAGACCATTCAGTTCCATATTAGGAGGCTTGGTGCTCCTACACCATTATTCACACAACATAACAGCTCATCAACTCCCCTATGACCTAAATCTCTTCTCTTCACATGCATCTCTTCTCTTCTCAACATGCTTCACATTTCTCCCCCTCTGACATCAATGGAAAAGGGTACACCCCTCCTAAGGAAATGCTTAAAGTTGAAAAATGTTGCAACCATCAAGTCATTAGAAAATTTTAAAACAAGATTTTACTGGACTTGATCACATTATGCTTAACTAGGGTCAAATAAATGATCAATAAAGCTCCCCCTAGATATAGGCCCTATCACTAATGTTTAGTGATATGAGGTGGGAGAAATGACTCCCAACTTCTACCTCAAGTATTCAAAGTGGTCTTTAGGAAGAGGCTTTGTAAATATATCATCCACTTGTTCCTTTGTAGGAACATACTCCATGATGACTTCCTTATCTGCAACCTTCTCTCTGATGAAGTGATATTTGATTGATATATGCTTGGTTTTGGAGTGCATCACTAGATTCTTTGATATGTTGATGGCACTATAATTATAAAAAAGAATGGAGATAGGATCTTTGTATTCAATTTTGATATCTTTTAACATCTTCTTCATCCACAACACCTGTGTATGACATGCAACAACAAAATATTTTTCTTCTGTAGTAGAAAGAGTGATAGAATCTTTCTTTTTTATCATCCAAGAAACTAATTTGTTCCCCAAGAAGAAAACTCCACCACTAGTACTCTTCTTGTCATCTACACTTCCTATCTAATATGCATCTGTATGCGCTATCAATGAGAAATAATTTCACTTAGGATACCACAACCCATAGTCAACAATGCTTTTGATGTATTTAAAAATTATTTTTACTGCATTTACATGATATTCCTTTGAGGTAACCTGAAACCTTGCTACGATACAAACTGCTTGCATTATATCTAGCCTAGATGTAGTTAAGTATAACAAACTTCCAATTATTGATCTATACGATGTCTGATTTACATCAGGTGATTTATCTAATTTCTCAACTTGCAGCCAATAATTATGGGAGTATTGAATGGTCTACAATCCTCCATGCCAAACTTCTTAAGCATTTATTTTGCAGACTTGGTTTGAGATATGAATATACCTTTATCATTTTATGTAATTTGCAAACCAAGGAAAAATTTGAGCTCTCCTAGCATGGACATTTCAAACTCATATTACATGTTTGTAGCAAATATTTTGCATATTTTATCACTGCTACCACCAAATATGATATCATATACATATACTACAACAATGATCATTTGATTACCTTCAGATTTGAGATACAAATTTCTATCAACACAACTCTTCTTGAATCCTTGTTGTTGTAGATACTAATCCAGCCTTGAATACCATGCCCTTGGGGCTTGCTTTAGACCATACTATGCTTTTCTCAATCTGCAGAAATAAGCATCATCTTCTGATAGCTGAAAACCTTCTCCCTATTCAATATATACTTCCTCTTCTAGGTTTCCATTCAAGAATGTAGATTTGACATCCATTTGATAAACTTTAAATCCTTTTTAAAATGAGAATGCAAGGAAAATTCTTATTGCTTCTAACCTTGCAACAGGGGAAAATTTTTCTTCAAAATCAATTCCTTCAACTTGGGCATATCCTTTGCACACTAATCTTTCTTTGTTTCTAGCCACAACTCCATCTTCATTCAGCTTATTTTTGAATACCCATTTGGTGCTAATTACATTCTTTCTTGATGGTCTAGGAACCAATTCCCATGTTTTGTTTTTTTCAATCTGATCGAGTTCCTCTTCCACTACTTGTGTCCATCTATCATCCTTACTAGCTTCATAAAAAAATTTTGGTTTGATCTAAGATAAGAGCACAAAGTTCACTTGTTCCTTTTCTTTAGCAAGTCTTCTTCTAGTATGCACACCTTTATTCTTATCACCAATTATTTGATCTGCATGATAATCTTTTTGCACATATTTTGTAGGTGCTCACTCAACCACTTCTTCAATCTATTCTTCTTGTTCTTCTTCTTCAACTGTTGTACCCATGTCATCCTCTTCTGACTCAATTTCAAGGTTTTTTCTACAAGACTTACCTTGATTTTCATTTCCATCCATCTTGACATTTATACTCTTCCACAATCTTGTGCAGTCTCTTATTATAACATTTGTAGGCTTTAATTTGATTGGAATATCCTAAGAATATCCTTTCATCACACCTTGAATCAAAGCTTCCCAAGTTATCATCTTCACGCTTAATGTAGCATTTCTACCAAACACCTTAAAATGCTTGACAAATGCAAGACTTCCAAACCATAACTCATATGGAGTCTTTCCAATATTTGGTCTTATAAGAACTCTATTTTGAACATGTACCTATTGTATGTACAACTTCCTTCCAAAAAATTTCTGCTACGTTGGCCTCATTTAACATTGCTCTAGCCATATCTTTCACAATTTTTTTTCTTTGTTCCACCACTCCATTTTGTTGTGGTGTTCTTGGGGCAGAATACTATTCTTTGGTTCCATGATCTTCACAATACTCCTTGAATTCACTTGACATAAATTCTCCACCTCTATCTGACTTGAGACACTTAATTCTTCTCTCAGTCTCATTTTCAACCAGCTTTTTGAAAAGTTTGAACTTCTCAAACACTTCCACTTTCTCCTTTAGAAATGTGACCTGTGCCATTTTGGTATAGTCATCAATCAGCAACATAAAATATCTCTCACCAAGCGGTCCTCTTGTCCTTGTAGGACCACACAGATCAATATGAATTATGTCCAAGGGTTTTGTAGTTGAATAGTCCTTTGTAGGAAACTTAAACTTTTTTTTCTTTCCTTGTTGGCATCCTTGGAAGATGGTGTTTTCAAGCTTTGCAATCTCAGGCATATTCCTTACCAAACCTTTTGAACTTATCTTTACCAAATTGTCAAAGTTTTCATGTCCCAGTCTTTTATACCACAACCAAATCTCATCTACTTGGCTAATTATACATGTTTGGCCTTGTACATCACTGAGATTGTATAGATTATTGTTGGTCCTCACACCTTGAGCAATTGATTTACCATTCTTTTTTATATTGCAGCCTTCAGAATCAAATACAACTTTGTATCCATTATCACACATTTGGATGAAACTAAGAAGATTATGTTTCAAATCTTCAATATAGAGCACATCTTTAGTTTTGTTCTTCCCATCTATGCTCAAAATTCCTTTACCATGAATCTTGACAATAGTATCATCACCTAGGCTTATTGATCCTCCTTTTCTCATTTCAAGTTTAATGAATTTCTTTCTATCTCCAGTCATGTGCTTGGAGTAGCCACTATCAACTACCCATAAATATTTTTCCTTTACATGTAGTGGTGTTTGAGCAATCATGGATTGAGCAAAAAATTTCTCTTTCTCCTTCCATAACTTCTTTGGTATCTTTTTAGTCTGCTCTTCTTATTTAACAGAGACTTCAAATTCCTTTTCAACTTTGGAAGATGTATTTTTTCTTCCTCTTAGATTGAGGATTTGGTCTTCTAAATTTTTCTCTACAATTTATAGGTATATGACCATTTTTTTTGCAATTATAACACACTATATTCATGTTAATCAAAGGAGCAAATGAATTTTTTCTTACAAAATTTGTGTTCCTCCTTGGAATGACTTTACACTCTCTAGCCCTATGACCAAATTTTTTACAAGTATAGCAATACCCATTAAAGTATGATGAGTACCTAGTCATGGTGTTTCGTTCAATTGGATGAGGATATATTCTTTGTCTAGGTATCCTTGGATAGTGTACTCTTATGAAACCATCATTTTCTATTCTCTTAGTATTTTTCTTCTTCTTTTGCTAATAAGGAATTGTCCTGTTAACTTTCTTGTCTTCAATCAGTTCCTTCTCTTTAATAGATCTCTTAATTGCAGTTGACTTCTTTTCATCTTTAGAGGCTTCTCCTTTGTCAGATTTCTCTCCACTGAGGACTAATTTTTCTTTTACTCTAAATCTTTCATAGAGCTTTGCAAAGGCATCAACAAAAAAAAAAAATCCCTTTTCAAGTCCCAAGCTCGATTTCTCCTTATTGGCTGGTTTTTTTATTACTTAACAATTCATCAAGAATATCAGTATCTCCTCTTAGTTTCAGAACCTTATTGATTTGATCCTTGTCTTTCTCCAATTATTTTCTTAGAGCAACTAATTTTTCTTCTAACTTCATGCATCTCTCTACTTTAGATTCTAGCTTGGACTTCATTACTTCTTCACCTCTTTTAGTTTCCTCTACTTGTAGTTTTAGATTTGCCACCAGCTTATTTGATTCCTCAAGTTCTTGAGTTACCTTATCATTCTCCTTTTGAGCATTCTTTTTCAATTTCTTGTTTTCTCTCTTAAGATCATCATATTTATCTCTTAACTCATCAAGGTCTTCAAGGGCACTAATTAATTATCCCTCAAGATCAACAACCACTTCCTCTTCTTCTTCATGTGAGTCCTTAACTTTTTCATCCTTTTGATCTTGGATTGCATTAGCCATGAAGAGAAATTATTTATCAAATTCTCTTATAACCAGAGCTTGATCTTGATCCTCATCTAAACTATCACTAGCATCAAAAGCATCACTTTCTTCTTGAATGCATAGACTCTTCTTCTTCTTTCCAAAATTCTTCTTTTTACTATCTCCTTCTTGTTTAGAGTTATCCACTTTATCGTATGGAAATTTAGAAGAAAAATGGCCTACTCTACCACAATTAAAGCATTTGAAGGGTAGCTTACCTTTATTTTTTTTGGATCCTCTCCTTAGTCTCCTTATGAAGTTTTCTTCTTCTTCATCAATTTCTTCAATGTTTGAAACAGTGACTACAAATTTTTCTTTCTTCTCTACTCTATCCTTTCATTTCTCAACAATCTTAAATGAAACTTCTCTTCTAGAAGACTTGGCACTTGGCATTATCATCTCATAAGTAGTAAATATAGCATATAACTCATCTAGAGTTAGTTTATCAATTTATCTTCCTTCTTCAATGGAAAAACTCTAGAGTCATATTTAGTTTCCATCGACCTCAGAACCTTCAACATTACAACATCCTCTTTTATTTTGACACCATATCCTCTAATAGCATTCACTATATCATCAACTCTCAAAAGATAATCTGCAACTTTTTCTTCTTCAGTCATCTGCAAGATTTCAAATTTAACTCTTAGTATTTGTAGCTTTGCCAACTTCACCTCAGAGTCTCCTTAATAGATCTTATTCAGTTTTTTCTAGACATCATAAGCAGTTTCACAATGCATAACCTTGCTATGAATAGAATTATACAATTTGTTCATAATGGTGAACAAAGCTTTTTGATTATTTTCATAGTCCTTATTTTTTGTGGTATCAACAGGAGTAGGAGGAGGAACATATTTATTTTTAACTGACATACAAACATCAAGTCCAAGAGAACCTATGTATCTTTTCATCAAAGATCTCCACTTAGCATAGTTTGTTCCATTGAATCTAGGTGACTTGCTTGAACCTTCCTAACATGCCATTGTGTTTACCTATCCAATATCTACCTGAGCGGATTAGGCTTCTCCTAGGGAACCTAGTGCTCTGATACCAATTGTTAGAACACAATGATCTATTAAGAGGGGGTGAATCAATAGATACTCAAATTCTTAATCTAGAGAGACCTTTTGCAGACTTAAAATTAAAAAATCAAATGTGTAATCCAAAGCATGAATATATATAATACTCACAAGCACAAGAGATATCAACACGTAACACCATATGTACATGGAAAACCCAAGATGGGAAAAACCACAATGAGAAATGCTGTCAGGATCTACTGTCCTAATCTATCCTCACAAGTAATGAAGTTTAGTTATAATTTTAAGAGCTACAACCCTAAGGAAGCTTCAAGTCCCTGTTTAGAAGCTACAACTTTGAGGATGTTGCTAAACCCTATTTTAGGAGCTACAACTCCAAGGAGATCACTATCATCTAATCTGGGCTACAACTCAATACAATAAGGCTACAACCTCTGAAGGATTACAAATTCAAGTATGCATAAGATTGATTATGAAAAACCTATGATGCATCTATTAAGTACATTAAATCTCTCTTTGTTTTGTCTCACACCACTGTAACCAACTTCATGTATATTCAATTTTTTTACTTTTTGTTATAGTAACCTGCTTCAACTTGCAGGCACTTATTTTTTGACTCTCTCTTTGTGTCTTATTTTTTCTCTTTTTAAGCTCTTTCATATCGAAATATCAGTTAGGTTTTTTCACTCTTGCTATCTTCTTCATCAAGTTATGAATCCATCTCAAGCCCTACAATATCAAATTCAAGAATTTTTTTTTTTTCAAAAATTGACTCTACTGCCAAGCGCCAGAGCCAAATGCATTAAATACATTCTCTTGTCAATATGATTGGATTTGATCTTGATCAGATCACCTCTTTAAATTTTCACTGGATTAGATGAATGATTTGACTTTATTCCTATGTCGATTTCCAGATTGGAACCCTTGTTCACACTATTGAGCCATTGTAGATCTCTGCTTTTGAATTTTGGTCATCAATCTTTTCTTTCGTGCCCTGATTCTACGATCCTCGTTCACTGTCATGCTTTTAAACTATGACTGTCAGATAAGCGGTCATTCAAATATCCCTCATTGATCTTGTAGTATTCACTTAACATCATGTATCTCTTTGTTGAGGAGACATTCGGATTCCTCTGATCGATATGGCATTGTCACATCAATGCCATTTACTGCAATAGAAAAATGACCCCCACGCCATTATTTCACCACATGTCACCATCCATTATCATTTCCTTCCACATTTCATTCTTTCATTTGCTTTATGACTGTCATTGATGCACGTCATCCGTACCTTATGAACTCCCATAGTCAACATCACACTCTCTTATAGACATGCCAAAGAGACCTTCTTCATAGTCCTAGTGATATCACTTTGTCTATCTGATGAAGGTTATCATCATTGTATCAAAGTGACACCCATGAAACTCCCTTCAAAATGACTATGTCACTTTGATGAGAAACACAACACTAAATATGCCATCCCAATGTGGGGTCCACACGCTATCGTCACATGTCCACATCATCACCATGTCACTTCTCCATAATCCACAAAAATAATGTGGATTACCATTTACCTAATCTTTTTATGTCATGAATTTTCTTCGTCATCATCCTCAGCAACCTCATTGTGACTAGGTCCCATGATGAATGATACCTTTACATCATTGCATCAAGGAGACAGTATCATGGGTCCCACAAAAACCATTCACTCATGCCAATAAAGCTCTCCTTACTCCTTATCCCTCCATCGATGAGAGTCCTCCCAAACTCCTACCGATACACCAATGTCTCATGGATAAAATGTTCATCTGGTTGTTGTGGAGGCATCAAGGAAAGTCTTGTCGATAAAGATCTTGTTACAACATCGCATGATCGACGAAGAATGGAATATAAGAACCAAAAGTCAAGGGTTATGAAATTTTGGAAACCTATGACTTACCGACCATAAAGACAAGTCCCACTGAAGAGTTCCTTATCATGTCGATGAAACTCAACTTTACTTCTACATCACTGTGTCGAAGAGACATCTCTCATTCTCTCATCGATCATGCACTATCATGTCGATGTGAACCTCAGACCTCGTCAAACGGTTTCCAAGATGTCAGGGGCTAGTCATGGGATGAAAATAATGGGCTTAAGCCATTACTTAAGCTCCTTGCAACTTCTAAACACAAGTCACCATCGAAATAGAACACTCTAATGATATCATGAGTATAAATGAATTAAGGTTTATTTGTAAACCCTAGAATCACCTAAGAGTATAAATAAATCATTTATGGGTGTATTCACCAACTTCTTGACCTACAAAGCACATCATTGGAATTCTCTCAAAAAAACCATATCGAATCTATATCCTATTTCCTCTTCTTTTGTATGGAAAAATCTTAGCAACTTCATGAAAAAACTTACAAAAAATTGATCAACTTTATAATATTTACAAGATATAAACTTTAGCATCATCAATCTACCACACACTTCCAAAACTAGATCCTTTACTCTCACATTCATCCTTTGTCATCATGCCAACAATTTGCATGATTTACACTTTTGACATCAGTGACAACTATATGCCGACAGATCTTGTCCTCCAATTTATCCCAACTAATGGAGGTACGACACTTCCACCCATATAGAGATTCAAACGATGTCATGCCTAAGGATGTATGATAAGATTTTTTGTAAGAAAAATCTACCAAAGGAAAATATTCTTCCCACCTATACTGTTGGTCCATACAATACATTCAGAGGAGGTCTTCGACTACCTCATTCACCCTCTCTATTTGCCCGTCAGTCTAAGGGTGATAAGTCGAGCTCAAATTCAATTTGGTACCCAACACAACATCCAGGGTCATCCAAAACCTTGAGGTTATCCATGTGTCCCTATCAGAAATGATAGTCTCAGGCACTCCATGCAAGAAAAAGATCTCCTAGATAGATTTCTTAGCCAGGTTCAACGATCCATCCTTAAGGCTTTTTGGAATGAAGTGTGCAAACTTAGTCTTATCAATCATGGCCAAGATAACATCATGCTTGTTCTTTCTCAATGGCAACCCCTCTACAAAATCCATACTGATCATGTGCCATTTATACTCAGGTATGTCATGAGGGTACATTAACCTTACTAGATATGCTTGCTCAGCCTTGAATCATTGGTACTTTAAGCATCTGGCTATGTACTCCACTACATCCTTCTTGAGTTTAGGCCAAAAATATAGAGTCTTTAACTTTGTAATCATCTTGGATACTCTGGGGTGTCCTTAATAAGGTTCATTGTGAACCTCTTCTATAACCACCTTTCTCAACTCTCCAAAGTCAATAATATACATTCTTCTTTGATATCTTCAAAGACCATCTGGTTCAATATCATACCCATCGAATCAATGATCTGAAGGATTTACTACTAGGGCACTCTTCACTCTCTCATAGTGCTCATCCCTTGGCAAATTCTAAATCACCTATTGTCTCAAGTTAGACCTTGTTGAGATCATGGTTGCAAGATGTATTCATCTACTAAGAGCATCAACCACTTTGTTCTCTTTTTCCTTTATATATTCAATCCCAAAGTCATATTTGTGAAGGAATTCCAACCACCTTCTCTTTTGTGTATTAAGGTTTGGTTGGGTAAACATGTATCTCAATCCCAAGTGGTCTATCTTGAGTTCAAATGACTTTCCCAAAAGATAGTGCCTCCACATCTATAAGGCATGAACTATTGCAGCCAATTCTAAATAATGAGGCACGTAGTTTACCTTGTGTTGCTCAAGCTTCCTTGATTCATATGCTACCACTTATCCATCTAACATTAATACTACTCCCAATCCATCTCCTGAAGCATTTGTGATTACTCTGAATCTCCCATTAGGATTAGGGATGGTTAGCACTGGTGTTGTCATGAGCCTCTCCTTCAAGAGTTGGAATGCCTACTCACATTTCTTGGTCCATTAAAACAACATTCCCTTCCTTTGGAGTAAGGTAATAGGAGATTTAATATGGGAGAACCCTTGCACAAACTTCCTATAGTATCATGCGACGCCCAAAAAGCTATAGACTTCAGACACATTTTGAGGCACTGGCCATTCCACATTGACCTTGATCTTCTTGGGGTCTACAAAGAATCCTTCAGCTGAAATGATATGGCCTAGATAGTGCACCTATTCTGATAAAATTAAAACTTGGAAAACTTCCCAAAGAGTTTCCTTTCTCTCAATCGCTGAAAAACTATGCTCAAATGTCTATCATGCTCTTCAACAGTCTTTGAGTAGACTAAAATGTTGTCAATGGAGATCATAACAAAGTCATCCAAGCAATCTCTGAATACACTATTCATGAGGTTCATAAAGGCTACTGGTGCATTAGTTAAACCAAAAGGTACCACTGTGAACTCGTAATGTCCATATCGAGTTCTAAATGCAGTCTTTGGAATATCTTCTTCCTTAATTCGCAATTGATAGTACCCTGACTTGAGATCAATTTTAGAGAATATTGCCACAAATTTCATTTGGTCAAACAAATCATCAATCCACAGGAGTGGATATTGGTTCTTTATGGTCACCTTGTTCAACATCTGATAATCTATACACAGATGTAAAGTTCCATCCTTCTTTTTCACAAAAATAATTGGCGCTCCCCAAGGAGACACACTGGGTCTTATAAGTCATTTATCCAACAATTTCTTTAACTGGGCCTTCAACTCATAGAGTTCTATGGTGGTCATCCAATAGGGTGCCTTGGATTGAGGCTTAGATCATAGAACAAGGTCGATAGAAAAGTCAAATTCCCGCTTCGAAGGCAACTCTGTAAGTTCGTCAGGGAATACATCTTGGAACTCCTTGAGAATAGGATAGTCATCTAAATAAGGTTCCTTTCTGTTAGCATTACTGCCATGCACTTTACAAATTTCACACCCCTTTCGACAAGCCTTCTTAAGTTGCATCACAAAAATATGTCTAAGCTCTAAGGGTCTCTGCATTCAACAAACCTCGACTAGGTTTCCATAATCATCCAGATAGTTGACCACCTTATCCACACAGTTCACTATAGCCATATGCTCAGTTAACCAATTTATTCCCAAAATTACATCATGTGAGCCTAAAGGTGCCACATACAAGGTTGAATTGAGTTTAAAAGGTTGGAATCTCTAACTCAATGCAAAAGAGATAGGTATCTACCCTTCGCTTTGCTCGATTACCATACTGGGGTATCCATGAATTCTCCATGTATCTAGGTCTAATGGGTATCTTGGATATTATTATAGGATCTATAAAAAATTCAATAGCTTCAGTATCAATTAAAATAGAGACAGATTGGCCATAGAGATTACCTATCAACTGAATTGGCAAGGCCTGATACTCTGTCTATTTGTTACCCACTACAGTGTGGATTTGGTGATGTTGAGTTTGTTGGTAGCTTCCTTCCTTCTATGACTTCGATCGCTGAGGAAAATTCGAGGCATAATGATCACCTCCAAAAGTATAACATCCATCACGAGACCATTTGTGACCTCCTAGCTTGTCCTCTCTAAAGCCCTTTTGCTTATGGTCGTCTTTACCCTTATTTTTATTTGCCTTCTTTCTCTTTCCACAATTACCATCTTCACCCTTTTCCTATGATTCACTTCCCCTCTTTAGATTATAGATTTGATGGCTCTTGTCTCCTTTATGAAATAAATTTTTCCCATATCGCGACAAGATTTGATTTGTTACAAAGATTGGATAACTTCTGCAATTTCTATTCCTGTTTGGTGGCTTTCAGGAAGACTTTATTCATGGTTTGAGGTTCATGCATATCCACTCCAGCTCCTATGTGGGGTTAGAGTCCTATTATAAATTTTTGGATATGAAACCATTCATCTCCCTGATACTGAGGCACATATTTCAACAAGTTGGTGAACTTTTCCCTATACTAAATCAGAAACATATTTCCCTAGGTTAGGTTCTAAAATTTCTTCACTTTCTTATTAAAGAAAAGTTGTGGTAACCATCTCTTCCTAAAATATTAGAGGAAGAGTTCCCAAGTGATCTCAGTAGGCTAAATATTTCGCTCTAAATTCTCGTTATCCCACCAAGTTGTTACTTCACCTGAGATCTAATGCGTAGCCCATGGTACCTTAGTCTATTCAGAAAGGTTATAGAGCCCAAAGTATTTTTCCATCTCTATAGTCCAATCCTTAGCTCCTTCTCTGATAGCCTTACCATCAAACTTGGGTGGTGCTACTCTTTTGGGGTCTTTCCCAAGCTCTTTCTCAATTTGTCCTCATGGACCTTCCCTTGGACCACCATCTCCTTGATTGGCTTATGCATTCTTATGATCTTGGTCCTTGTGTTCCACTCATACTTTTTGCTCTATATGATCTATGCAAGAATCTTGATGGTTTAGAAGCTCTAGTTCATTTTCTCCAACCTCTTGTTAGGTCCGTTATCGAAACCACTACCACCCATCTCTTGCTTGGTGGTCACCATGTCATCCTAGACTTATCCTACAACACATTCATTTTTATCGCATCTCAACATAGGTTTCTACGAATAAAGGTTCTTATTCTACATCACATAATTTTTCATATGCATACATCCCTCATTCTAGAAGACATACACATTCATGCATAATACACACATTTTGGAGTCCTTATTTTGAACACACGAAAAAATATTATCTAATTTTATTAATATTTAAGGTGAGTCAATAGACCCTTATTTAGAATAGGCTTCTTCTTACATCATTCTGATTTCTCGACATTAGAAAGAGGACATTCCTTTGGGTCCTCATCTGAATTTACATCAAACTTTATTGAAGAGGATGGTTGAGCATGCAGTCTCTCCTTTTCCTCTTTAGTCAACAAGGGCGCATTAGGTCCACACCCTAGGGGCCAGTCTCGGATTGCAGAAAGCTTTCTAATCTTAGGTGTTCACTTCTCCTCAAATTTCTAGCCTCTCTATCACTTGAGTTGTGTAAGGGCCTGAGCTAGAGTTCTGTCATCAGGATTTCTTATTGAACCTTTGTCTTGGAATTTTATTCCTTTACGTCATTCTTACGTGAGGTTCTAACAATTTTCCCTTTCCTTCATCCTACCTTTGACCTTCCCATACCTACATTCAATCCAGGCTCAGTCGATTCTCAGGACAACTAAATTCTTCGTCAATTGTCAACTACCCCTAGCCAACTATGGTAGACTCAAAAGGCCTAGTGTTGAACCCTAAGCTCTAATACCAAATGTAATAACGCATCCTAAATTATTACTTAATTAATATTATTGTAAATGAAACATGAATATATTCCAAATTAAAAGGATAACTAGTGGCTAAAGTCAATCATAGCTATACATGTCCATTTAAAATGAGTCAAAGATTCATATATTCACTTCAAAAGTCAAATTACAATATCAGTTTTAACTTGGCTTCTAAGGCCACAAAGTCATTACATTGTACACTTTACATCAACTCTATGAATTTATTACATAAAGTTACATCTAAGACTAAAATAGTCTTGTGAACAACTAAGGTTCTTCTTGATGGTCACCTCTAGTGGTGGATGAGAACATGGTTGAAGTGCTTTACCACCCAACCACAAAGCTTACACTTCCCTGAAATTCTACCGACTTGAAGGATGTCCAACCTTGTACAAAAAGTTTAGCAAGAGAAAAATCTGCAAGGTGGAATCTATTGTGTGCCCATACATCAACATTCACTTTCTATCTACAAGTTAGAAAAGAAAATGCAAGATCTATGCTAGCAATCGAAGAGAGTGATATCATAGATTTCAACATACAAAATGAACCTTATTGCTTGGCCAATCATATTAAATGTGTTGCAACAAAAAAAAACAATAGGTTCTGGTAAAGCAAACCTATACTCTCTTAAATCTATTTCAGAACCCATCTCAGAAGGTAAATTTCTACAATACAACATCTCATAACAACTATCTACCCTCTAGAAACATCTACCCTGAGGTGCTCTAATCTCCTTAGGTATCAATGTTTCATTCAAGTATTAGAATATTCTTTCACATATGTCTTCTAAAAGAAGAATCATATTACTAATTTACTCTCTAAGTAGAAATCAAATTTATGATTTAGTAGAGTAATTCAACAATCAGTCATATCATTCTTACGACTCTTATATACATTTCATCATAAGCATTATCCTTTTTTAAATTAAATAAGAATAAAAGAAGGTATGTCACAAGTATGTGTATGTACATAGATGAAGTCTATGTGCATACACATATATGTGCCTACTTAAGTTTTAGATTTGTGCATACATTCTAAAATAAATTATTAAATCAGATTGAAATCATTAAATAATATTCCATTTGATGTTTCTATTGTCAAAAATAAAGAATCAGAACAAGTCTATATTAATAGTTTCACACATACTGTTGTTTCTTTTGCATTCTCACAAAACTGTGATACTCTAACATTGTTGTTTACATAAGAAAATTCATCATTTAAACATAACCAGTACTTTTTCCTACTAAACAGTTATAAGTCAACCTATTTATTAAAGAATGTTCATTGTTTACAACTATTCAATGATGTTCCAGCTAAACAGTTTAATGAACAAGACTGTTTTCAACTATAGAGATAACTTTACAACAAATCAATGTAATTTGCAATAGAACATTCACTGTTTCAGAGTAAACAATTATATTAAATGATATTAAATGTTTTTTTCCAACAGAGTGTTCACTGACAACTACTTTATAGTGTTTTCTCAGACTAACATTTTATATTTATGACAAGTCTATATCGTTTCCGACAAAACATTCTCTATTTGCAAAAAAAAATGCAATGCCATTAAAATTTCACAAACAATTGAGGCTAACCCAGCTTCATTCATGAAGAATAGAGTGCCCACTATTCATCATTTCAAAAACATAATCAATGTTGGAAATTCATCGACAAAAAAGTGAGAAATGAAAGAAATTGGATCATATGTAATTTTTAAGAAAACATATAATACAAATACTCAGACGACTTCAAGTTTCTTGACTAAACTATTGCTTCCATGATTATAAGCAAGCATTCTTTGGTCACTCTAGAAGCAGCTACCCCTTATATATACATGTTACAATTCTTCCCTAATAAACAATATCATATTAGGAAATGCCCATGTAGGCTTACTGGTTTTTACATCATAAATATTTCAATAATCAACATGCAGACTTGTGTTTGTAATATACTCAAGAATCAGCTCATCAATCCTTTAAATCAAACTAGACAAGGGCATGGTGAGTCTACATTTAAAACATTTCCATTACTCCTATCGAACGAGACCAACTTCATAAAAAAAATATAGTATAGATACATAGGTAATGTTCTTACAATCACTTGTTTATACCCCGTCCTTTATCAACCCATCCAATAATGAGTATCATTATTTACAAAAGAAAGTACAGGTATCATTTCCATCCCATAGGATCGATAGTCGATCCTCCTCAAGGATTATTCTATGCTAACTTACACAGTCATTCAAAATGAAAAAATTGGATATCCATTACATGGCTAGCACCATCGTGCGATATCAAATGATAGTTGATTAGTTAAAGGCTCAAAGCCTCAGCCTTGGTCTATTGTTAGCTAATAGTGGCTCTAAACTAAAATGGAATTACATGCAGGGTAGGGTCGTTGGTCATGCGACCCCTCAAGGAGGTCGACCAAACACTAACATTCGGCTTGAGGTCATTCCTAACACAGACACAAAGCTTCACATTTTATTGTGCTATCGAATCATTTGACAAAATAAATGAATACTTATAGCAAGTATTGGTGGTGATAATAAAATCAAACTTATTCTAAGGGAAATCAATTTACCTTCAAAGTTGAGCTTTTATGAAGTTTCCCCCAGATTTTTCCTTCCACAAGCACTTTTCTCTGCTTTTTTCCCTCCAAACTAGTTGAATCCCTTCGCTGTGACTTTTCCTTCACTTTTCAATTAAAAAATGGAAACATTCTTGCATTTACTGGCATTGCCATTATGCTGTTATTTTCTTGTCATCGACCACTATCTTATTTGAATATTTCCATTATTCTTATGGTAGGCCAACACGTCCTTTGTGGGTTGCCTTCTGATTTCATTTTGATTTTTAGATAGTCCAATTTGGGATATTATTGGTTATCAAATTCAATTTTTTGAATGGTAAAATAAATGTGTATACATATATATGTATACGTATATATATACATATATATATAATATTTATATATGTGTGTATATATATGTTCTTATATGACTCATTTATATTTACTATGTTCGTTCTTCATTGATGTATGTATATATCTATATATACATACACACACACACATATATATTTATGTATTCACTTTTATTTACATACATGTATATATATGTGATATATATATATATATATATATATATATATATATTCATGTATAGATTCTTTATTTGAAGAAGCTTATGAGTTACATATGCTTTCATTTAATTAAATAAGGAACTTTAATTTCATCTCGAGCATCCATATATATATGTGAACTAAGAGGGATTTTTCTCTCTTTTGTTTAATCATTCTTTAAAAATTTGCACTTTCATTTTCTTCCAAATTCTTAAAAAATCAGAGTTTGGTAGACAATTTAAATTACATGCCATTCATTTGCAATCAATGAGACAATTCAAATCATGAAATTGTGTTCTTCTATACAAGCAAAAATAGTCTAAATGCAAGTCAATATGCCATTTGTGGTGTGTGCACCTAGATTCCAACTGGCTTACCGTTAGATCTAGCTAAACAATCCTACTTCAACCATGCTCTTGTCCTTCAATCTATCACCCTGCAACTGCACACACTTGCACTTGCAAAATTTATTAGTAATGTTCAGTTCTTAATAATATATAAGGTCATTTTCAAAAGATCGCATAGTCAACATTAATCAACTTCTTTTCATCTATTTTCTGAAAATTTCAAATTTTTCATTTAATATGATATTGAATTTCTTCAATAATTCAATTTTCCATATTATAATTAATATGCAATAAAATTGTGTTATGATAGTAGATACATAGTGTGGCAACAAAAAAAGTATCCCTTTACTTTTCCTTGCTTATTTGGGCCCTCCTTGTTAAACCGAACTTAATGTTGCCTTGATTTAGTGTTGTAATGTGTTTGACACATTCACATTAGGTCTTGGGCCCTTGTGAACTTAATGAACTTAATTAAACCTTATTTAAGGTGTTGTAAAGTGTTGTAACACACTTTCACACTTTTCTAGGGTTTTCATAAATAATTGGGCTTCTTTATGCTTTAATTGGACTTATTTTACATCCCCAGGACTTAATTAACACATCTTTTTTAGGACAATCCCGACACAAATCAACATCCAATCATAATTCAGGTGTTTTTAGGTTGTGTATCCTAGATTTAGTGATCTGGGACTCATATGCCACCTTGGGAGTATGAGTCCCACCTAGGGTTTTGGGTCTCGATCCTGATTTTACACCTTCCTAAGCATTTTTGAAAATGGTCCCATAAATTATGCCTAATAGGTCTCATACACCACCTTGGGCATATGAGTCCCATGTGGCCCAAATTTAAAATTAATTAAAATTATTGGTGGTATTTTATTCTCCTAGATTTGATGCCAGTTTGTGGTGTTGTAATTTCAAGAAATTTGGAATAATTGAGTATAAATACAAGGTTCTTTCACTCATTTTCACCTAAGACTTTTGTGGGAGCATTCATAATAGCAAGTTTGAGTTCACAAGAGAATTCAAGTGTTTACAAGAGCATTCAAGTTCATTCAAGGGAATATTATCAAGCATTTTAGAGCATTATTCAAGCATCAAACATCATGTCAAAGTCTTCATGTATCATGTTTGTTTTTGAGCTAACAATTGTGATGTAGGGTTCATGATTCAAGCTAGAATTTCATTCAAGATCTATCCTATTCAAGAAAGATTCAAGATATACATCCATTGGAGCGACTTCATACATGTTTGTAGCACTTCATTGCTAGGGATTGGTGAGTTGCAACATCATATTTTTTTCATTCATCATTCTCCATTCTTATTTCATTTCATTTTGAGGTTTGATTACCAAAATGGGGTTTGACCAAGGAAAACCCCTTTCCACTAACAAAACAACATTTTTCCCTCTCTTTAGTGTGTGAATTGTAGGTTTAGGTTGGAGACACATTGAAGAGAAATTTTGGAGAAAGTTGTCAAAGTTTTCACCTTACATTGAAGACTTCTAGAGGCTGCAAATCAGGGTTTTAGATCCAGAAATCAATTGAGAAGTGTTAGAATCAAACATGCTCTGATACCATGTTAGAATTGGATATGGATGCCAAGATCTATGGACTAAATGGAAAGCACAAAGAAGAGATAAAATAATGTGACAAGAATAAACTATATTCTCATCCATATGATTATGATATCAATGTACAAATGTAGTAGAGACCCCTTGGTTATATAGCCAAGGTGAGAACATAGAAGTGCATAAGATTATGACAAGCATCTTAATCTTATGACATGAGACAACAATGAAAAGCTATCACTCCACCTAAAGTGGAAAGGTGATAATGTGATAACCACCACAAAAAGTGGATCTACCACAAAAGGTGAAAACCTAATCACATGATATGTCCATGAAAGGTGGAAGTCATAAAGTAATAAGATGATAAGTCCACCAAAGGTGGAAATTCTCCAACAACTCCTATGTGGTCCCTAAGTAAACTTAACTAAGGTGTAATTATGACCTAGGACAAGGTACAAGACATTTAATTACACCAACAGGAAGTATAGAGCAGACATTGAACAATGAAGACCAAATTCAGACTTGGAATTTCTAGAAAACCTAACTGGACTAATACACTAGTTTTGGTGTATGAGTCCCAGTTAGGTCATTTTTCAGGTTTTGCAGTTTCAGACACCCTTTTGTCAGATTTTAGTTTTTGCCCACAAACCCTAATCTGGGACTAAATCACCCAAAATGGCATATGAATCTCAATAGGCTTTAAAATTAGTGTTTTTAACATTTCATTCCTTCATCCATTCATCTCCAGATTTCCAGGTGCACACCCTTTATCTTCCAGCTTTTTGTTCTAATTTCCATGCATTTTTAGGTCATTTAGTGAAAGATTGCATCATACTAGGTTTAAGCATTTTGATTTGCATTTCATTTGTCTTTCCAAGACCGATATTGGTGGTGAAACCCTATTTGGTTTACAATCAGACCCTAGGATAGCCCTATTGCAAGATCTCTTTCTCCTTTGCATATTTTAGATTGAGATCTTTAGGGTTTCCTTTCAATGAAATAATTGCAAAAGTGGGTTTTTCTCTATGTTCGAAACCATACAAAAGCCAACCCCATTTTTTTTGTTGTTTCATTTTGGTGAAATTGCATTTAGAAAATTTCATTTTTTGATTTGGAGTCCATCATCATCCTAGATCTAGCTTGCATTAACTTCGCATTAGGGTTTGCATTAGTTAATTGGCTTTCTAGGGTTTCTAATTCTTGCATTATTGAAAGTGCATATAGGTTGCATTTTTGCATCTTGCATTATTGAATTTCTCTTAAATTTTCATTTCCACTTAGCCTAGACATTGCCCAAACTAGAAAGCATAAAAATCACTTAATTTTTTTGAAAATTGTGAAAAAAAACCCCACTGGGATTCATATGCCCCTCTAGGCAATTTAGTCCCAATGTGCATCTAAAACTGTCTTTTACAGCATCAAAAACCTTGTTTCTACACTTTTGTTTTCTGCCATTGGTTATTTGTTTCAGTTGGTTGAGTTTCAGTTACATGCATTTACAACATTTCATTTTTAGATCATTGCATACTGTAATCAGTAAATTACCTTGTTTGAAATCTGAAAATTGCATTTACACATTTCATTCTAGGTCTTTACATTGCATTGTAAGTATCTTTCCATTTTAACTTTGCATAGATTATTGTTCACAAATGTTAGTTTCAATCTTTTCCAAGTTTGCAAAGAAAAAGTTAGTCAATAAGCATATTAGTCATTCATTCAATACATTCCCTAGTTATGAGAGTCTCTTAGTGCAAGAGAGTGAAAATTTTGATGATTTCCTTAAACCTACACCCCCTCTTATATATCCTATTTTTGAGGTAAAATCACAAAGCTATGTCACACTTTATAAAGGAAATGGTCAACACTGATCCAACTTTTAAACTTGAATCACTAAAAAGTGGCATATATGTTTTGAATTTTGAAATGATGTAAACTAGTAAAATATGTATTTTTTAGTATATTTAATGTTTTTATTTAAAAAATAAAATAAAATTATTTTACACTAGTTTTTAATAAATTAACACTATAATTTAGTTGTTGATAAAATCATGAAAAAATGAAGTTGTATGGAACGTCAAGCTTTTTATAGTAATTTTTTTTTCTTTCAAAATTTTTCTATGTATTTATAACTTAAAACTTTAGTACATGCATATATTTTTTTCCAATTTTGATAAATATATATTTTTAAATAAATATTAAAATGTGCGTGAATCAAAAAATAATTATTTTCATCGAACATCAACTTTCAAATTAAATATGTATCTAAAATGGAAAAAAAATTATACCATCTTGAAATAGATTCTTTTAACTAGTGCATCATATTTTTTCAAAATTTTAAATATTTTTTAGTATTTTTCCTTGGCATGGTAATCAACCTAATATTTTGTGTTGATAACCTACTTTTAGTAAAAATAAAAAATAAAATAATAATTTTAATTAAACTACTAAAATAAATATATTTTTGAAAACTACACTTATGGATCTACAAAAGGGTATTTTTATATTTTAAAAAAAATGTTATTTACATTAGTAGGAGTTATTGAAACTTCAAGTTTTTCAACAAAAAAAAAAATTGGTAAATTGGACTCATAGTGGTGCTCCATATATTTTTAGCCAACAATTTTAGTTGAGAAAGTTGTGGAAGTATCTAACTTAACTAGAATGAATCTTACTAGATCATATGTTTGACCAAAATTGATTTTTAGTTAGAAATACTTATTAAGTTGTGTTGATAAGTTGGCTAAAAGTGTGACACAAATTTGTACTTTTACCCTATGGGAATGATGTGATGATAGAAGAAGATGAAAATATAGACAACCTTGATGATCATAGTTCCTCTTCTCCTAATACCTCTCCTACATGTGACAAAGGTATTTAGGTGTTAGAAGATGCACTCATTGAGAATCATGACATTGTTGAAAGCTCCTCTTCTATAAACTCTCCTACATTGGAAGATATTATAGCACAAGAGAATGGAATCATAGACACATTTCTAAATATCACCTTACCTACTTTCCATTCTCTCATTTCTTGTGAGAATGATTTAGTGGAAGAGGATGAGATTGTAAATGATGAGGATATGTTAGTGTTAGATGATCAAACCTCTAAGGTCTATAACAACCCTCTTTATGATCCTTCCCCTGCCTATCCTATTTTGCAAGACATTAGGGAACAAATGAATGAAATCATAAATGATCATGAAAATCATATGTTTTCTTCTTCTACTATCTCTCCTAGTTGTGAAGAAGATACTTTGATCGATGAAAGTCATGAGAATCTTAGTTGTCCCTCTTCACCTAGGGAAACCCTTACTAAGCAAGAAAATTCAACCATTTATCAATCCTCTACTTGCGATGAAGTCATTTTTGAAGAACCAATCCTTGAATGTCAAGAAAATTTGGTTTTTAGTTCTCCTAACAACTCTCCTCCTAGGGAGGATATCATGGTGCAATAAAATGACAACAATAGTAATGTGGCTTCCTTAGGTGATGGTAAAAATTTGATTTTAGATTACCCTTTATTAGAAATACATCAAACCAAGACCGCTGAGGTTATGAATGCATAAGTGTCCATTAGATCCCCTTTGACTAATGGACCTCCTACATACCCTGTGGGACATCCTTTGAACCCTCTAGTTCTTTACCCACCCTCACAATGACCGCAAACTCAAAACAAACCTAAACTTATCTTTTACCCACCTAAGAATATTTTTTTACAACAATCAAATTACAATACCATTTCTCATACATATAACACTAGAAAAAATCCACAACCAATACAAACACCTTCAACATCTCTCCCACTGCCTAACCATATCTTACCATTTCCTCCTCATTTTCCTTCACAAAGTGGAAAAGAGTACAATCTTGTTGAACAACTTAAGAACAATCCTACTAAAATATCATTATGGGGCCTTATTCAAGCCTTCCCTCACTATCATAACATGATTCAAAGTGTTTTACAACAAGTTCCTATCCCTTCTAATGTGCAACCGAATGATATAGAAACCATGATTTAAGGAATAAATGTTGGCATTTTTTTCCACCAAAGTGAGCTCCCTCCTTTGGAAGTGCAAAAACAAAATAATGCTTTCACAATAATAGAACAAGGATAAATAAAACCCTTTTTGACAATGGCTCAACCCTGAATGTGTGTAGTGTAACCCTTTTGGATAGGCTTGGTGTGGATAAATAAAAAATTCAACCTGGCTCTATCTATTAAGGTATTCGACAATGTAGGAAAACAATAGCTTGGTGACATGATCACTTTACCTATTACAGTTGGAAAGGCCACATTATAAACATCAATCTATGTTATTCCTCGCGATATTTCATACAATCTTATTTTAGGTAGACCATGGATTCATGCAATGAATGGGGGTGCCTTATACTCTTCATTGTAAAATAAAATACATCTACAACAACAAAGTGTACACACTCGAAGTTGACCCCGAACCAAACAATTGTTTAAACATTGAGAAAAACAAAGCGAATCCTTTGAAAACACTAACACCAACTACACAAAACACTAACACCAACTACACAAGAAGAACCTGTGCAACAAAAGACAAATAAAAACATATTGAAGAAATCACAAAGCTATTAGAATATGATTGGGGTTCCTTAGACTTCGAACCAACATTCATGGAAAAATACAAGATCATAAACAAAAACTCTAAAAAGGGAAAAGAAAAATCAGTAATTTAAACATAAAATTCAGAAGACCCTTCAAAAGTATCCACCTCAACCACTTTAGAATAGAAGACAACAAATAACTCAAAAAAAAATGATGAACTTAATTATGAGCAACCACTGAATCCAAGAGAGATGAAAAATATTTATGGAAAATGTTATGAACTTATGGAATAATTGGGATATAGTGGAAAAGGATGTGGTGCTAGAGAACAAGGTATCTATGTTCCTATATATTCTCACACGCTAGAAAAGACAGTGGTCTTGGCTATTGTCCCTCGAACGAAACAAACAAGCCTTCACTTAATATCAACACTATTACAAAATTCCCTTCTAAGCCAAATTTAACATTAGTGTATCCTGAATTGATAGACACTAGTGGTCTTGATTGTTATCCTTTGAAAAGAACATAAAAGTCCTTTCTTAACATTAATATCATCACACAAAACAATTATGATTCAAATTTGATAGATTTTACACCCTCCTGTAAAGGAAAGTACAAAATCTTGCAATCTAAAGAGTCTTGTATAAGTATGACACCTAATACTAAGCAAGAGGTGTCTTTGTCACAAAATAAAGGAACGTTTTCTACTTTTTATAAAGAGAGTATCTTGTCGAGAATCCTCTGAGATCATTTGATATCCCTCTCTCTAAGAACACAAAAGAAATTTTACTACAAGAGCTCATTTTGTGCATATCATAGAGTTCATGGTCATGCTACTAATGAATATAAGGCTTTGTGTAATACAATTTGACATCTTGAGGAATATGGTGCTCTTCCTTGTGTTGAGGCACCCATTTCTTATAATTGACATTTATTTTCATCATATTCAACTTGTCCTTGTCCTACATTAAGTGGGGGAAAGGGGTTAAGTTGCCTTGTCCTTGAATGCCACTTGTTGTCTCTTTTGGCTAGTTGACCACCTTTCATGTACATATAAGATCAAGCTTGGGATGTGGATAACATGCCTTAAGTTGGCTCGCATGTGGCATACTAAGTTTTAAGAGAAACCCCTCTCTTTTCCTTTCTTTTTGCATGACGTAGCTTTATTTAGAAACATATGACTTGGCATAGGCCTTTCCAAGTTAGCTCTCGTGTCTTCTTTATTGTTAGCATTTATCATTGTCTACTTTAAAGTAATTGCTCATAGAATGGTGTTTAGCAATTTCTCTAAAGTGGGGAAATGCATTGGCATTATTCTTTTGCATTTCATGTTTCATGGTGTAGTCTTCTTGCTTCATGCAATTTGTCTTTCGCTTTGTGGATGACATTGTGTGTGATTTCCTTCAAGAACATGATCTCTCTTAGTATACTATATTCCTCTTAGTGGCTTGATGCAACACACTGCATCCCCTAGGTTGAAAATCTTTTATTTTTTGATTGGTCCTTTCTTGGAGACATTAAGAACAATGTCCCCTAAGTTAAAGACCTTACATGAATTAAGCAAGACTCCTTTGAATGTTCCCTATTGTTGCATTTTCATTTTTCAGTTATATGGCCACCTTGCATAATACACTTTGCATGCATGTGGAGTTATCTTGTTTGTTCATGAGTTCCAAGCATACGAAGTTTTGCTTGCCTCATGAAGCTCAAAGTTCATTGTTGTGTGGCACCTTATCAAATTTATTAGGAGGTATAACTTTGGAATGGTTTTATGGGAAGCCCAACAGAGGCATGGCATTACCTTAGCCACTCACGTGTGCATGTGAGTGCATATTAGTCATGTGTGTATGTTTATCACCTTCTTGGATTACTCACCTAGTGGACAACCTAAAGTTTTGTTGCCTCTGAGTGAGCATGTGTTTTTCAAAAAAATAGCCTAGATCTAATCCACATTTTGATGGACAAATGATTGAAGCATGATCCACCCCTATTTTTCCTTTATTCTTAATTTCTATTTTGTCTTTGTCAATGTATTCTTGTGCCTTTTTACTTCTCTTTATATCATTGGCATGTGTGACCTTTTGTGCCTATGTTGGTTTTTCATAGGATCTTGATTCTAGGGGCTTGATCACCCCCCTTGATCTTTGGCATCCTATCTTATTGGCATTGGTGCACTTGGACCCCTCTTAATGTGTGTTTGTCTACTTTAGTGTGAGTTTGAATAAATTTCATCCTATCACTAAAGTGGGGGCTAGATGTGGCTACAAAAAAAAATCCCTTTACTTTTCCTTGCGTGTTTGGGCCCTCCTTATTAAACTAAACTTAATATTTCCTTGATTTAGTGTTGTAATGTGTTTAACACATTCACATTAGGTCTTGGGCCCTTGTGAACTAAATGGACATAATTAAACCTTATTTAAGGAATTTTAAAGTGTTGCAACACACTTTCACACTTTACTAGGGTTTTCATAAATAATTGGGCTTCTTTATGCTTTAATTGGCCTTATTTTGCATCCACAATCCTTAATTAATGCATCTTTTTGAGGACAATCCCGACACAAATCAACATCTAATCATAATTGAGGTGTGTTTAGATTATATGGCCCATATTTAGTGATTTGCAACTCATATGCCACCTTGGGCATTGAAAGGTGGAAAATTTTGTGCTCTCCTACCTTTAGGGGTTCTAGGACCTAAAAGGGGCAATTTTCACTAACTTTCACTCAAGAACAAACCCTTGAGATCTCAATGCAAAAGAGAAGGAGATCTTGAAAAATGGTTGTCCTAGGGGCTGAATATGATCTTATGAGGGGTTCACCACCAAGTGTAAACTTGGAAAAGACAATGAAATGAAAAACCCTAATTGAATGCAAACTAACACTAAATGACCTAGAAAAGTTAATGAAATGCAACAAAAAACTGTAAAATAGAAAGTGTGCACCTGGAAATTT
The DNA here is from genome assembly GCA_007115665.2 of Sequoiadendron giganteum. Classification (NCBI taxonomy): domain Eukaryota; kingdom Viridiplantae; phylum Streptophyta; class Pinopsida; order Cupressales; family Cupressaceae; genus Sequoiadendron; species Sequoiadendron giganteum. The sequence continues at coordinate 176,913,203 of CM021107.1, read as the reverse complement.
AGAGAAGGTTGAATGGAGATCTAAATCACTAGAAAATATACTATCAAGGATGACTAGGACTCATTCACCAAGCTGGCGAATTGGTCCAATTTTTGGGAAAATGTGCAAGAACAAAAATCTGCCAAAAGTATATCCAAATCTGCAAAATCCTGAAAAATATACTGGAACTGGAACTCATTTGCCAAAAGTGGTGAATCATTCCAGTTGGGATCTTTTTCTACTTTCAAAGCTAATTATTCCCTTCTCTGAATACTTTGTTCCTCTTGATTGGTTTCTGATCTGAATCTCAAATTTGCAACCTACGGGTCTTCTCCAATGCTCTCCAAGGCTTGATGACAACTTTGACAACTTTAGATGATTTGTAACTTTTCTCCAATCTTGCTCCTTATGAAATGTGCAATCTAAACCTACAAATCAAATTCAAAGGAGAGGGTAAAATGTTGTTGGTTTATTGAATAGGGTTTTTCCTTGGTCAGACCCCTTGTTGGTAATTAAACCTTGAAATGAAAGAAAATGTGAATGGAGAATGATGAATGAACAAATAACAATGTTGCGACTCACCAAACCCTAGAAATAAGGTGTTGCAAATATGCTTGAAATGGTTGCAATGGATGTGGTTCTTGTGTCTTGATTGATTGATGTTGATCTTGCCAGAAACACTTGTTTGAATCTTAAACCCTACATCATAATTGTTAGTAAAATAACAAACACGATATATGAAATCCTTGGCATGATGATTGAAACTTGAATTCTACTCTAAAATTATTGATAATCTACCCTTGAATGCTCTTGTGAATGCTCAAATTATCTTGTGAACTCTCTTGAATGCCAGGTCATAATATGAGTGAAAGAACCTTGTATTTATACTCAATTATGCAAGAATTCCCAAAATTACAACACTACAAGTCGAAATTAGATCTAGGAGAATAAAATCCCTCCAAAAATTTGAATTAATTTTAATTCTAGGCCACACGAGACTCATTCGCCCAAGGTGGTGAATGAGTACCATCAGGCATAATGTATGGGACCAAAAATTAAAAGTGCTTAGAAAGGTTTGAAAATCGGTTCGGGGCCAAAAGTTCTAAGTGGGACTCATTCGCCCAAGATGGCGAATGAGTTGCAAATCACCAAATCTGGGCCACACAAGCCAGAAACACCTAAATTATGATTGGTTACTGATTGGTGTCAGGATTATCCTTGAAAATATGTAATAAATGAGGCTTGTGGATGCAAAATAGTGACAATTAAAGCATAAGAAATCCTAATTATTAATGACAAGCCTAGAGAAATGTGAAAGTGTGTTACAACACTCCAAAAAAGGCAAGATTAATGTTGATTTAAAAATAGGTTTATTGTGCTTAGTTGTTTGATAAAACCCTAGAAAAGTGTGAAAGTGAGTTATAACACTTTAGCAAGGTACCATTAATATCCATTATTTCACAAGGGTCCAAGTCCTAATTTGAATGTGTCATCCACATTACAACACTAAATCAAGGCAACCTTAAGCCAAAATCCACAAGGAGGGCCCAAAAAAGTGTGAAAATGTAAAGGGATACATTTTTCTACACTAAATTTAGCCCCCACTTTAGTGAGAGGGTGAACTTGCTTCAAAATCACACTAAAGTAGACAATCACACATCAAGAGGGGTTCAAATGTACTAATTCCAATAAGATGAGACAGCAACAATCAAGAGGGGTGATCAAGCCCCTAGGATCAACATCCCATGGAAAACCAACATAGGCACAATACAACACACTTGAGGAGTATGTAAAGAATAGCGAAAAATCACAAGCATATACTGCCAAAGATGAAAGCGAGAAAAGGTAAAAGATAAAAGAGAATTGAATCAAGATTTGATTGTTTGTCCATCCTGGTGTGGATCAGATCTAGGTTGTTTGTTTGAAAAAAAAATGAATACTCACTTTGAGGCAACAAAACTCCTGATTTTTTGTTGGGTGAGAATTCGTAAAAAGTGAGACACATACACTCATGGTTGGTATGGACTCACACACACACACAAGTGGCTATGGATAAATTCATGCCTCGATCAGGCTTCCCTCTCAAACCTTAACAAATTTATACCCCCTGATAACTTTAATAAGGCACCACACAAAAATGATTTTTGAGCTTCATGAGGCAAGCAAAACTTAGTAAGCTTGGGGCTCATGAACAAACAGGATAGCTCCATAAACATTCAAGTTGTGTTATGCAAGGTGGCTATATAATGACAAATGCAAAATGTAAAATAGGAAATGTTCAAAGGAGTCTTGTTTAGTTCATGCAAGGTCTTTAACTTAGGGAACATTGTGCCTAATGTCTCCAAAAGAGGACCAATCAAAGAATAGAAAATCCGCAACTTAGGGGATGTAATGCATCACATCAAACCACTAAGAGGAATGTAATATGCTAAGAGAGATCACACTCTTGAGGTACATCACACCCAATGTCATCCACAAATCAACAAACACATTGTATGAAGTAAGAAAACTGCACCATGAACCGAGAAAAAAAAAATTACAAAAGAATAATACCAAAGTATGCCCCCACTTTAAAGAAATTTCTAAACACCATGCTATGAGCAATTACTTTAAGGTAGAAAATGAAAAATACAAACAAAGAATATATGAGAGCCAACTTGGAAAGCCCTATGCCAAGTCATATGTTTCCCAGTAAAGTTGTGTCATGTACGAGAAAATGAAAAGAGAGGGGTTGCCCCCAAAATAAAAACACCAAACACATAAGGTATCTATGGGTTTGGGGTCAGTATTTTCTTTGTTGCAATGTTTTCAGAGAGCTCAGAATTGTCATCATCCCCTAAATACGCATAGAATTGGAAGAATGACCCAAAGAGAGCAAAAACAAAGAAAAACCTTTTGGGTCAACATGGAAGAGACATGAATGTCTCGACACCTTGCGTCATCCCCAAAAGGAAAACACAAGACAAAGAGAAAAAGAGAAAATGAAAAGGAAAAAGAAAGCCTTTTGGGTCAACATGGAAGAGACATGAATGTCTCAACACCTTGCGTCATTCCCAAAAGGAAAACACAAGACAAAGATAAAAAAGAGAAAATGAAAAGGCAAAGGAAAAAGAAATCCTTTTGGGTCAACATGGAAGAGACATGAATGTCTCAACACCTGACATCATCCCCAAAAGGAAAAACACAAGACCAATGAAAAAGAAAAAATGAAAGGCGAAACGTAGAAGATTTATGACATAGAGAAGAATGAAGGTACAAATAGAGGAATGTCACAAAGAGAGAGAACACCAATAATTATCATGGAGGATCACATTACGCACATGCAATCACACAAAAGAAAATGCAAAAGAAAGGAATAATGCAAAAGGCTAATAATGCACATGTGAGTCAACCTATGATCAAGTCATCCACATCCCAATCATGCTCATTGTATACCGAAGCTGGGAAACTAGAAAAAGTGACAAGATCAAGTTCCAAACTAGGGGTAGCACCAAGTTTAACACTCTTTGAAGGAGATTTTTTGTTTAAGCTCGTGGAAGAGGAAAACAATGTATTCAATTCCTTATGCACCTCTTCATCAATTCTAGCAACCTCATCATCACCATCCAAGTTAACTACACCAGGAGGATGAATGATAATATTCATGGAAGAGTTCAAATCTTGTTGTGGTTTTAGTATTGGATTGTTTTGTTTTGGGGCATGAGTAGATTCATCATGCATTGCTTCAATCAAATTCAGATTTTAATTTTCATTGTTTAATTCTTTGTGTAACCTGCGAGCAAGGGCATAACATCTACACCTATGCTCTCTATCACCTCTATTTATTTTAGTTTTATTTTCAAGTTGTGTTTGTGTAGAAGTGGGTTGATCAACCATTGGTTTCTTTTCTTCCCTAAGGGGAGGAACAAAAGGAACCATGGGAGGTTGTTTCACCACTTTCTCTTTGACTTTGTATGCTTGTTTTATTTTGGGAGGCGTGATAAGGTTGTTTTCATTATCTCTTGGTATTTTGTATGAGGTAGGTGAAGGTTTTGTCTTAGGTTGGTCTTAGTTGTTTAGAAATTATTTAGGTTCAAGCATGGCTTCATCAAGGATGGTGGGTTCAAAGGTGGGTGGGGACATGTTTCAGAGAGATAGTTTGGATATTTTCTTTGTTTTGAATTTTTGATAGGACAAGAAGAAGAAGTCTTCATGTGGTTTTATAGGTTCCATAGGATCAAGCCAAAAGGAATATAAGGAAAAAATTCCTTTGGATGACAAAGGGTTGAAGCCACTATGGTGGAAAGTGAATATTTCATTGTCAAAGGGAAAATTTAAGCATTTATGCACAACCGAAGGGATAAATTTCATGGAGCGAAGCCATGGGTGGCCTAGCTTGACACGAAATTGGTCTGATTGGGGGATGATGGAGAATGTAACATCTAGTATTTTTGGTCCTATTTGCAATGGTAAGGTGATTGATCCCATCGTAGGGCAAGCAAAACCATTGTCTGTCTTGATCCATGCTTTTGAATTATCATATATATCTTGATAAAGCTCATGAAAAAGTAAGAATTCCTCGGTGATCACATTCTCTCCATAGGCGGGATCTATTAGTATCCCATTAGTGGGCTTGTCATAGATATGGCCAACTATGTAGAGAAGACCATCAAGTGCATATTTTATTATACCTTTGGAGGAGAAAGTAATGTCAAGAGGACTCTTAGTTCAACCATTATGAGGAATGACGTCTATCACCCCTACCATTTCATCTATAGGATTATTAGTGATAGTATCTTGTTGAATAGAATCACTTTTATCATCATCTATGTCAACATTCATCACATAATTATTTGTAGTTTCATTGGATTTGACGAATGAAATATTATGCTTTGGCATTGGGTTGGTGAAAATTTGCAATTTTTGGTTAGGAGGGGCAACAAATTTGTTTCCTTGATCACAAACACCTCCAATGGAGAGACGGCCAGAATCAATGACGTCTTACACAAGATGTTTAAGATGCTTGAAATGTTTTGTGTCATGTCCATTTTGTCGATGATAGTGGCAATAGGCATTTTTTTTAAAGCTCGGGGGAAAAGGCTTATTAGGGTCGAGCATTTTGATGGGAGGCAAGCTAATCATTTGTTATTCTAAAAGTTGGGTCATTATGTTATGAAGGGTATCGGGTAGGGGAGTGAATTGTCTCTTCGAGTCTCCATAGATAAAGGGTACCGTGGCTTTGACATTAGCTACTTGGTTATTGAAATTCTGAGTTAGTTTTTGAGGGGGGTAGAATTGAAGGAACCCTTTATTTTGTTTTCTAAAAGGTTGGGAATTGTTTTGGTTTGCGGGCTCAAATTTCTCAATTCAGTTAGAAGTGGACTTTGTATCTCGACTAGTAACTGAATTTTGATAGCCATGGAGGGCAATACAAAATTGCATGAAGGATGGGAATTTCATCATGGTAAGCTTGTCTTGAATTTTACTTTGCAAATTTTCTATGACCATCCTTTGAAGGTGAGGGTCGAGGACCTTGACATCAATTTGGGAATAAAGCAATTGATAGCGTAAGATAGAATCAGTTATCTTTTCTTCTTCCTTCTGCTTACATCTCATCAAATCGGCCAAGGTCATCTTGGGAGTCATATGCACTTGTAAATGGTTTACAAATGCATCAACAAGCTCATTGAATGAAAAAATTGAGTTGTTCGGTAAAGAAGAAAACCATTCCAAGGTGGTGTACTTCAATGACCTATGGAAATGTTTAGCTAGGAGTTTATCATCGAGGATGAAGTCACTACATAAGATAGTATTTAAGCATTAATGTGGTTAGAAGGATCTCCCTTTCCTCCATATTTTTCAAATCTAGGTACCTCTACACCTTGTGGCATCAGTGTTCACAATATCTCCATAGATAATGGACTGTTTTTGACATAATATGTAGGTGGATCATTTTGATTTTTTTTTATGGTGGAGATTTATTTTTGAAGGGATGAAATAGTTTGGAAGAGTTGGGCTATGAGAGGATCATTGTTTGTGTTATGAGATGGAAGTGAAAGTTGTGGAGTGTATGTGTTCGTAGGACAAGTGAATGGGATTCTTATAGGTGGTAAAGTGGTAGGAGATATAATGGGCAATGTCAGATAGGAACTAGGGATGCTAGTAGGAATACCCAAGGAATGTTCACATTACTAACTTGGTGCATTGTTGTTGTGACTTGAGGGTTAGTATAGGTAGGTATTGAGGCAATTGTTTTTGGAGGAGAAATTTGAGTTCCTCCTTCACTTGTGACATTGTTTGTAGGCAAAGGACAACTACTTGTCGAGGCAAGGTGTTTTCCAAAGATTTGAACTATTTTTTTCACAAGGTCAATTCCATCTTCTCATTCAAGCATATGATGAATGTTGTCTATAGTAGGGATGGAAATAGTTGAAATGTTGTCATTTTTCACTTGATGTTGTAGGTTTTCTAGGTCCTCATGAATGTGAATTATGTTTTCTTGCAAGACACTATTATTCCTTGTTTCAACTCACATACTACTTGAAGGCAAAGAGTTGTTAGAGATGTTTTCCATACCTAGTGTACTAATGTAAATACTAGGAGTGAAAGAGATATACAACACAAGATCCACAATGATTGTGCTATTGCAGGATGACATGAGTCTCGAACTTCATCTCACTACAATATTAGCAATAGGACACCAAACACTCATACAAAAGCTACTAAATAAAGGGTGAATGCAAATGCAATGTAAGCTAATAACAATGAAATGCTTATAACTAAAATTTTGGAAACTGAAATAGAAAAAAAATAAGTCCCAAAAGTATTGATTCGCCCAGGGTGGCAAGTTAGTCCCAGTGATGATTTTTTCAAAAAAAATCAATTAGATTTTATGTTTTTTATATTTTCTAATCTATTTCTGAGATGCAAATGCAAAATTTGAATGATTTTCAATGAAATTGGATCCAAAATGCAAGCTAAATGAGCTTTCACTGATGCATAATTTGAAACCCTAGAATACAAATTAATCAATGCAAATCCTAATGCAATGTTAATGCAAGCCAAATCTACGATGAAAATGCACTCCAAATCATAATTATGATGTTCTAAATGTGGTATCAACAAAATGAAAGGTGGAAAATTATGTGCTCTCCTACATTTAGGGGTTTTAGGACCTAAAAGGGGCAATTTTCACTAACTTTCACTCAAGAACAAACCCTTGAGATATCAATGCAAAAAAAAAGATCTTGCAAAAGGGCTATCCTAGGGGTTGGATATGATATAATGAGGGGTTCACCACTAAGTGTAAACTTGGAAAAGACAATGAAATGCAATATGAAATGAAAAACCCTAATTGAATGCAAACTAACACTAAATGACCTAGAAAAGTCAATGAAATTCAATAGAAAACTGTAAAACATAAAGTGTGCACCTAGAAATCTGGAGAAGGTTGAATGGAGGTCTAAATCATTGGAAAATTTATTGTGAAGATTGACTGGGACTCATTTTCCAAGCTAGGAGAATCAGTCTAGTTTCTAGGAAAATGTGCAAGAACAAAAATCTGCCAAAAGGGTATCCAAATCTGCAAAATCCTAAAAATGTACTAGAACTAGGACTCATTCGCCAAAAGTGGCAAATCAGTCTAGTTGGGCTTTTCTACTACTTTCAAAGTTGATTATGCTCTTCTTTGTCTGATTTTTTCCTCTTGATTGGTTTCTAGATCTGAAACTCAGATTTGCAACATGTAGGTCTTCTCCAAGGCTCTCCAAGGCTTGATGACAACTTTGACAACATTAGATGATTTGCAAATTTTCTCCAATCTTGCTCCTTATGAAATGTGCAACCTAAACCTGCAAATCACATGCAAAGGAAAGGGAAATTTTTTGTTGGGTTAGTTAATAGGGGTTTGCCTTGGTCAAACCCCTTGTTGGTAATTAAACCTTGAAATGAAAGAAAATGTAAATGCATAATGATGAATGAACAAATAGCAATGGTGCAACTCACCAAACCCTAGAAATAAGGTGTTGTAAATATGCTTGAAATGGCTACAATGGATGTGGTTCTTGACTCTTTCTTGATTGATGTTGATCTTGCTTGAAACACTTGCTTGAATCATAAACCCTAAATCACAATTATTAGCACAATAACAAACATGATATATGACGTCCCTGGCATGATGATTGAAACCTGAATGCTGCTCTAAAATGATTGATAATCTACCCTTGAATGCTCTTGAATTCTCTTGTGAATGCTCAAATTCTCTTATGAACTCTCTTGAATGCTAGGTCAGAATATGAGTGAAAGAACCTTCTATTTATACTCAATTATGTAAGAATTCTCGAAATTACACTACAAGATGACATCAGATCTAGGAGAATAAAATCATGCTAGAAATTACAATTCATTTTAATTTTGGGCCACATTAGACTCATTCGACCAAGGTAACGAATGATTCCCATCAAGCATAATGTATGGGACTGAAAATCAAACGTGTGAAAATCGATTCAGGGCCAAAAGATCCAAGTGGGACTCATTCACCCAAGGTGGCGAATGAGTCTCAGATCACCAAATCTGGGCCACACAAGCTAGAAACACTTGAATTATGATTGGTTACTAATTGGTGTCGGGATTATGCTCGAAAAGATGCAATGAATGGGGCTTGTGGATACAAAATAGGGCTAATTAAATCATAAGAAATCCCACTTATTAATGTCAATCCTAGAGAAATGTGAAAGTGTGTTACAACACTCCAAACAAGGCAAGATTAATGTTAACTTAAAATAGGTTTATTATGCTTATTTGTTTGATAAAAACTTTAGAAAAGTGTGAAAGTGATATACAACACTTTAGCAGGGTGCCATTAAAATCCATTAGTTCACAAGGGCCTAAGACCTAATGTAAATGTGTCATCCACATTACAACACTAAATCCAGGTAAACATTAAGCCAAAATCCACAAGGAGGGCCCAAACAAGTGTGAAAATGTAAAGGGATACATTTTTATACACTTTAGGCATATGAGTCACACCTAGGGTTTTGGGTCTCAATTTTGATTTTACACCTTCCTAAGAATTTTTGAAAATGGTCCCATAAATTATGCCTAATGGGACTCATATGCCACCTTCGGCATATGAGTCCCATGTGGCCCAAAATTAAAATTAATTCAAATTCTTAGCATGATTTTTTCCTCCTAGATCTAATATCAGCATGTAGTGTTGTAATTTTGGGAAATTTGGCATAATTAAGTATAAATACAAGGTTATTTCACTCATTTTCACAAGACTTTTGTGAGAGCATTCATAATAGAAAGTTTGAGTTCATAAGAGCATTCAAGTGCACTCAAGGGAAGATTATCAACCATTTTAGAGCATTATTCAAGCATCAAGCATCATGTCAAATTCTTCATGCATCATGTTTTTTTTTTAGATAACAATTGTGATGTAGGGTTTTATGATTCAAGCTAGCATTTTATTCAATATCTATCCTATTCAAGCAAAATTCAAGATCTACATCCATTGGAGCCACTTCATACATGTTTGTAGCACTTCATTACTAGGGATCGGTAAGTTGCAACATCATATTTTGTTAATTCGTCATTCTCCATTCCTATTTCATTTCATTTTGAGGTTTGATTACCAAAATGGGGTTTGACCAAGGAAAACCCCTTTCCACTAACAAAACAATATTTTTCCCTCTCTTTAGTGTTTGATTTGCAGGTTTAGGTTGAAGACACATTGAAGAGAAATTTTGGAGAAAGTTGTCAAAGTTGTCACCTTGCATTGGAGATACTTGGAAGACTTCTACAAACTGCAAATCACAATTTCAGATCCAAAAATCAATTGGGAAGTACAGAGCAAAAATTAAAGATTAGATTCAAAATTGGAATTTCTAGAAAACCCTAACTGGACTAATATGCTAGTTTTGGCGTATGAGTCCCATTTTAGGTTATTTTTCAATTTTTTGTAATTTTAGAAACCCCTTCGTCAGATTTTAGTTTCTACCCAGAAACCCTAATCTGAGACTAAATCACCCAAACTAGCATATGAGTTCTAGCAAGGTTTAAAATTATTGTTTTTAGGATTTTAGGCCTTCATCTAGTCATCTCCAAATTTCCAGGTGCACACCTTTATCTTGCAACTTTATTTTCTATTTTTCAAGCATTTTTAGATCATTTAGTGAATGATTGCATCATACTAGGTTTAAGAATTTTGATTTGCATTGCATTTGTTTTTCCAAGCCCTAGCCTGGTCATGAACCCATCATTAGTTTACAATTAGACCCTAGGATAGCCCTATTGCAAGATCTCTTTCTCCTTTGCATACTTTAGATTGAGATCTTTAAGGTTTCCCTTCAATGAAATAATTGTGAAAGTGGATTTTTCTCTATGTTCTAAACCATACAAAATCCAACCCCATTTTTTGTTGTTTCACATAGAAACACAAACCTAACCTGTCCAGCAGTACGTGCATCAAAATCCTGCAAGGGATTTTTCACATTTTCACCAAATCTAGGGGCCTTAATAGCACAGCCCTGATTTAGACACAAATATATTTTTAAAATGCTAAGGATTTAGAATTTAAAGTTAAAAAATAATCTAAAAAGTAAATAATATTTAAATAGAAAAATCCACCAACCTTCACCCTTGCATAAGGCTTATTCAAGATCAAAGTAGCCAATGCTTCACTCTCTACATCCTCTACTACAATCAGAAGAGGCCTTTGTTTTTGTGATAAATACAACAAGAAATTATGTTATTTATCTGTAATAAAAAAATTGACTAAACATAGATAGATATCCTAAGAATCATAAATCAATCCAAGACACCACAAGACCTTTGTCACATGAATATTGACAAATTCACTCAAACTTCAACTGTTAATGATCTTAGTTAGAGCATACTACTATCCAAAGCAAAACACACTCCAAGAACACAGTAATACAATGGCATTATGTAGTATTGTGATTCAATTATCTTCTTTGTGCACAATTAAATGCAACACAATGATCTTCACACTTATAATAATCACAAACCCTTGACATTACTAAACTCTATTCACATGAAAATGTGTATAACTTGAGCAATAGTATAGGAGTTTACACAATACATTCACACTCAAACAAACTTCTGTCACCTGAACATATTCAATCCATTGCAAGGAAACCATGAATAATACAAAAACAAAACCATTATATAACCTTCTCCTCTGTCATTTGAATCCATCTCTTAATGTATACACTTGGCAAGGGTATCAGAAGATTGTCTTCTAAACCCTCACTATGAATTTTCTTGACAAAGGTATTGAACTATTGTTTTTCCCTGAATACTCATTGTGAGTTGTAGAGTCATTGAGTCATTTTTTCTTAACCTCTACCCCATGCTCAAGCCACACCTATATAATGATAAAAAATCTGATCAATTTCATTAAACCCTTGCTCCAACATGGTTACCCAAAAACCTGTATGTGACTGAAAAGAATCTTTGTCCACGGTTAGTTATTGTTTTCCATGCCTATGAAAGAATCTTCTTTTCTTCAATTGATGTTCCAATATTTCAATGGTTATTGTTATACCAAAATGAATGAAACCAAGAAAATTGTGCATCAAAGGGAGACATGAAACCAAATTAGTAAAGAAACCATGTCATTTGCACTATGCACCATACAATAGCCTTTTTCAAACATTGAAAAACCACTAGCATAGCACATTAGTCACTGTAAGGCCACCATTTTTTTTGATATGGAGTGATATGATTGAAGAATGTATACAAAATGGATTTTTTAAGGAAGATCTCAAAATATTTGAATTAATGAAGCACTCTAGAACACCAACATTGTAAGCTTTGCTTGTGTTCTAGATGCATGAATTCATGCAATTTTAGTGGATGATTGTTGCAGATACTTCACACATCAGTAACCCTTATTGTGTTACATATATAGTTGATCACTAGGTGTGCATGGTTGACCTTTTTGCTTGTGTTGCCGATCTTGAGGACACCCTAAACAATATTAATATGATGCTAGTTAAACCTTTGGTTCCTATGGATCATATATGAATATAGGTTGAGTATTCTAGCAACATTTCTTTTTTAGTTCGATCCTAAAAATACTATGACTTATGTTTCTTCTCTAAAACCTTTGTGCAGAAGCAGGAAAGTGTGGTGAGGTTCAAATAGTAAGTCGAGTGACGAAATATAGAGGAATTAAAAAGATACATGCATGTAGTTGGATTGAAGGGCATAAAATGGTACATGTTTTTTTGTGTAGGAGACATATCACATCCACAAACATGGGAGAGCTACGCAAAATTGGAGAAATTGGCTTGGCAAATGAAGGCAGTAGGGTATTTCTAGATTCAAGACTTTTACTTAATGTTGTGGAATAGAAGAAAAAAGAATGATTTATCTACCACCACAGTGAAAAGTTAGAAATTGCATTTGGTTTGTTAAACATGGCCTCTGGTACAACTATTAGAGTTGTTAAGAACCTTTGAGTATGTTGATTTTCACACTACATCTAAATTCATCTCCAAGATTGTTGCAAGAGAAATTGTTTTGACAGATGTGAACCATTTCCATCATTTTAAATAGGGACAATGTCCTTGTGGAGAATATTGGTGATGCTAAATGAAACACTTATCCTCAAGGGTAATGGTGGCCTCGCTAGTAGGAAGATGGAAGGATGACGTCTCGTTGTGCCACCACTCGGCTAGGGCAGTCATCATACCCCCAAATGAGGGGGGCATACACAACATGCCAGAGCTCAAGAATCCCAAGCCACTCCTGGAGATATACGTGCATACCTTGTAATCTCTCAAGTACCGGCAACTGGCGCTCCCTCGAATTAAGTACATCAAGATGCTCCTGCACAAGGAAAGGTACTGCATTAGTTTCCCTAAAGAAAATTTGCTACTCATGTCGTATTCCGCATTTGGAACAGCAAAAGTAGTGATGTTCTCAAATGCGGCGCAGTTTGTGGAGCTCCAAACTGTGCCACGTGATAGACTTTGGCACACCCTTTTGACAAATTGAGTCATGCGACACTACTTCTGCGTGCGGTTGGGTTTGGAGCTGCAACCCTAATTTCCTAAACAGTGTCACGCGACACTTTGTGCATGTGGTTCTATATAGGACCACGCGGCCCCAACCTATCATTTTCTACGGCACTATACAGCATCACACCACCTTAACCTAACCTAAACCCTATTTAATGCATGAATAACGAGAAAATTGAAAGTTGGATAGGGGTACATACCACAGGTCCTGCAACGATTGGTTGCTAATGCACTCGTACCCGCTCCGACACGTGCCTGGGAAGCTACTGTTGTGCCATCTTGACCAAGACTCAGAGCTCAAGGTGTCAAATTTTCAGAGGATTAAGATTGCAAATGCATTGAAAGTGACCCCTCAAGGTCTATTTAAGCCTAAAAATTAGGGTTTTTTGACCTAATTTGATCTTCCAATTGGAGTTTTGGTCCCCCAATCCTGTTTTCATCCAACTGAGGGCCACTCTGCACCATTTGTGGCATTTTAAACACATTTTGGATGATCTAGGGCATTCTAGGGCTATTCGACACTTTATCCACCTTTTTGCATGAGATCATCAAAAAAATTAAAAACTTTCGTCCGATCTCTTGAGGGGGCAGTATACCAGCATAATCCTTTCGTTGGGGCAATAATGGGGCATCTGAAATGTTTAGGAAATTTTGAACTTTTGATCATAGCAGTTTATTCTTTGAATCAATGCAACAAGTACATTGCTTCAAAGAGGGGTAAAATGTAGACATGGAAAATGTACACTTTCGATTCGACACACTTGATCCCAATTTACTAACATCATTTCCTTTGGAATCATACTTTTAGCATTTCATTGTATTATGTCTCTTAATTTAACGAATCATTATTCATTTAATTAAGTCTTCCTCCTCCAATGATTAAATTAATCAATTTAATTTAATTAAATAAATCATTTTATTTGATTAAAATCTCTAAAGTCATCTTATTAAATTAAATAAATTAAACCTTATTTGATTTAATCTAACATATTCCTCCTTAGTTAAATAAATCAAATCATTTATTTAATTAATCATTTCCTCTAAATTCCGATTTAAATTAATTCATCTATTTGAGTCAAAATTGTCGAATCATCAAATCTCCTATTAAATTAATCAAAACCTTGATTAAGTTAATCCCTCTCACTAAAATACTCTAGAGAATGCAACTTGCACAATAAATCAATTACTTTGATTTATTTAATTCTCTATTTTCCCTCACATGGCATCAAAAGGGAGTATTCTCTCAAATTTGAATTCAAAAAGTCCAAGTGGATTTGGTCCTTCCAACAAGGCATTTAAGGCCTCTTACATGTCCTTGGCCTTGAGCCAAGTGACATTAACTTCATTTCCCTTCACTCTTCAACAAGTCATTTCACAAATTCAAATTCAAATTTATGCATTTATGGGCACTTTGATCAAAACTTGCACAACCATCAACTATTCACATGGTGACAAGTGGCATTCAACCATTGGATTGAAAGTTAGTCCCACATTGCTCAAATCTTGCTTATTCTTCCAAATTCAAATCTATAAATTGGAGGCTTCTCTCCTCATTCAACATCCACAATTACATGCAAAGTTACTCTCTTAACAAATGTTGACAGTCAATTTTGTGCACATCACTCCAAACTTCATCTTTTTCATAGCTAGGTTATGCTCAAATCTCATTGGGAGATTTGACTATTTGACAACATTCACTTTGCAACTTAGGAGTTGGGAAAGGTCCAATTTCAACATTCAATTGGCACCAATTCCCCCATGGGATCATAAGTTTATGGGCCTAATTAGGATTTACATGCTTTTTGTATTAAGTTCTTCATTTTCCTAGTTTGAGTTTAATAGATGGATTTCATGGGGAATCTCTCATGCTTGTTTGCATTTGATCTAACACATTGAATTGTTTGTTGTTCTTATGCATTTGCAGGCTTAGGGGTTCACATTTTGGCACTAGAAGGAGGGCTATCTCGAGCTCAAATCATGCTTTTTTTTTTTAAATTTCGTGCTTTGCTTTTTTTTTCCAGGTCATAGGAAAACTGCGCCCCACACAATCTTGTGGCACTATATTGTGTTGCTTTCAAAGGAGTGGCACTATATTGCACCACTTTCAAAGGTGTGGTGCTATACTGAACTGTGCAAAATTTCTAAATTGTGTCGCACCTTCTTTTCCCACCTATTAATTTTAAAATTCCTAACTGCGCTGCACACAGTCCCATGACACTATATCGCACTGCTTTCAACCCTGCCGCGCCATATTGCACCACACTGCTTCCAATCTGTGTCACGCCTATTTCCCGCCTCAAAAAATTTGAAATTTCAAACCTCGTCATCTCACAAACTGCGTCGCGTGACCATATTGCACTGCACCTACGATCTCTGTTCCTTTAGAGCACCGCACCCAGTCAAACGCGCGACGCTATATAGCGTCGCTTTTGTTCCAAACTGCACTGCATCTTCAAACTGCACCGTACCTGAAAACTCTACGGTGAAAAATAGTCAGGTTTTAAATTTGACATGTGCTTTTTGATTTTTTGATTTTCTAATTCTTGACCTTGTTTGTTGTCTTTGTGCTCTTTTGTTTTTTGTCATTTTGCAGGTTGGAGCAAGGAAAAAGAAAAGAAGGAGGTTCATCATACACAGAGTGTTTTTAAACACTAAAGTGTTGATCAACACTTCTTGAAGGATTTTAAATTCTTGTTTTTTAAGAGAAGTGTGTTACTTTCATGCTTTAGAAATACTAATTTCCTTTTGGGTTTAAAAAGAACAAACAAACTTTATTTTTTCAATGTTTGCAAAAGGCTAAAAAGAACCTTAGGAACAACATACTAGATTTTGTTTAAAGGTTTAAGAATTGAACAAGGCAACTCTCACACTTCAAATTTGGTGCCTTAAAAAGAACTCACTTCTTGCTTGGAGGATTAAAAATGAACATGTGTGTTTTCAATGTCTTGTAATCCATTTAACAAAGTAATATTATACAAAAGGTGTATTCGCTTCTCTCGTACCTCATGGTGATCTTGAGAATCAAAAGCCTTTTTGTGATATTAAGTTGTTAAAAGTATTACCTCCACACTTCATTTTGGGGTTTAAAATTGAACAAAACATTTTGCGAGTGTGAGTAACTTATTGCGTGTGTTCTCCCTTTGTTTCTAAACGAAGGTTGATTGAGCTATGAATATGTTTACTCACTTTTTTTTATCTTAGCGGGCCTGCCTTGTGGGGAAAAGTACTCACCCAAGGGAGCGACCCAATCGGTAACACACTAAGGACAAGTTTATTTCCAGCCAGGATATAAAAGTGAGTACTGGAACAAAAGCCAATATCACGTGGTTGGCTCCAACGAGAAGGGTAGCAATGGTCTCTCACCACATGGGTCAGCCTCCACGAATGGAAAAGCTGAATTAAAACACTTGTTTAGAAGGCCAAATCCTTATCTATTTTGTTGGTGCAAAAGGTCATGTCCTTTGAAGCCGCCCCACGTTATACATGCGGTTTTGTTGTAGAGATGAAAATTATGCCATGGGAGAGTCATGGGTATTGATGGATGGCTGACCCGAGAAGTGTGTGCACTATAAGGGGGAGCCTGTATGGTCAAGCATCTAGTCATCCACACAAAATATGCACAGCTGGATTCGTCCAAGTGGGAACCCAACAAAATATTGTCTCTTCATCCTAGGGTTGTACATGTGCTTGGAAATGGAAAATACATTGCTTGGTTCTCAAAACGATTGAACAAACATTCACATAAAACTCAAAATTTCAAACCCTTGGAGGAAACAAATACCCTTGACGAATCTAAGTTCTCTTGCTTTCCCTAGGGATCACATCCTTAGAGGTTTCTAAGTGCTTGGATTTCATCATCATTTGTTTTCACTAAGGTTAAACCTAGGAAACTATTGCCCTAATTTCCTTGATTTCCACATAATGGACCTTGTGGGATGAAAAAGAAAGTGGGACATTAGACATACAGTTTGAAACATAATCAAGCAAGTACTTTTGGTAAAAGGAACTCACTAAGAAAAGATAAAGGACAAATTGAACTTCATATGTGTTGCTTCAAATGATCTCCCAAAAGGTCAAAATCCCAAAACCAAAGTTCAAGAAGCTTAGTTTGAAAGCCCGTGAGGAGTGTCTTGAGAGACTTTTTGAATTTAGAGAAAGGTTGGTTTACAAATTTTATAAGAAAGCTTCAAGGAATAATCCAACTTTGTATGCATTCTACTATCAACAAAATCCCGAGCTTTTTGAAAGGTTTGCTTTCCTTACATAGGAAGTATAGCATGTTCTTCAACACAGAGGTTTTGTAAAAAGAGTTGTGTCTAGGTCAAAGTTTAGGATCAAAATCGCCATTCTCATCCATTTTTCCATCAATCAAATCTCATCCCATCAACAAACTTTTGAGAACTTTAGAAAAATCACTCATGCTAAACTTAAAAAGAAAATCAACATCATTCTATCTTGGCTTAACACACCTAGCCAAAGTAGTCAAATATCTTGAGCAAATTTGCATCTAGGATAACACAACTTCTTGAGGTTTACTAGTTCATAAATCACTTTGGTTGGCTTAACACACTTAGCCAATCCATTTTCCTTGTGCAATTTTTCCCTAGGATAACACAACTTCCTAGGGTCCACAAACTTCACTACAATCTGGTTTGGCTTAATACACCTAGTCAAACCATCACCATCCATCTAAGTCCTAAAATTTTAGCATAACCCTTCAAAGGTTCTTCAAAATTTTCACTCATTCACTTCATCCATTTATTTCATCATCACTACCACCCTCTTTGATCTTTTGACTTCCCTAGTTCTTCTCTTTTGGGCCTAAAGATTAAGATCACACGATCCCTATTTTTATGGTCGAAACAAGACCACAATACAAGAAGAACATGGAAAACATCAATGACATATCAACTTCTGGTGACTTTGGTCCGGTAACCACCAAAGCAAACCTTTTGAAATCTAGAAATCCCCCAAGTAGCTCTTCTCTACCATCACAAAATCCTCAAGGGGAAGGCTATGAAGAGGACATCATCAATGAAGATTTGGGAATGACACAAAGGGAAATAATTGAAATGATTCGAAATCCAGAGAGTCATAGAATTGTCAATGCCATGCTTAAACTTAACCCTTCTCTATACTTATGCACGTTAATGGAAGGAGGGGTCTAGTTCCCTTTCGACCTTGATGTAGGCACTAGTATAGAAAAGCCTCTTATGAGCATGCCCCCAATGGCAATTCCTAACATCATCCAAGAAACTCCCCTAAACACATCAACTATCACACTAACCTCACCAATTGTGAGCAAAGGAAGTGCTATGTTTCATGAGTTACAACAACATCGCCTTATAAACAACAAAGAGGTGAGTATCAACACCATACTGGAAAACTCTATTCTGATGAATCCATCACACCCGTACATCCCACTCACCCTCCATAATCCCATTGGTTCATCCTCATTCCATGCTACACCAGCCTATGAATCAAACATACAAACTTCTCTACTACAAGGAGAAGGTGGTTTGTTTGGAACAACAGGAGTTCCTGATCCGTTTTCCTTCCAGGGTAGCATGTCATCTCTTTCCCCATTTCCATTCACATCCACATCACCACTTGGATTGGGTTTTCCTCCCTTAACCATCAACAATTTCTCAGATTTGGACAATTCGAGCATCACATTGAATTCTCTCTTTTTGCCTGTGGCATCACAACAACAAGTGGCAACCATTCAAGCCAATATGGTAAACAAATCAATCGGTCCTCAAGTCTCCCAAAGCATACCTTCTCAAGGACCAAGAATCTCGACCACACCACCAGCGACCCAAACCTTGACCACCAACACCACCAACTCGCTCGTCACAACGGTTGGCATCATTCCTAATCCACCACCAAGAATTTATTCATCTCCATGGTCCAAGCCATCCAAAAATCTAATTATCAAAGGGTACTAAAGAAAAACCAACAAGCCGCCCAAACAGCCCAGCAAGCACAAGCCGCACAAGCCGTGCAAGTCGCCCAAGCAGCCTAGCAAGCACAAGCTGCACAAGTTGCGCAAGCCGCCCAAGCTCAAGCCCAACAATAGGCACAAGCACAATACCAAGCACAACTACAAGCAATCCATCGACAAGCATACCAGCAAGCCCTGCAAGACTTTCAGGCACAACAACAAGCTTTGTTGGCGCAACAACAACATGACCAACAACAAAATTTGTTGGCACAACAACAACTAGATAACCAATAAGCTTTGTTAGTGCAACAATAGCTGGACCAACAACATGCTTTATGGGAACAACAACAGATTGACCAACAACAAGCATTGTTGGAGAAACAGCAGCAAGATCAACAACATGCCTTGAATGCACAATAGAGCTTGCAACAACTCTCGCTAGTACTCCTCCCACCAATCAAACACCTCAAAACACATTCATTCCACCTCCCGATCCAAGCAATGATGTCACAACACAAATCAAACTTCTCTTGCAACAAGTGTTGGACCTCCAATCAGGGAAAACAACCAGAACACCGGGAAACTTGTGCCCTTATCCTTTCGACCGAAGTCTCACCATGGTACCATTCCCAAAAGGATTTGAGATCCCCAAACTTGACAAGTATAATGGAATGGGTAACCCTAAAAACTACGTTAGGGAATTTCAGGTCCACTGCATGGAGGTTGCATACGATGACACATACCTAATGCGACTCTTCCCCCGAAGTCTGACTGGTCCAGCCATGGAATGGTTTTCTCGCCTACCCACAGGCATTAAAACATTCGAGGAAATTGTGGAAGCATTCCTTAAAAATTATGTTTTTAACATGGGTGTGGATGTTAGTTTGGAAGAACTATAAACACTCAAACAAAGAAAATGAGAGCTATTCGCATCCTTCTTGCAAAGATGACGATCCAAGGCCAATCAGAGCAAGTGGACCATGCCAGAAGAACAACAAGTTTGCACCATCATATCCAATCTAGATGAAAACTTGGCATTCTACTTGAAAATGTAATGCATCACATCATACGATCAACTGATCCCAAAGGTGCTCAACATTGAAAGAGCCCTTACTGCGCGAGGAGGCACCTCAAAATTCACTCCACCACAGGATAACTACCCATCCAACAATTATAATGATAAACCTCGAACATGGTCAAGCAACAAAAATATCACAAATGACAGTGTGGTCGATGCTAAAGTGGTCATCAGTGCCCCTAAGCAGAACATCTAGACCCATCATCAACCACAAAATCATAATCGCAACATAGTGCAAACTAATGCAGTTGTAGCACAACAACAACCACTTCCCACCAACCAAATCAACAATCTAAACAATCAAGGAGGACCACCTCCCCGACGCAAATACCCTCCCAAGTGGAAGTTCACGGCTCTTGGAGAATCAATTGAGTCCATCATGAAAAAATTGGTCAAGGAAAACCTAATCAAAGTCTCTAACTCCGAGCAATACACGAAACCCATGACCAAACCACCATGGCACAATGAAAACCTCCTTTGTGATTTTCACAAAGTTAAGGGACATACCACCGCAAATTGCATGAGACTAAAAAATGTCATCCAAGACCTCATCGAGGATAAGATCATCAACATTGAACAACCAGTTGGTAACCAAGACCTGAAAATATACACAAATCCGATGCCGAACCACAATCAAGGAAATGGTAAGGGAAACAACAAAGGAAAGCAAAAATATGCTAGTGCTAACCTATTATATGAAGAGATAGTCGGATGTGCGATGAAATGGTCACGATCATTAATGTCAAAGGAGCCAAAAATGGTTGTGGAGTCACCACACATGGTGGAAAGGTCACCATTGCAAGGGCACCACCTAAGACCCCCATTTTAAATACAAAAGCCATCCCCTATGACTACAATGTCATTGACCAGCTGAAGAGAACCCTCGCCCAAATATCCATCATGGAACTATTAAAAATTTTCATCGCCAATAGGAAGATCCTTGATGAAGCATTCGTTGCGTCCACCGTCTCTGCCACCCTTGACACAGAGAAATTTTAGGCTATGGTCAGTAACATCGTTACCCCAAATATCCTTACATTCTCTGATGAAGATTCCCCCCCACAACCATCTCATAACCGTGCACTTCACCTTCAAGTGCTCATCCACAAAAAGAAAGTTAAAAGAGTCCTGGTGGATGGAGGTGCAGGCCTTAACATTTTCTCTCTCAAACTTATAAAGAAATTGGGATTCACCGAGTATTCCATTAATAAAAACAAAAGCATCACAATAAGGGCATATGATGATCAAGAAAGAGTGTCTCAGGGCACTATCAAAATCCCCATCCAAGTGGGACCAGCAACCATGGAGACTACCTGTCAGGTCCTTGACCTTGACCTACCATACAACATCCTCTTAGGACGTCCATGGATCCATGGAATGAAAGCAGTAGCCTCGACATATCACCAATGTATCAAGTTCTCACACCAAAATGAGGAGGTCACTATATATGGGGATCCCGAACCCTTCGCCTACTGCAAAAACTTGGAAGCCAAGTTTTATAAAATCCCTTAGGTACCAAAAAATGATGAAGGTCCATCCACTTCATACATCGACCCAGCTAACCTCGCCTCCACTTCTACGACAGAGACACTTGCCATCCCTAACATATTCGACATAAAAAACATGATCCAGGACAATGGATGTGGTGACTACAAAATGAAAAAGGAATGCATTTGTTGTAGGAGATTTACCACAATCTCCTAGGTTGCATGGGAAACCTCGATCAACTGAAACACCCATCCGCACCCTTAGGGCAGATCCTTCTGGATTCCACCATTGGGGAGATCTAAGTCAAGAAAGTGTTGACGAAGAATATATTGCAAGCTCAATATACCATGATGCAAAACCCACACCCACCTTACCAATGGATGAAACCAATAGAGGACTACAAATAATGCTTGGCATGGGCTACAATAGAAACGAAAGCCCTTGAAGGAATAGTGATGGAGGACTGGAGCCCATCATTGTAGAAAGAAGAATGAGGAAACTTGGCCTTGGATGCACTCCTCTGAGTATAACCATACATGGAAAAGGTACTCCCAGTCAAACTGTCAGATCCTCTCCTCAAGTCTCAACAACCACCCTTAGACTACCTGTATCCACAGGCCTACCCCTTGACAAATTTACATTTGAGATAACTGAGGTTTGTAGTAGTAGTGACGATGATGATACCATAGCAGGCCTTCCCAGGCTCTTCGAGGATTCCACCCTACTAATGATTAGTGCTTCACCAGCTGAGTCAAACCAACAAACCCACCAAATCACCTTAGTACACCCTCAACTAATCGATCACGACCAACATGGACCACCAATTCTAGACTCATTCGAAAATGATGAGGTGCTCTTGGAATTCATGGGACTAAGTGATACAGTTCTACGTGGGGATCACAAGGTAGGCTTCAACATCACATTAGACACCAAGGCATATTATGGGGAGACGATTGAGTCCTTCAGTCGCAAAAGAAAAATATCGAGAATAAGCTTGAAGTTATTGAGTGAAAACCACACTGTGGCACTCTCTAACCACAAAACAGTAAAAATAAAGGACGCATCCAATGGTGAAAACCTCTCTGAGGTACCGGAGGATGAAGGATTCAATCTCCCCCCTACTACTCTACATCAAGAAAAATCAGCAGTCCTGGCAGAGCAGTGTAATCCTATTAACTTGGGAATAGAGACAGAACCACAAATCACTTACTATGCTCAATCACTTCTGATAGAAGAACAAGACTTTTTGGTTGCATTCTTAAGAAAAAGGAAGGTAAACTTTGCATGGACCTATGCTGACATGCCAGGTCTGGATCCTGAAGTGGTGGTTCATCATTTGGTTGTTTACCCTGGAGCGAAGCTGGTTAGAAAAAAGTTAAGAAAAATGCATCCACAGATAGCCTTGCTAGTCAAGGTAGAGTTACAAAAACTCTTGGATGTTGGCTTCATATGCACGATTGACTATCCATAGTGGGTATCCAACCTTGTACCAGTCTCAAAACCAAATGGGGGAATCTGCATTTGCACAGACTTAAGAGAACTCAACAAAGCATGTCCCAAGGATGATTTTCCACTACCTAACATCGATATGATAGTGGACATGATAGCTAGACATGAGATTCTATCCCTGATGGATGGCTTCTCAAGGTACAATCAGATAATGATCACAAAAGAAGACCAACATAAGATGACCTTTACATGTCCTTGGGGCACCTACTGCTGGAATGTGATGCCATTTGGTTTAAAGAATGCAGGGGCTGCATATCAAAGATCCATGACACTAATCTTCCATGACATGATACACAAAATAGTCGAAGATTATGTGGATGACATACTGGCTAAATCAAAGAATAGGTAGGACCACATAGCAACCCTAAGCGACATTTTTGATAGGCTGGAAAAATACAAGGTCGGACTCAACCCAAAGAAATGTGTCTTTGGGGTACAATCGGGAAAGCTATTGGGATACATAGTGTCAATGAGAGGGATAGAAGTGGATCCTACAAACGTAAAAGAAATCCTCGATATGGGAGTGCCAAGAAAACTAAAACAACTCAGAGGCTTATAAGGCAGACTCTAGTCCATCCGATGATTCATAGCGCAACTGGTAGACAAATAGATTGCGTATTCACATCTACTCCACAAGGGCGTAGCGTTCAAGTGGGACGACAAGTGTGAATAGGCATTCAACAAAATCAAAGAATATCGACTTACTCCACCTGTGTTAATGCCACACATTGTAGGAAAACCATTAGTCCTATACATCTCAGCAACAACAGTTGCCTTGGGTGCTCTTTTGGCTCAGCACGACGAGAATGGGACATAAAGGGCTATCTATTATATTAGTAGAACAATGGTTGGCCATGAGTTGAATTACACATTCATTGAGAAAGCTTGCCTAGCAGTAGTGTTTGATTCACAAAAATTCTAACACTACATGCTGGCACATAAAATCAAGCTCATCGCCAAAATAGATCCCTTAAAATACCTATTGTCAAAGGCTATGCTCGCAGGGAGGATGGATAAATGGGTAATGATATTGCCAGAATATGACATCGAATATGTGGAGTGAAAGGCAATAAAAGGACAAGTAATTGCGGACCAACTGGCAGAAGCTCCCCTCTACGCAGACAACCCACTCATATCAGAGTTTTCAAATGAGTCCCTTTTCAATCTTAGTGCAGCCGACCATTGGAAACTATACTTTGACGGTTCCCACACCCAACATGGATTACGAGCCGATGTGTTCTTCATCATTCCCCAGGGGGATTGTATACCAAGATCTTACAAGTTAGAATTTCCCTGTACCAACAACATTGTAGAGTATGAGGCTGTAACCATAGGTCTCAAGATTGCAACGCAGTGGCAGATCATGGCATTAAAGGTTTATGGAGACTCACAGCTTATCATCAACCAAGTCAATGGTGAATACCAAACCAAGGATGATAAGCTCACACCATACAAAAAATTGGTGGAAGGCCTCAAGGAATCATTCATAGATATCACATTTGAACAGATACCAACAGCTAACAACAAAGCGGCAGATGCCATGGCAACAATCGGATCTTTGTTAGATATCCCGTGCAACGTCTCAAAATATGAATTTTTGGTTTAGCAACTTCTCGTACCCACTTTCGAGGTACCAGAGTCAGAATACGCATGTGAAGTCATTGGTCCCAGTGATCTTTGGTACCATGAAATCTACACCTATCTTAGAGTAGGAGTCCTCCCGGCCAACATTACCCCAAACCTCAAGAGAACCTTTGTCAAAAGAGCCTCATGTTTCATCATCCTAGGAGAAACCCTCTTTCATAGAAGCATTGATGGAACCCTATTACATTGTTTAAAACCTAAGGAAGCCCTGACTGCTTTGACTGAGGTACACAATGTCACGTGTGGTTTGCATTCAAGTGGTATGACCTTGGCCAAGAAGTTGCTAAGAATTGGGTACTATTGGCCGACAATGGAAAGAGAGGCACACGACTTCATCAGAAGGTTTTTACAGTGCCAATGACATGGAGACCTCATTCATGCACCAACTCAAGAATTACATCCCATTGTTACACCTTGGCCCTTTTCCCAATGGGGGCTCAATCTCATATGTAAAATATCACCCACCTCATCTAATGGCCATAAGTTCATCATCACCGCGACAGAGTATTTCACAAAGTGGGTCGAAGCAATCCCCATGACCTACATCACTGGAAAGCAGAAATCCAAGTTCATCCTGAACTACCTCATTTTCTGATATAAGGTTCCCCAATCCATTATCTCTGATAACGGGACACCTTTCAATAATATGGATGTCTGTGACTTATGTGAAAAATTCAAAATCCAGCACCGCTTTTCCACCCCATATTACCCACAAGGCAATGACCAAGAAGAAGCTACCAATAAAACCATTCTAAAAATCCTTAAGAAGACAGTCAATGACTCTGGTCATGACTGGAATCTGCAGAAAAATATCGCCTTATGGGCCTACCGCACCAGCATCCGCATGCCAATAGGCACCGCCCCATTTTCCCTGGTCTACGGATCAAAAGCCATCCTTCCTATCAAGATCAAGCTCTCGTCACTAAGGATATCATTGCAAAACCTCATCACAGATGAGGAATACAGGGTTACAAGACTAAATGAGCTGGAATTACTAGATGAACGGTGCATGGATGGCCTAACTCATATGCAGGTCTACCAGAATCGCCTGAAACGGAGCTACAATAAGAAGATCAGGCAACACACCTTCCAAGTCGGCGAACTTGTGATGAAAGAGAATCAAAAGAATGTGTCAAATCCAAAAAGCAAAGGAAAATTAGAGCCCAACTGGTTGGGACCATTCATCATCATAGCTAGCTATAAATCAGGAGCATATCAATTAGCAACACCGGAAGGCGAGCCTCTGCGGGAGACTCTGAACAACTCTCACCTCTGAACAACTCTCACCTCAAAAAGTTTTATTCCTAAAAGCTTGCAAGGTATAGAACCCAAAAATAGAAAAAATCAGAAAAATGTCCTGAAAAAATGGTTACCTTGATGAAAACCTGGCAAACAGGCGTCTTGGTGACAACAAATACAAAAATACAAAAATCCAAAAAAAAATCAGAAAAAGGATTGAAAACAATAAAGAAAAAAATCGTCCTCTAGTGAAAACCAATTTGGTGGTGCTTTGGACAAGTACCTTGGTGAAAACCTGGCAAACAAGTGCCATGTGTAAATAAAGCACTCCCCATCCACCAGGATCTACATGCCTCATTCATCCATTCCATCACATTTCATTAATCCTCTACCCACCCATCCACTTGCATCCATACCATAGCTTGAGCTGGTGACCATATCATATTCCATCATAGTACTACTTGGCATATTCCTAAGGTCAGTTCATCCTACCTTTATTGAAGTAGTCTATTGCTTAACGCTGGGGGCATATCCTTGAAACTGGCAGTGGATCAGATTTGTGTATATCTTTTGTGCTCTTCCCAAATCCATCAAAAAATCCAAAAACATGTCAAAATATCAGAAAATCTTCAAAATTTCATCATTGAGTCTTGTCAGTCTTTCACCTTGTTCGAACTACATTGTCTCTGAGCTTGAAGGTAGGCAAGGTTGATCTTTGATCATCCCCTGAGACAGTTAGGTCAGTCCTTTAGGCGTCTGTCGCATTGGCAATCTATTTGCCCATCTATCTTTTCATTGAGTCAAGTTTGTCGTGAGTTGAACTACATGGTCTCTGTGTGTATAACGTAGGCAAAGCTAATCTATGGATCAGCTCCCGAGACCCCTAGGATAGGTCTCTTAGTTAGTCTCTTCATTGTAAAATCTTGAAAACACCAAAAACATTGAAAAATTCAAAAAATACCAAAAACAGCCTCAAAAACATTTGAAAAATCCAAAATGGTGCATCCATTTCATCTCGCTTTCACCTGTGATCATCACCACTCATAATAAAATCAATCATCACTATCACCCTTTGGTGAGGCAATCAAAAGAAAGTCTAGCAGGTTCAAAAGTGAACACTTAATCGTCAAAGTCTCAAAATTCCAAATCAGTAAGCAAACAAGTTGATCAACTCATATTATCAATAGCTTATCATCCCATCAGTCCCACCAAAACCCTGATCACTACATGTCCTAGGATGAATCCTTCCCACGATGGACATAAGCATTAGGTACCCCATAGTAGTTTAGTCTTAGCTAGTGATATGAAGAACATTAGATTATTTGTTTACTTTATCTTGGTCTTGTTTAGACTTATCTTATTTTGCACTCATTCCAAGGACCTCTCGATGATGCCTAAACAAATCAGGTTTAGAGAGAAAGGAATGGGGGCAATGATCATTATCTTTTTATCTGTTGTTCTTATGGGATACCTTTGTAAAATAACTTAGTCATATATGCTTTGTTTGGTTTGTGAAGAGGATGTTTTAGATATCTTGTTGACCACATGGGAAGGCTTTATTTTCTGTATTTTGGCCCGAGATGTTTAGAATGTCTAAACTACATCCTGAATGAAGTACGTATGTTAAGTATGAACAAGAATACTCCTATCTGATTTTCAAGTCAAATTACATCACACTGGGTACAACGCCATCCTGGTCCTTTATACCTTGATGCATCGTACCTATGTGTATTATCAAACATAACGTAATTGACCCTTTGAAAATCCCAACTCCTAGAACAAAAATCATCATCATCCTAACTAACTCATTAATTCTAAAATTCTTCTATCTTCCTTCCACACTAACATAGTATCATGACAGTAATCAAAACATCGCCAATGCATACACTCTACATCCATATGATCATTAGCATAAAAAGCACATTGCATCATATCATTATCTTAAGTTATGAGGAATAATATAAATTTGTTATTCTGAGCATCTTAAGAAAGCATAACACCATGATTAGCATCCATTACCATTTGCATCCATTGGCACCATCATTACCATACATTACATTTATAGGATTATCATTAAAATGCATGGAAAATATATAAAAAGAAGTATATTCATTAGAAGCATACATCATAACAAATAGAAGCATCTCATCGCATCACAATAAAAAATTAGACTGCATATTCATACATTTGCAAAAAAAAAAGTGAAACATCTCACATATGTCATCAAGTAAATACACTGTCATGATACAAAATCAGATCAAGTGTGCATCGAAATACATGGTACAATAGGGGCAACAATATAGCCCCCAAATCAAAAATGCAAAACTGTCTATGATCAAAAGGGCTAGCCCTGCTGGCTGCTGCCCTCCCCCACCTGCCTGTCACCATGATCCTCTAGCGGCCGCATCCCTGTCTATTGGGAGAAGTCTGGCACTCTACCTGCTGTTGGCACTGCCTATCAGTAATGTTGTCGATAGTACTCGGCCTCCCTGACAACCTCTTTGTATGCCCAAAGATCAACTGATCGACCTCGAGATGTGGAGGTTGTGCTCTCTAGCTGTCTCCGTCGACCAATCTCCTGATCCCTCTCAGATCATGCTTGATCTCTCTCAGCTATAACTGTAGCAACCTGCTACCGGGCCTCATCCCGCTTTGCTATCAAAACCTGTACCTGACCCTATAGCGGCTGAATCAATGCATCCTGAGGATCTGGCTATGCTACTAGCTGTACTATCAATTGTACTACTGGCTGCTGCTATGGGACCACTTGGGGCTGCTCATCCTGTCCTATTGGTTGTTTTGTCTGCTGAGGAGGTGGTACACCTCCTCCTCCTCAACCTCTGCTTGTTGCCCTGCTCCTAGCCCTCCGACGTGGGATCGTTGCCTCGAGAACTGTCAATCTCCATGGAGGTCAAAACCATGCCCTGTATGCTGGAGTGACCCTTGCATCTACTACCCCCTGATCATATGGCCATGGTCGGGCCACTAACTGTCTAAACAAGGACACTGCCTTGGCTGCGGGAATAGGTTGCCCCCATGTTGTCTCCTTCACGGTACGAGCAAAGATTCCCATGTACTGATCATCAAGCATGTCTTGCATCTCACTAAACTGTCTGGCTACCTTGTCAGAAGGTACCTCTCTACCATAGTGTGCTCTCGGCCCTGCATAAACCTGTCCTAATGAGCAAATAAAATTTTTTGTGCATCATCATACCATGGGCCTATACCCATCCACGGCCTCCAGATAAACCCTATCATCTCATCCAAAACCTGCTGCCAGTAAGCCACACCATCCATGCCCGTATGGGTACAATGAATCTCTGCCCTGCCATACCGCCACACAATGAGATCATCAATATCTATAATAACTGGTGTCACATCTGGGCGAAGCACTGGGATTCGCTCCCATACCCAAATATGTAGAAGGGTAACTCTAGCCCCGAAAGCCTGACCATCCAAGTAA
Organism: Sequoiadendron giganteum; assembly: GCA_007115665.2. Classification (NCBI taxonomy): domain Eukaryota; kingdom Viridiplantae; phylum Streptophyta; class Pinopsida; order Cupressales; family Cupressaceae; genus Sequoiadendron; species Sequoiadendron giganteum. The sequence continues at coordinate 176,883,831 of CM021107.1, read as the reverse complement.
GCAAACTTGCGCAAATCTCTGTACAAGGAGGCCAGCAATACTGGTCCCCAGGCAAAGCACTCTTGGCGAACGCATATCCGCTGCTATGCCAATCCCCAACCTAGACTAAAATATCAGCCAAGCCGATCAAGAGCTACAAGACAAGAAATAATGACAGCCACAATCAACCTGTAGGTAGGATCCCTACCCCAATACCGCTCCAAGTCTATCTGACTGACACAAAGGATAAGCTCATCAACGCCCATAACATCAAAGCAGGTATCCCTACCCTCCTCTAGATCGTAGATCACTCAGGCTCCATGGATGGGTAATCGGAGAATGCGCCAGACATCCTCAAGGGTAATGGTGGCCTCGCCAGTAGGAAGATGGAAGGATGATGTCTCGCTATGCAACCACTCAGCTAGGGCAGTCATCATACCCAAATGTGTCTGGACGGGGGGGGGCATACGCAACATGCTAGAGTTCGAGAATCCCAAGCTACTCCTGGAGATATACCTGCATACCCTGTAATCTCTCAAGTACCAGCCACCGGTGCTCCCTCGAATGAAGTACATCAAGATGCTCCTACATAAGGAAAGGTACTACATTAGTTTCCCTAAAGAAAATCTGCTACCCTTGTCGTATTTCACATTTCAAACAGCAAAAGCGACGTTGTTCTCAAATGTGGCGCAGTTTGTGGAGCTCCAAACTACGTCACATGGTAGACTTTGGTGCACCCTTTTGACAAACTGCGCCGCACGATGCTACTTGTGCATGCGGCTGAGTTTGGAGTTGCAACCCTAATTTCCTAAATAGCACCGCGCGATGCTCTGTGCATATGCAGTTCTATATAGCATCGAGCAACCCTGACTTATCATTTTTTGCGGCGCTGTATAGCATCGCGCCACCTCAACCTAACCTAAAACCTATTTAATGCATGAATACCGAGAAAATTGAAAATTGGATAGGGGTACATACCACAGGTCCTGCGGCGACTGGTTGCTAATGCACTCGTACCCGCTCTGACACATGCCTGGGAAGCTACTGTTGTGCCATCTTGACCAAGACTCATAGCTCAAGGTGTCAAATTTTCAGAGAATTAAGATTGCAAATGCATTGAAAGTGACCCTCAAAGTCTATTTAAGCCTGAAAATTAGGGTTTTTTGACCTAATTTGACCTTCCAACTAGGGTTTTGGTCCCTGATCCCGTTTTCATCCAACCGAGAGCCATTTTGCACTGTTTGTGGCATTTTAAATGCATTTTGGATGATCTGGGGCATTCTGAGGCTGTTTGACACTTTATCCACCTTTTTTCGCGAGATCATCCAAAAAAATAAAAACTTTCATCTGATCTCTCAAGGGGACAATATACTAGCATAATCATTCCACTAGGGCAACAATGGCGCATCTGAAACGTTCAGGAAATTTTTAAATTTTGATCATAGCAGTTTATTCTTTGAATCAATGCAACAAGTACATTACTTCAAAGAGGGGCAAAATGTAGACATGGAAAATGTACACTTTCGATTTGGCACACTTGATCCCGATTTACTAACATCATTTCCTCTGGAATCATACTTTCAACATTTCATCATATTTTGTCTCTTAATTTAATGAATCATTATTCATTTAATTAAGTCTTCCTCCTCCAATGATTAAATTAATCAATTTAATTTAATTAAATAAATCATTTTATTTGATTAAAATCTCTAAAGTCCTCTTATTAAATTAAATAAATTAAACCTTATTTGATTTAATCTAACATATTCCTCCTTAGTTAAATAAATCAAATCATTTATTTAATTAATCATTTCCTCTCAATTCTGATTTAAATTAATTCATCTATTTAAGTCAAAATTGTCAAATCAGCAAATCTTCTATTAAATTAATCAAAAGCTTGATTAAGTTAATCCCTCTCACTAAAATCCTCTAGAGAATGCAACTTGCACAATAAATCAATTACTTTGATTTATTTAATTCTCTATTTTCCCTCGCATGGCATCAAAAGGGAATATTCCCTCAAATTTGAATTCAAAAAGTCCAAGTGGACTTGGTCCTTCCAACAGGGAATATTCCCTCAAATTTGAATTCAAAAAGTCCAAGTGGACTTGGTCCTTCCAACAAGGCATTTAAGGCCTCTTACATGTCCTTGGCCTTGAGCCAAGTGACATTAACTTCATTTCCCTTCCCTCTTCAACAAGTCATTTCACAAATTCAAATTCAAATTTATGCATTTATGGGCACTTTGATCAAAACTTGCACAACCATCAACCATTCACATGGTGACAAGTGGCATTCAACCATTTGATTGAAAGTTAGTCCCACATTGCTCAAATCTTGTTCATTCTTCCAAATTCAAATCTATAAATTGGAGGCTTCTCTCCTCATTCAACATCCACAATTACATGCAAAGTTACTCTCTTAACATTGAGAGCCAATTTTGTGCACATCACTCCATACTTCATCTTTTTCATAGCTAGGTTATGCTCAAATCTCATTGGGAGATTTGATTATTTCACAACCATTCACTTTGCAACGTAGGAGTTGGGAAAGGGTCAATTTCAACATTCAATTGGCACCAATTCCCCCATGGGATCATAAGTTTATTGGCTTAATTAGGATTTACATGTTTTTTGTATTAAGTTCTTCATTTTCCTAGTTTGAGTTTAATAGATGGATTTCATGGGGAATCTCTCATGCTTGTTTGCATTTGATCTAACAATTTGACTTGTTTGTTGTTCTTGTGCATTTGCAGGTTTAGGGGTTCACATAATATCACCTCTCTAGTTGTGATAGTGTCAAGAAAATTAGATTCCATTAAGATGAAAACGGAGCTAAATTGGCAACTTAAGAGCATATAGAACCACATGAATCAGTTTGAAAAGAATTGATGAATCAACAAGAAGTTGGATGTTGGTATTACGAATGCCATTAAAATTTCCATCACAGAAACCATTCTTTATGAAAAGGGCAAGGTAATTCAAGCTAACTTTCAATATATCATAAATGTACTCTATATAAGATCGTACCTTTCAAACTTAAATTTGAAACCGTTAATTTGATCATAGAGAAAAAAACTTGGATATTGTTATTTGTTATTCTTCAAGTTTCAATTTAACTAGATTTAAATAACCTTTCCTTTAATAATCTACATATAAAATAACTGCCTCAAATTTATTTGCCTCTTTATTACTTTAAATCTACTTGAGCTGGTTTAACAAACTTTAGATGCTATAAACCCATTAAACTAATTATATAAAAAATAAATTTCTAAGGATTTTAAAATATTGTTTCCAATGAAAAATAAGCCATTAAACTAATTATACAAGGAAGACACCTGAAGGTACAAAAATTTATTTCTTCAAATTTGTTTTAACACTTTCATACTAAATTGCCTTTCTTAATCACAAATTTTTCCCTTGCAAATAGTCTCATAAGGATTGTTTACTTGATAGTTTGGTGCAATGTTCAGGACAATCATAAGTATTTGTCCATGACACTGTCATCTTGTGATTCATTGCCCCTTCTTTGATAGTATGCTTACTGCTCACATTCATGGTGATAATCTACCATTTGTGCACCTTCTTTTGATTGTGTGTGTCATGCCTTTGTTCTCTAATGTATTTTATTGAACTTAAGATCTCTCATAACCATTGGACTGCCTTCATATATCAAAACCTGCCTTTATATGTCAAAAGGATTTTCAAGGTGCCAGGAAGGATAAATCACAGTCCATTAATGATTGTCCACACATGACACTCAATATGGATCATAGTGTGAAGTTGTATCACAATCATAAATGCTTTGACTGCTACCCTGCATTTTACATTTGTACTTTTGTATTGGAATAATATTTATGACTATCCCTTTATTTTATCTATGCACAACAACCACCGATACTCTTTGATGGTGGCTTTATTGTCACTATGATCTCCTTCAACAAGATTTTCTCTCTGTACTTTTGGATATCATTAGGTTCTATGGACTATTGAATTGGGAAAATATGCCTCTTCATAGAACTATCTCACCATATGTCTATTATTATCATTGTCAAAGATTTTTTTCTCAGCCTCAAGATCACTATCCTTAGCATTCTATGCATTAATCTTTGTGATGATAATATTATCAATGAATCTTAGCATGATAAAGTGATATTACTATACTTCACATTATTTGGGACTCTCGCTATTTTGTCCATTGTAAACTATGATTGTCCCACTTTGATGTCTAAGACTGTCCTCCTTGGTCAATACCTTTGACTGCCATCAATTTCTTTGCAACATTGCCCAATGCTCAAAACCTCGCATGTGACCTCTACTCTTCAATCCTTTACACAAATGATAGGATTCTCCTCCATTGATCTGGTTGTCCTCCATATTTTCATTGTTGTGACCAATGCCTTTTTGACCTTGATTGATATTCCTAGGACTATCATACTTTATGAGATTTGTCAAGACTTGATTGTTGTGCTCTCATTTATGCATGGTGGTCACTAATCTGCCCTATGCCCATAAATTATGCATCTTTGGACTATTGAATGTTTCTTCTATCAAATCTTACAGGATTTCCTTAGCACAAAACACTTCATTAGATGGTGGACTTCCCACGAGAAAATTAACAGATGCAATACATATTGCACTGAGAGTTTGAATATTCAAGCTTTGAGGTCTCACTATCCAAAAATTTAAATTTTTTAAGAAATTTCAAACTGTTATCTAGATACTCATCAATCCATCAAATAACGATTTATACTGATATTGAAGTCATCTTATTCCAACATTAATGGAAAGTCCTATAAACTTGTAACAGTCACCAATTGCTAGCTAGATGTCATATACCCCCTTCATTGTCATCATACACTTGAAACCCCTTACATTGAGCTAACTATCAATTATCCTCGCCATGTTGACTATATTTAGTGTGACAGTCCTATAACAACATCAATGAATGTCCTCAATTAATTCTTTATAATAGCTTTATTTATAAACCTTGAGAACTGCTGCCTTTTGGTGACCGTACTTGAGGATCCTCTCATTGTCCATCTTTAAAGGTATTTCTTTGTATTTTAAACTTTGAAGACTATTTCCTTTTAATGGACTACCTTAATGAGGTTGATTTCCTTCTAGTCTTGTCTTGTTTATAACAATCTTGATTGGAATGAGCCCTTACTTAGCATAAACCTATCTTGACTACCATTGTCTATTTGCTATATGACTATCCTAACTTCCATTGTTGACTATCCTTTAAACTCAAACTTCTGACTGTGATTGTCAAGGCCTTTTTATTCCCCTTTTGTATTATGGTTAACCATTTTATTCTTTATTAGGATTGCCTTGGACTGTCATTAACACAAATTAGTGGCACATTATGCATTGTATTATGATCTATTGCATAGTCATTGATTTCCAATAAAGGGTCTCAATAAAAGCTCTTCATAAAACAACAATCATTGTCTTCTTTGTAAATGAATGTTACCCTTCCAGATGAATGTCCTCTAAATTCTCATATATTTGTCTAATCATTATTCCTGTCTATTGAAACCCTCATAAACTCAGACATGCCACACATCATGTTATATGTTCTCTTCATTAGCATTGTCATATATGCATGTGGTATTTAAGGATGACTGCCCTTTCTCCTGGCTTTGTGACTATGTTTGTGCCCTTGTCTTGACATTCCCCTTAAAACCCTACTTCCTAGGCTTTGAAAACGTCTATATCTTTCATCTTTTAACTGCCCCAAACCATATGATCCTTAAGTTGCTCATGTAGCATGCTATAGCTTGAGAGGGTTTCAAAGCCTAGTATCTTCCTTTCATGTTATTTCTTCATAATGCATTTGATACTCTCATGATACCAGCAACCATGGATGGAGGATTTGATTATACTAACCTCTATTTGGGTTCTTATTTATTCATTAACTAGAATGTAACATCCAGGTTATTTATTTTAGGGCATCCTATGGTTTTTCCCGTTTCTAAATCCCTTAAACACATATTTCTCTTTTCTTATTTTCATAATGCATCTAGCTTAAACCATAAAACCCCTAAATGTTTCTCAAAAGATCTCAAAGATTCATTACTAAAGGTTAACAAAGACCTTCTAGATCTTCATAAAATAGATGATTTCACAAATATAAAGGGCTTACCATTCAGAAACTATAGTTTTTGGGCCTTGAATGCAAGTTGAAATTTGTCAAGCTCCTTCACGTGGGACAGGAAATGATGAATAGTTCACTCACTGCATGCTCCTTTTATTCTTGGTTGTCCTTGTTGGCTCATTTTACTCAGCCTTCATCCATGCAACTGCACAAACCCTAAATTCCCTCCTTAGTGTTTGCTTTCTCAGTTTTTCTTTCTCTCTTCCTCCATTTTTGGTACCCATCTTAGTTTAACTTCTCTTTTCTTTTCAACGTGAGTCTTTCCTTAAACTTTTAACTTTGCATGACTCACTTTAATATTATATTGGCTAATTTTTATTTATGTGACTAATTATTTAGTTGTGTTTTTTACCCCACAATCAAATTAGTCATTTATTTAGTCATTTATAGCTATGTCGCAAAAAATTAGTAGAATTTAGTCATTTTTAATTGCTATGACTAAATGTTTTAATCGTGGTAGTCATTTATTTGCCAAATTCTATTAGTGAAAATGGTTTTTAGAGGAGATTCTTAGCTTTCCACCAATATAAATTATGCTTTACTTTGAATTTAATAAATAATTATTATTCATTTTCTATTAGAATTATGAATAAATTTGTGATTGATAGGCTGATTGAAAAACATCTATAAATTTCAAACGGAATCACATTTTTTGAATCCAAAATATGCGTCACATTCTATGCTTCACATACTATAGGATTAAAAAAAAAAAAATGAATTTCATGAATTTTTGACCAAGTTAAGGTGGTTAGACAGAAGAGATTTTATATATTTTTTAAGTTGTAATAAAAAATTCATAATTAATTATTAACTTAGAAATAAATTATAAAAAAATATGCATCACATCGGGACATGAGTCCTCTACTTATATCTAAAAGCTTATAAAAAAATATTATCATTTTATTGTGGTTAGGGTGGTCAGATAGACACCTACTTCTTATTTTTACCCTGAAATTTAAATACTACTGCATTGAAATTTCAAATTTTCACCAAATAGATTTTTTTTTTTTAAATAAAGGTCTAGTAGTTTAGAAACTACATTCAATTTTCTATAGATTCCATTTTTACATTTTTTGAAAATAATATAGATAACTTATTCAAATTTTTACGTCAAGTTGTCTAACTCTAATTTTCCGTCTTTTTATTGCCACTTAAGGGCCTGTTTTTTCCATGATGATCCTGCACATACCCATATTGTATATGTATAATTGGAGGTTAAAAAATAGTGGGTGCTATGAAACTTACAACCTAGAAATACTATTTTAAAAACCTCTACACCTAACAACCCAATTGGTTAGTCACCCCTCACCTCAATTTGGTCTGTTTTAAGATTGTCGCGAGAATATTTTATTTTGTAGATAGTAAGAACGTAATAAAATTGGAAAACTCTGGCTGTTATGAAACCTACAACCATCATACTATTGTAAAATCCTAAACACATAACAACCCAATTGGTTTGTCACCCCTTAGGTCAATTTGGTTAGTTTTATGTTTTCCCCACTTGCAACTCCTCCTCGTGCTCTCCACCACTTAGCTTTGAACATACATAATGAAATAAATGACAAACCACATTGTGTTTTCCAACCTGGAATTATATTTTGCATTTATTTTTCAATCATATAAAGAAATTGAAATGCGATTTTTATTCTAAGTAACACTTGCTATAAATTTTGAAGGTGAATTTCACTACATTGTTACTGTCTACAAAATGAAAGGTTTCATTACAATAATACTGTCTATATATAATTATATGTTGGAAAACACTAGGTATTATGAAACCTGCAACCCACATACTATTGTAAAACCCTCTACAAATAAATACCAAATTGGATAGAATTTTGAATGTCTTCAATAGTTTTATGTAGCTTTGCAACCAATTTTTACTCAGCTTTGAGAGTGTCTTTATGATTAGAGAATGCATGTGTTTCTTTTAACAAGTTCTTAATAAAACTTTTCTACCTTCTCAGATAAGGCTTTCATGCCTCCACCCAATTAATTCTCTTTTTCTGAATTTACACCCGATATCATTTTTTCCTCATCTATTTCCAATTGTATTTGTTCCATGGAATTCTTAAGTTCAAGAATCTTTGAATTCATTTGTTCAACTTCATTTATAGAATCATCTCTCACTTTCTTTTATTGCAAAAATTTGTGTGCAATACAAAACTCTTGAGTTTATCCACTTTTACATTATCATTTTTCCATTGCACATACTGCACACACCTTCCTCAACTTCTTAAGAGTAGGAAGAATCTCTTCACTCAATACATTATCTATCTCATTCACTTTCGTCTGCTTCTTTTCAAGTGTTTTTAGAGATGATTCCTTTTTCATTTCATACATTCTAGTACCCGTTGCCTCTATTTTTGCATTACCATTTGCCCATTGCACATACTACATATGCACCTTCCTTAATTTCTCAAGAGTAGGGAGAATATGTTTAGTCAATATGTTATTTATCTCATTCAATTTGGTCTACTTCTTTTTAAATTTTTAGAGTAGATTCCTTTTCCATTTCATGCATTCTATTACATGTCGCTCTACTTTTGCATTGTCATTTTCCCATTGCACATATTGCACATGTACCTTGCTTAACTTCTAAAGAGTGGGAAGAATCTCTTCAGTCAATACATTATTTGTATCATTCACTTTGTTCTGCTTCTCTTCAAGTGTTTCTATAATAGATTAATTTTTCATTTCATACATTCTAGGGTGATCCCACAATAGTGGTTTATAATTTTTGGCCAAACTGGACACTGAAATTATTATTTTTAACTAAATCTTCACATTCGAGCATCTATAGCAGCTAAACCGTGAGGAATTTGAAGATGGTGCAAACTAGAGTCTCATCACATTTTGTTTTTAGATTCTAAAACTATTTTTTTCAAAATATTTGGAATCAGATTGCACTTCTTTTTCCATCTCCCACGAAAACTGGTTTTTTTCAAAAAACAACATTTTTTAAAAGTGGTGTACACCGTATAACACATAACTTTTTTTCCATGAAGGATAAAATTCTAATTCTTTCGAATTTAGATTTGTAACTTTGATATCTAGTGCTTCCACTTGGTTAGATAGTTTTTTATTGAATATTTTTTCTTTAATCAAGTTTCAAAGTCAAACTAATTACAATTCTGACATAGCGCGACCATATAACGCGTAACTTTTTTTGTATATATCAAAATTCAATTTTTTATTTTTTTGTTGGATCAAAGACTTCAATATCTGGTGCACTCATATTTTAAAAGAAAAATTGATAATCTGCTATTTTTCCACATGTGCAGAACAAAGAGTTTGATTTTCGGAGAAAAACCTATATTTAATAAAACTTAAAAAACAAATAGATAATAAAACCAAAACATATTAAAATTATATTTTTTGGATAGCTCGTTCTTAGGACTACTTGATACCATTTGGGTTTTTGAAGTCTCCTCCATTTTCATTCTCAAATCGGGCTTCGAAGTGCAAAATTATGGACGATTTTGGTGCCTCAGAGGGTGGAAGTGAAAAAAGGTGGTTCGGTCGAACACATGTTTGGTCGAACCCAAAAAATATGTTTGGTTGAATGTGGGTTTGACTGAACTATGGTTTGGTCGAACCACTTTCAAATACAATTTTAAAATGTATTTCGTGGGGGTTCAGTCGAACCCCCTGACATGAATATATTTTACCGTTTGTTTTATTGTTTGTTTTACCTTCTTTTTTTTTCTCCCATTTTTTGATAGTTTTATTTTATAATATATAATATTAATATAAATCTAAATTATATTATTTTTATATTATAATATATAATATACTTATTATTACAATATATTATAATAATAATATATAATTATTATTAATTATATATTATTATAATATATAATTGTTATTATTATAATATTAAAAGTATATATATTAGAAACAACTAAAAAGCATTTTGGGATGAGTTTTGGATTGGGTAGTTTACTTGAGGGTAGGAACGATTCAAACAAAAGGTTTTTCTCTTAGATCTCATCTAACAATATTGAAATGACACAGCCTTGTTTCATTTCCCCTCAACCAAACTCTAATATGAACATGAACATCTACAGCTCCGCACCCAAGCTCTCCTTGACGCTGGTAGGTGTTTTCTTCAACCAAAAATCATAAGAACATGGGTATTGATGTGGAAATGCGTATTAATTTGATTTTCTTAGGGGCATTTTGTTTGTTTATAGATATTTAAGTAAGTATATATTTATGATGGGCATTGTTAGACAGACAAGTAGCTTGGAAGGAAAAGGAGACATGTTTGGCAACAACAGTGGAGAGTCTCAACTTGGGATATACAAAGAGATGAAGAACTGTATGAGAGAAAGTCTGCCAGTGACAGCATGTAAGGGAATGGATCTGGTGATGAGTAGGAAGATAAACATGTCCCAAAAAGAAGCGCTATCACATCCACATTCCTCAGTAAATTTAGGAGATGGAAGTGTATGCCCTTTTTCTCTAAACAATTCAATACTTGTCATTCATTGAGAATTGTTGTTTCTAAATTTACTGCTATCTTGGGTTTGCTACAAGATTTTCAAAGAGTTCCCTCACCCAAATGAGAAGCAAAGGTAGCTTTTGAGTAAGCAATTAGGGCTTGCACCATGCCAAATTAAGTTTTGGTTCCAAAATCAATGAACCTAGATGAAACTATGTGGGGATTAAGAAAATGACCAAAAATTTGTAGTAATGTTGCAAAATTGATGAACTTTAGGGTTTCATTCTTTATTCCTTAAATTTTTGTAATCTTGGCTTTCAAATCGGATTTTCAGGCTCAACACGACTGTCATGAAAACACTCTCCTCAGGAAGGATAACGAGAAGCTTCGCTTGGAGAACATGACAATTAAAGAAGCCATGAGAAATCCCATATGCACCAACTGCAGAGGACCTGTTGTTATGCAGAGGGGAGAGGGTTACAAGGGAGGTTAAGGGGAAGGAGTGAGAGAGAGGGGAGAGGGGAGAGACTGAGGGGAGAGAGAAGGGGTAGGAGGGAGAGACTTGAGAGAGAGAGGGGGGAGTGGGAGAGAGATAAAGAGTAGGGGGTACAAGGTTAAATAGGGTTTAAGAGGGTGGACGGGAGGGGGGATTGAGAGGGAGGAGGGAGAGACTTGGAGAGAGAGAGGGGGGAGTGGGAGAGAGATAAAGGGTAGGGGGTACAAGGGTTTAGGGTTTAAGGGTTAAGGGTGGATAGGAGAGAGGGATAGGGGGTGGAGGCTTAAGGGTAGAGGGTAGAGGGGAACTTTCTATTTCCATTTGCGGTATTTTTTGTGAATTAAATTGATGGAAACTTTTTTTTTTATTTGCTTTGATTTATGTTTTAAATATGTGTACAATAATTTTATAATTAGATAATACTTAATTTTAAAATTTACATAATGGCCCATGGAAAATTTTGATGGAACAAATATAAGTTGTATATATAATTGTATATAAGATTCTTGAACTTAAGAATTCCATGAAACAAATATAAGTTGTATATAATTGTAATTCAAAAAAAATTATTTTAAAAAACTTTGCTAGGTTTCAAATAAGTATTGAAAGCATATATATGGGTCTACATGCAAGCAAAAAAAGTGAGAGATTATGCTATCAAAGATTCTTGAACTTAAGAATTTTCCATGGAACAAATATGTATATATAATTGTAATTTACACAAAATGATTGACAACTATGTACAAGTTAATATAAGTTCTCACTTGAACATGTATAGGGTTACAAGTGAACTTGAAAATCATGGATATAATCTAATTCAAAGATTCTAGTTTAGCCCACTCTTCAATAACATGTAGAATTTTTTTATGATCATCACTATCTAGTCTCCATTTTCTTCGGCCATGTGCATGTGGAACTACATGAAGATGGGCGGTAGAAATTATTAAGTGACTATATTGATATACCTTGTTATCAGGTTGATAGTCAACAAAATGAATCCCATGCTGAAAAAATTTGACTTGTTTTAGATATGTCCCTTGCACTACAATAGAACCTACATGGTAAACATGAACCTAAGATAAGACATATGAACGTGTACAACATTTTCGTGCTCAAGGTTTGTACAATATATATTTAAATGTTTATAATGTAATGTGCACATGTGAACACAATGTATATATAATTTTAAATTCAAACTCACCTATGGGAAATGGAATCCCATCACTTGTTTCAGGTTGTGTTAGTTTATTCCTCTCTTTTGTGCAACGCAATAAATAATAGCTAACACATTCGATGTTTCCTGGCTCTACTATGACTGCAAAAACATCTAATGTACACCAAATTTACACAAAATAATTCTAAAAAAAATAGAAATGTCTCTAAAGATCAATAACTAGATATATATATATATATATATAATATTTAAATTATTGAAAACTTACACATGTACCTTTTCTAACCAATCCTGAAATATGGTCATAATCAATTGAAATCAAAGGAATGTCTTCAAATCTTTCTTCCTCATTTTTATCATATGTTTTTGAAACAACTAGTGGCACTGTATCCCATTTACCAACATATTCAAGTTCCTGGTTGTTGCATGCATGATCAGAGTTTCCTGCAATTCACTCAGTGTAAAAACAAGAGTAATCCCTTATGTGTAATGTCCATCCATGGCGACTATCTGAACTCCTAACACAATGCAAAGATCTTGTTTTTTCTACCCTCTTGCATCCATGCATTGATCTTTTGTCCACACCTAGATGTATGTACAACAACAAACTTATGTAAACAAACATGTATATATATAAATTTTAAATTTAAATAAATTCATTTTTTTGAAAATGTAATTTATACATACCCGATATCTCCCAAAACACTCTATGTGAAATGTGTCGGTTTGTTCTCGAAGATGTGCCGACCATATTTGATGAAAAGTGTTTCTTGCACCATTCAACAACATCATGTGCATTGTCTATATGATCTTCTGGATAACTCATTTGATGCTTTCTTAAAGCTCATTTGATGCAAGCTCCTGCCCCATCATGTCCACCCTTTCCATGCCCACTCTCAAAAAAACTCCAAACATGTGGTATTTTGTATATTTTATGATATCTACAAAGTGCATAGAATGGTCGTGAATATTTGAATTGTGCCACACATCCATCTAACCATACAAAATGATTTTCAAATTTTACACCCCTACTTCTCAAATTCTCAAAAAAAATTGTAAAGCAATGTTGGACAAAAAGAGTGTCATGCTATTTATCATCACTAATATAAAAGTGATATTATTTATTAATGACTCGTTCTTCATCTGTACTCTCAACACCATTGAGTTTTGATTGTGCATGTTGATAACACACATGAACCATAATAGTGATCTTCTTTGAAAAGTAATACTCTGATTGAATCTCCTTTTGATGTACAAAGGAGTAATGTTTGAAAAGTCGACTACTGATAGAACTATTCCAAGTGGGAAAGTATCTCTCAATGTTTGGAATTTTTGTGCTTGCCACTTAGCAAAAAAGGAATGTTGTATGTATGGTTGTATCAATTTTTGAAAATCATCCATAAATTTTCCAATAGGAATCTCCTCTTCTACATAGTTCGACCTTGTGGATTCTTTCCCAAAATTTGTTTACAACTTTACATACTTGTACCTGTGTGAGTAAAATATGTGAATAAGCAATAAACCACATGTAATCAATGAAACATTACATTGGAGAATTCAAATAACAATCTAATCAAATTGAAACAAATAAACTCTCTAAAAATTGTACTTACCTCTTACAATTTATTGTCTTTGTTAGGTCAGTATCTTCATTTCTTGAAGGAAATTCAGCCAAATTTCCACATGTCTCACAAATTCCTTTTATGCAGTTTATTTGAGGTCCAATTTCATGATCGCATAATATAGTCTTTATGAACAAACTTTCTTGTTTAGGAGGTGCATTTTGAAAACCATAAATTTCTTCTCTCATCTTTCGAAACACCTGATAGTAGAGATCAAATTTAATATGATAACGACAACAACAAGTTTCAAAAAACTTGTTTATCTTCACATAATATGGCTTTAACCTTTCAAACATTGTTTGCCCAATCTTTATATGAGGATATGTATTACAAAAGTTCATATACATCTCAGATTATGTTATGTCTAGCCAATTTTTGATATGATTTTCATAAATACCAGGCCCAATCTTGTGTCTCATAACATCTCTATTATTTGATGATGGACGAGTTTGATCATGCCAAAAACTTGAGATCAAGTTCCTAACAACATCTTCAATCCTGTCAGAATGGGGAGCTCTACACATAATTGCCCAATTGCCTTTTGAACTCTCATCCAAAATCTTTCTCTTTTTCTCATATTTTATTAATGTGGTTCTACTATAACCAATTTCAGTTGAAAGTGTAGACATTTTTCTTTTTCTTGCTATATCTTGATGTACAATAGATGTCAACATCACCCTTCTTGTATTAGCCTTATCCATTGATCGAGATCCTTTCCCAATGGAATCTAAACCCTTTTTAACATTTTGAGCAATATCCTTTTGAAATCCCATGTGTTTCTTCTTATTTGATGTCGAATGTACACCCAACAATTGTAATGACTCTTTCAGCTCATTACGAAGAAGTAAACGTGATAACAATTGGGTTTTTTCAAGTGTATCAAGATGATTGAAATGATCATTAATTATTTCATTTATAGATTTAGTCATTGACCTCTTTCTCTTATTATAAGGTTGGTTGGTATATTTAATTATAAAGGAATGTTCCTACCTAGATTCTTTATAATTATATTTTGTTCTCAACTCCTCAATGGTTCATGTTAAGTCATTTTAAAAAAATAGGAGTTTTGTGTACCACAAAGTGATGCACTTTATTTGTTCTTACTTTCTATCAATATTTTAATTTCATCATTTTTATCAAATTTTAAAACTAGAAGAACATGTCCAAATTAATAAATTATAGGCTTGTAAATACATGAGCATTTATAAAATATCATCAAATAAGAAAATGTATGTATATTGAATATAAGAAAATGTATACATATATCATATAAACATGTAAACATATCAATATTGATCAATGCATAAACATGTAACATGTTATAAGCAAACTGCCAAATGTATGTATATCATAAAATAAAATGTAAGTTAGAGATCATCAAATGTGGAATACTAAAGATCATCATATGAGAAAATGTCGAATACTAAAGATCATCATATAAGCAAATGTAAGTTAGAGATAATCAAATGTCAAATACTAGAAAGATCATCATATAAGAAAATACATGTAGTAAAGATCATAAATCTAATGCAGGGCCTAATATGAATGTCGACTCCTAGTCGAACAATCATCTGAATGAGAACAGTCCTACTCTGATGGATGTGTTGAGCCCTACAAATAAAATGGTGTACAAAATGTGTTAAATACATATAATTTATATTAAATAAATTTTATGAAAGTTTAATGCATTAAAATCTGTTAATGAATGTACATATACATGTGTATATATAAAAATTTAAAACTCACATGTCCACTAGCAGCAGATTCATCCACAAAGTCACATCGATGTACACGATCTGGAACAAGGCTAGGAGTGACATGAGGTATGTCCACCTACAATATATATTCATATATATTATTACATGAATATCTAGTTAAAACTAAAATCTAAAAATAATTAAAAAGGAATTGAAACATGCACATGCACATCATTTGATATTGGATGACCTGAGTCCTCTGAAATGACCACCTCCACCATATCAACTATATAGTCAAGCAACGAACCAATATCTACATCCATCTGATCTATCCCATGTCATTCCATAAATGATTAATGAAGGGGACTATGTAGGTGATATGGCATCAATGATAATGAACCGACACCAATCAACATCTCAATAAAATCCATAGTTTGTGCAACTGTCGAATGATCAGATGGTGGATCCTAACGTGCACTAGTGCTGCGTTAAGAGTGATGGGATCCTGGAAGTGAATGAACTTTGCATGCCAAATGATGCAGAGCAAGAGGATTAACAACTCAACATTCCATTTACTTGACAACTTTCATAAAATTATTCATCTCAAATAATGATTAAGTGCATTCTAGATCATAGTGTAATCATTCTCACAACAACCCACAATTCAATGCAACAAACAGTCATTAATAACTTCCATAAAAAAAATAATGAAGCCAATCCCTTTGGTGATATTTAATATAAAATAATTATAGACCTCCCTTCCAATTTTTATGAATATCCAATGGTGTAAAATAAAGTTATTGTATTTTTCCCAAAACTGCAAACCCTAGGCAGTGTTCAAACCTGCCCTCACCAAAATAATCATATCTTCCACAAAACTCAATAAAATTCAATGAGACAAAAATAATTGGAAACTAGAAACAGAGACATTTCCATCCATATATGATACTCTATTATTTGAATCCATTAAAAGTCCGTAAAAATCACAACTTCAACCTGAAAACAATGTAGAAATCATAAAATGCACACCAAACTTGAGGTTGCCATTTATCAAACTTCACAAATAATATCTCCAACCCCTCCCACCTCTCCAATTCGAGTTTTGGAGGGTGTAATTATACATTTACAACCAAAACCAACTATTTTCAACCACCTTTTAGTTAGCTTTTTGACAAAACACTTTAATGACACTTTTGACAAGTTGCTTGACAACTTTCTTGAGCAACTTTTACAATTTTTACAATATATAACAACTTTAAACATTATTCTTCAAATGACTTCAAATATTACTTCCTAAGACTCAAACACCTATAAAATGGCTTGATAAACCTTATTATAAGACCCAATACATAAAACCAACTATTTATAAATGGCCTCATGGAGGCTTGAAAGCAACTTGGTGCTCCTGCACCATACACCCCTTGAAGAAAAAACTCAAGTCCCCTGATTTAGCATAAAATAAAGCACCTGCAAAAAGAAATGCATCTTCACTATTACCTGCAATCACAAACACTTGTATCTTCATCTTAACCCATGGTTTTGTCTTCCTCTTCTTCTTCTTATGCCTTCTTACACTATCAATCATCTTTTCAACATCTAGGCTCCAAAACTCCATTTCTTGTGTATAAACCTCAATAGCATCATCTATATCTTCATTATTATCATTAGAGTACCATATATAATCTGCATCATACTCTTGAAAACCTTCATATACCTCATTATAAAATTGATCAACAACATCTTTATTAACAACCTTATTATCAATAACTTGATCATGAATATCAACATCAATGTTATCAATAAATTTATCATCATCAACTTGAGTATCAATACCAAGGCAATCAATAACATCAACAACCTTCTCAACTTTTTCATCAACAAAAATTTCATCAAATACTTGAGTACCAAAAATAACCACATCATTAATCTCAACATCAACATGTTCATTAACCAACAAAGAAGTTTGTTCATCTTCAAACACAATCGAAACATCATGCATCTCAACTTGTAACTTATCTTGCTCAACTTGAACAATAGATTCAAACTTTACCTCTGTCTCATTTGTTGCCTTCTTTTGTTTTCTTTTCATCTTCATAATCTTCTTTAGAGGCCATCTTAATCTCTTTGACATTGGTATATTCCAACTCCTTTGTGCTTCCTTAAGAAGTTGGTGTTCTTTGTCTAATCTTTCCAACCTTTGGCTTATCTTTTCCAAGGCTTCCTCAAACTCTATTTGTCTTGCTTTTTGTCTTTCCTTCTTTCTCATTTCCTTTTCCTCTCTTTCCTTCTTCCTTCGTGAATCCTCAGCCTGCCAACATCTCTTTAAAAATTTCATCTTCACAAGCAAGTCTCTCCTTGCTTCCACTTCACCTTGCCTCACCTAGGCAATCAGGTTCCTTCCTCAACCTACAAACAACCACACACAAACCACAAACAACTTCCCAGAGCATCTTCAGGCTCTGATACCAAACTGATGCAGAGCAAGAGGATTCACAACTCAAAATTCCATTCACTTGAAAAATTTCATAAAATTATTCATCTCAAACAATGATTAAGTGCATTCTAGATCACATTGGAAACATAACCATGACAACCCACAATTTAATGCAATGAACAGTCATTAATAACTTCTATAAAACCAATAATAAATCCAATCGCTTCGGTGATATTTAAGATAACATAATTATAGACCTTCATTCCAATTTTTAGGAAGATCCAATGGTGTAAAATAAAGTTATTGCATTTTTCCCAAAACCGCAAACCCTAGGCAGTGTTCAAACCTGCCCTCACCAAAATAATCATATCTTCCACAAAACTCAATAAAATTCAATGATACAAAAATAATTGGAAACTAGAAATAGATACCTTTCCATCCATATATGATACTCTATTATTTGAATCCATAACAGTCCGTACAAATCACAACTTCAACCTGAAAACAATGTAGAAATCATAAAATGCACACCAAACTTGAGGTTGCCATTTATCAAACTTCACAAATAATGTCTCCAACCCCTCCCACCTCTCCAATTCGAGTTTTGGAGGGTGTAATTATACATTTACAACCAAAACCAACTATTTTCAACCACCTTTTAGTTAGTTTGTTGACAAAACACTTTAATGACACTTTTGACAAGTTGCTTGACAACTTTCTTGAGCAACTTTTACAATTTTTACAATATATAACAACTTTAAACATTATTTGACAAATGACTTCAAATATTACTTCCTAAGACTCAAACACCTATAAAATGGCTTGATAAACTTTATTATAAGACCCAATACATAAAATAGACCAACTATTTACAAATGGCCTCATGGAGGCTTGAAAGCAACTTGGTGCTCCTGCACCACCAAATGATCTCTAACATGCTCTACATTGATCCCATAGTCTGATGCAATGAAGGCATATGCATCCAAGAGCTCCTCAGCTAAACAATGTAGAGTCTTGTGTTCCATATCTCCTGTAAGTGCCTCAAGCTATGGGGGAGTAGAGATGCCTACTGCTGTGAAAGGATCCATGGTAGTCCATTGTGCTGAAAATGGTGTGGATCGATGGCATCTAGACATCAAATATTGACCTACACGATCAGTAGATATCCTAGTGGTGGCAGCTGCAATGTCACCTACAGTGTCAATTGCTTTTTTTTGGGAAGCAATGACAACCTCATCTGCTATGGAGGCTAGAGTTGGGGTGAGAGCAGGAGACCTCTCACCAACCAATACCCTAAAAACTAGGGTTGGTCTATCTACTCGATGATACGTGGGCCTATCGGAAATCCTGCCATGCCCCTGTCCATCATATGGTGGAATGTCTAGGTAGTTGACTTTGAGGCCCAAATGGACCTCAACATACAAGTGTTGAACAAAATATAATGGAATCTAGTCATTGTTTGGGTATTGACCATGTGTTGCGAGAAATCATGGGTAGATCAATGAGGCCATATCACGATTGACACATCTAGTGACCTGGTATGCCCTAACCTTACGTGTATTTTGATAAAATGAAAAACAATTGGTTTTTATCATTTCTTTGGTCACACTATCCTATATTTGTTTAAGGGGAACCTCACCATGTACTTCTTCTCGCATGCGAGAAAGAATAGCAGCTACTCTATTTGGAGAAAATGCACTAGTCCTCTCAAGTTCATATCTTAGTTTTTCTGGACTATGTAATATTGGCATGCATGGTTCGGAATATATCCTTGGGTTTTCACCATGTGCTAATGAGTCTCTCAATTTATTAATCTCATTAGTGGTATTTTCAAACAAAGATTCTAGAGGTGGAACATCTATATTTTCCATGTTATATATGTATGTACACCTAAAGGAGCAATGAGACCAAGTGGTAAATAATATATTTAGATATAGGGAATTTAGAAATCTAAAACAGTTCTAATAATTCATCTACTCATCAATAATATAATTTTCATACCATTAACAAAAAACATGTTCAACATCTATCATAGTTTTTAATAATCAAAACATTCAAATTACTAGATTGCATAGAAAACATAATCTAAAACAATTCTAAAATTTAAATTTACAAGTGTGCACTCTAGTACAAAATGTGCCATTAAAGACTTAAAAAATATTGATAAAGGTTGCATCTAAGATTTATTTCCTACAACTAGTAATAAAGGGAAATCGTCATTACTTAACATTGGTGGTCATGTAAAATCAATTTAGTCATTATTGAAGGCACAAATAAGAGAATAAAATGAGAGAAATGATAAGCTTGTAAATATGATTTCTAAATTATTGAAGCAATATCTTGATAAGGAGGAAACCAAAAAATTAGAAATAAACTTCCTCATATCCATAAAGAAATTCTAATAGGAGGAAGGGACACATGCACATAATATTTATCATGAAAGTGTCCATACAATGTACAAGAACATGATACTAAGGAACAAAGGTTTCTTGTAAGTACACAACAAACCCAGATGAAGATTTAACCCTAGTACAAAAAGAAAGAAATAATGAAAGAATAGGAGAAAATGACTTGATTTAATCTTTGTACACATTTTCTCTATTATCTCAAATCTTATAGATAATATAAAATCCACCATGTGAAAATATGGTTATATTTACTCATTTAAAGATAATATTTAATAATTATTTTATTACTCTTATTTTTATAAATTTCTTGGATATTATAGTAAAATAAATCAACTCTTGCATTTTTTAAAATTTAAAAGTTGCCTATACAAATTCCACAATCTATATAATGGACTCTACTTTGTATAATGATGCACAATGATCAATCCTTGATGGTCCAAATCATTGATGAAAGATGGAATGATGCACATAATCGGTTGTAGATCCACTTGTCTCCCAAAAGAGGAAGGAAATGAAGGCTTTATATTTTTATTAAAATAGACTATATTAAGTGTTACCCTGGTTAATTATGAATTTTAATAGTTTAAATGTAAAAGGTAAAGAATCTCAAGTAGCAAGAGAGCTATTGATTGTATGTTTAGAATATCTTATGAGTCTAAATTGATTATATTATTTTACAATAAGTAAAATTGACCTAACATGTTTACCATAATTGAACACTTTAATTTATTTAGAAGGATGCTTTTATTTGGAAGCTAGTCATTAGAATGATAGACATGATATGCAATTTGATTGATTTAAGTATATATGATAGATTATACGATTGACTCTAGTGTTTACCCATGTTATAAATTATTTTAAGTTATTTATAAAATTAAGGGCTTTTAAGTTTGACATTATTTGTCTTTATGCATTAGATGATTTCCAAACACAACTTTTGTTTAAAATACCTTGGTCCCTATGAATGAAATTAAAAATCTCCTAGTAAAGACCATCAAGGAAGGTCTTAATGCCATATGTGGCTTCCTTTGCCTATTATATATAAAATTCAACTATTTAAATAGCTTTTAAGAAATAGTTCCACAAAATTAGAGCGGTCCAACCATGAACATTTTCAATTAATTTAAAACTATTATTTTAGGATTTTTTAATTTTTAAATTTATATAAATTTCTAACATTATTTTATTTTGAATTAAAATGATAATAGTGCTCCATAAATTACACAAAATTGAATGTTATTAAAATTTTGGTTAAAAAGTAAGAAGGTTAACCTTTAAATCCATTGAGGAAGGTATTGCTACTACTAGAGTTTATCCATGAAGGGCTTGAAGTCTCATAAAGAAATTAAATACAAGAGACTTGTTCAAGGAACATATAGATGATTTCCTCACAAGTATATATAAATGTTTCTACTTGATTATTTATTTCACCCTAGAAGGAAACTATAAATGTTCTTTACGATTAACATAGATTTATCCTAGATGTTTCATCACTTTTATCCTATCATTTGGTTTTGAATTAAATTTAGTTATGAATTTGTATTTTTTTGGATGCGCATAAATATTAAATATTGATATTTAAATAATTAAATAATTTTTTCTATGAATATGTTTCACAATGATTTATGTAAACACACATTATTACAAAGCCTCTACCATTGTGCGATAGGATTAGTAAAATTTATGGGTACGAAAGTGGAATATTTTCATTTTTCCCTCTTTCATTTTTAGAGCCTCGTAGAAACCTTGTTAACAAATATTTATATAAGTGTACATGAGATGTTCAAGGAAGATGCAGGTAGCTCCAACTATTTCGAAAGGTTGAAACCTATTAAATGCCCAAGTAATCCTTGAGAGTAAGGACATCTTTTTTATGTGGTCATGTTATCATATTTTTTAATCTAATACGAGACTCCTCATTCTTAGAATATATTTCTATGAATTTTGGATATGATTTGAGTGTTATATAATTCACAATTTTTTATCAAAGAAATAAATTACAATTATATTCTTAATTGACATTCAAATAGAGAGGCATTAAGTTACAACTATTATTTTAATTCAAGATTTGAATTCAACCTAGAGAAACACATATCAATCTACAAAATCCACTTAGAATCTCTAGTTTTGGTGTTACATAGATCACACTAATATAGTAGGTGCATATAGTAAGTGGATATGTGCATGGAATTCATGCATTATATGTATGTACACTATTTGACAAAAGCCCATAATGAAATGTTAGCCTACATACTTCAAGCATTTTTTAAAGTCAACTTGATTGAAATTTTAAACATGCAATAAAATTTGGCTTAAATCTTATTCCAAGCTCTAGCATTATTTCTTATCATCATCTTCTAAACATATAAAAAATAGGTGTTCTAAAATATGTATGTAGATGGACATCAAAATCAATGAAATATCAATTTGGTAGAATTTTTTAGTATGCCTAGTTTTACTTAAATGTATGCAAAATAGGCATGCATATAAACACCGCACAAATTATTTGGAAAAATGCCACAAAAAAATTGATATCATTTATATAAAACTATGGTTTGTTGCACTCCATTACAACAATTCATCCAATTAAGAGGTGATGTAATTTATTGATTCTCTAAACAAAAATAGATTTTTATTCTTAAAATTATTCTTTAGTTAGACTCATGGAGTGACCAATTTGAAAATCAATCTGAACATTTCAATCACTTAGATAAAAATTTATCCTTGAAGAATAATTAAAATAGTGTTATGCAACCAATAGTATAGAAGCAATAAATCTATCCTATTAATTTTTCTAAGGTTCCATTCAAGTATAATTTTGAATTCAAGTTTACAAGAAAAATAAGTCTATAATAATATTCACAAATAATATCTCCATGTTGATAATTTAAGAAATGCTTTCAACACAATCTATTAATGGATATAGAGAGAAATAAAAAATAGATATATACTTGTAGGTTGGAAATATCCTCAAGATGGAACAAAATTAAATTTTGATTATACATTTTGGGGGAATCTTTGGGCTATAGATGTTGACTATTTTCTTCATAATTATAATAGTTTTAAATTCTAATTAGAGGTTTGAGTAAACTGTGTTTAAAGATGAACAAAAATAATAGTAGGAATATCTCATTTTTGGGTTAATGCTAGTATATAAGAAAGTATATAATGAATTAGTAATAGAAGGCAATTTTTTTACAAAGGTTGAGGCCCCAATTGGAGTATGTGTTCTTATGAAAAAGAAGCATTGAAGTGGTCATAATTTTTTTATAAGATCATGCATATATGCATTGCTATTGGGGGAAAATATTAGAAAATTTCAATCAAATGCAATTGGCAGCTATAAAGCCAAATGAATATTAAAAACTTTCAAGCAAATGCAATTGGCAGCTGTAAAGCCAAATTTTACAAAATGGGTTTGTTTAAAATGCTTTAGAAACTTTCAAGCAAATGAAATTGGCAGCTGTAAAGCAAAATTTTACAAAATGGATTTGTTTAAAATGCTTTAGAAACTTTCAAGCAAATGCAATTGGTAGCTGTAAATCCAAATTTGGTTGAAAACTGTGTTTGTTTAAAAAGCTTTAGAAACTTTCAACCAAATGCAATTGGGAGCTGTAAATCCAAATTTTAAATAATGGGTATTGTTTTTAAAAGGTTTTAGAAACTCTCAAGCAAATGCAATTGGTAGCTGTAAATCCAAATTTTAAACAATGGGTATTGTTTTTAAAGGGTTTTAGAAACTTTCAAGCAAATGCAATTCACAACTGTGAGTCAAAATGAGAGCTTGAAATAGGTTAATATATTCATTATAAATAATAAAAAAAAATCTCATAATTTGCCTTCAAGTTTTAAATGAAAATTTTGTTTGGAATTTTCGTTTCATTCGATTTGTCTTCATTTTACACAGGAAAAATTTGGTCTAATGGAATCCATTGGAGTTTACAAACTTGCATTTACAAATGTAATTTTAAATCACTGTGATTCAAGAAAAAAAATGCCAACCTGATAATGGAGACGTCAAAGTCGATGATATTTGAAGTTGAGATGGTGGTCCCATTGGAAGTTTTTGTCGTTCCTCACCGTTCACATTCGTTGTTGTTCAGGTTCATCACGCAGAGCTCAAACTATTCACCATTTTTTGACAATGATAACCTTTTAAAATGCCCTAATTCAAAGGGGTTTGGTCGAACAGTGGTTCAACCGAACCCATTAAAATATTATTTTTCATTGACATTTTATTGTGGTTCGACCGAAACGTTTGATGGGTTCGGTCGAACATACAGGTCCAACTGAACCCCCTTTCCTATTGAAATTTTTTTAAAACGCATTTTCCTTCCTCTTCTCAATTGTAAACCACTATTGTGGTTCTACCCTCTAGTACTTGTTGCATCCACTTTTGGAATATGGATGATGCATTTACATTTGCAGCTACAACCTAAAAAATCCTAAAGAACACTATTCTAACCCACAACTATATTTTGATCTATCATGGTTTCTATGTTCCAATCATATGAAGAAATTGAAATTTGCATTATTTACTCTAACTAAGAGTTATAGATTTTAAAGGTGAACTTCATTACATTCTTATTGCATACAAAACAAAGGGTTTTTAGTACATTCATACTATTTTGTAAAAATGTGGTATGCAAAACACTGGGTGTCTAACCAAATTGAGTTGAGGGGTGATAAACCAATTGGGTTGTTACTAACTTAATCATGCAAGGTTTTGATTACATTCATATTGTTTTGTAAAATTACAAGTTATAAAACACTTGATGTATTAAACCTGTAATTGACATATTATTATAAAACCCTCTACACGTAACAACCCAATTGGTTAGTCACCCCTAAGGTCAACTTGGTCAGTTTTATGTATTCCCCACTTGCAACTCCTCCCCAAACTCTCCACCCTTCAACTTTAAATAAGAAAAATGAAATAACTCACAACCCACTGTGTTTTCCAACCTACGATTATTTTGTGCATTATAATATTTAAACACATCTTCTCAAAAAATAATACTTATTACAATTTAGAATGCATGTCTTACATCAGCCTCCAATGCCCATGAGTGCACAAAATTCAGTGAAAATGATAGCTTCTCATGGAAGCCACTATGTTAGAGACTTTTATGGGAAACTCCCACCCACAATGCTGACACAACCTAGTGACATAATTATCTCCTTGTTTCTATCGTTGCAATGTTTCCTCTTGTTTTCCAAATTTTTCACTATTATGCATCGTCTTGACGGGCCCCATAGTATTTTATCCCATCATGTTATATATGTTTTTATACATTTTTGTAATTTATCATGCCTTTGACATGTGTTCTTGTACAGAGAATATCTACTCTTTTTTGGTCAATCAAGGTTATCACCAAGGTTTTTCATGAATTCTTAACCTTTATTCTTACATAATTGATGCACACCATAATTTGCAACCAATATCTCTTGCAATATTTTGTACTTTTTAATTCATTTGTACAAACTTAATGGTTTGGTTGACAATATCATTGAACAATGGATATGATACCAATATTCATCATTTAGGTGTTCATTGAGAGACACAAGTTTTAAACAGAAGTTTGATAGTGGTACTTGGTATCCATCTTGTATGTCTTCTCTACCCTTATTGATTATTGCATGTTATGGCCCCTTTCATATGCTTTTACTAATGCACTATCCAAATAAAAATACACTGTCACTGAGTCTCTATTCTATTGAACCTGCAAAATTCTATTTGTCATAATATTGGACATGGTCTATGATTTGTGTGTACAATGGTGCATGGTTTTCTTTAGTCAAGGCATGCAAGCATGGTGAACTAAGCATAGTAGACATATTCCATTTGGATTGTTCAAGATTCTTAAACTTCTTTCTATAATGTGACGCTTGTATCTTTGTGGAGTTTTGGAGACTGTAATTGAACTAAACAAAAGAAATGATAAATTAGTCATTACTATAGAAAATTTGACATTTTTCGATGCCAATTTGTGCATTTGAAAAGGATTGGTATAGAAAGTAGATAATAATTTATTTTCTCTACTTTCTTCACTAATTTTCATTCTTTCTTTAGCAGTCAAGAAAATTCCATGTAATTCATTGATTTGCACAGTTCTTATGAATTTAAAAAATTTAATTGTACCAAATACATTATTAAAATTTAAAATTAAACTACTTAGGATTTTCCCAGTGACATATTGATTAGTCATATTTTCACCTAAAATATTCATTTGACTAATCAAACCTTTTTTTTTGCTAGAATATCATTCATGAATTCATTACAGATTTTTATATTTAAAAATTTCCTTCTTAATTTTTATAATTATTTATTTTGTGCACCTCCATATGCACTAGAATGAGAATATTCCATGCTTGTTTAGAATTAATAGCACCACTAATCCTAGGAGAGATTTTTTTGATATATGCACCTTGAATAAAAATTAAAGCTTCATTATCCTTTTTGTAATTTCTTTATATAGTCTTATTATTTTACTATCATTTGGTGATCTATATCTACTTGTTCTACATACCATAGTTGTATAATAATCCAAAAATATTTAAGTGTATGTATGTATGTATGTATTGATGTATATTCCAATTTCATATGAGCAAATGAATGACACTTGTTATAAGATATAGGAAAAGAAATGGAAAATTACGCTTGATGCAAAATCATATATGATATTTCTTGTGATTATTTTGGACGCTTTTACTCAAGTTATGGACTTATTTTGGGTGGTTCTCAATTTGTATTCATCCACATGATTGCAAGGAATAGTAGATAAATTTATGCACATCATTGATTTGTCATTCTCTTCCTTATTGTTTCACAAGCACTTCACTAAGATGTTTCTCTTCTCTTCATGGTCACAAAGGTTATGCTATCCTCCACAACACATTAATACTTCACACCAATAGGATTCCACCTATCTTCAAGTGCTTAGTGGACCACAAAAAAATATAGGTTGATAGTTCTTGTGATTATTTTAGATGCTTTTACTCAAGTTATGGACTTATTTTGGGTGGTTCTCAATTTGTATTCCTACACATGATTGCAAGGAATGGTAGATAAATTTATGCACGTCATTGATTTTTCATTCTCTTTCTACTTGTTTCACAAGCACTTCACTAAGATGTTTCTCTTCTCTTCATGGTCACAAAGGTTATCCTATCCTCCACAACACATAATACTTCACACCAATAGGACCCCACCTACCTTCAATGCCTCACAAGACATCCCAATTCGCTAATACTAGATTAACGAATATAGCAGCAACAAATATTAACAATGATAAGCAAAAAATTGACATTATACAAAAATATGGAAGGCCCAAAAATTTTCTATTACTATTTGAGAGAGGAGATTTACTTTTTATAAGGAAAAAATGTAAATTGAATGAGAAACCAACTTCTACCTAAGTACTCAGTAACTATAACTGAACAATAAATACAAACTAAATATCCATTATTCTTTCAATAATAAGAGGTATGATCTCATTCAAGCAAGGATTTTCTCTTAGTAATTTAAAAAGCCTATAAAATCAAAACTTTACAAGTCTTTTTTATGTCAATTTTGCAAGAAAATATGGTATTGTTTAGATAGACAACATAAAGTATCAAAATTGAATAAAATTTTGTGTTATCAACCTTAGAAACACATCAAGGTCAATAAAACTGAAAAAATCAATGAGCATCAGTGGAGAGTCTAGTCTATTAAAAAAAATGCAAGATCAAGCACAACCAACATGAGGAAATTTTTTGTTAGTTAATTAATTAAATGAATCCAAATGATTTTGATTGAACACATCAATATTTTTGTATGGCATTTTTTTTCTTTTTTACAAATTAAAAACATTTTTTTTACAGATGAAACTTTATCAATTGTCAAGTGACTTTAGATGATAATGGTCTATTAGTTAAAATATGCAACAAAAAATACTAACTTTATATTTATGTCAATAATTAAAATTAGTGGTCTTTAGTCATACTAATGCTTTGGAAATAATATGCAAATTTAGATTCATTTTTCTACACTAATGAAAATGTTCTTAACATGCTTATCTTCTTGAATTCTAATGAATGATTACTAAATGAGATAAGATGATGAATGGTTACTAGATAAGATAAGTTGAATGTCTTCAAATATATAAGGACATGGCATTAAATCATGCAGATGTGTGTTATGTTGATTTATAATGACTAATGAATAAGGATGAGAACTTTGAAATTATAACTTAAATATATAAATTTTGGGAGTAGTGATAACTTTTTTGCTAGAGAAAAAAATACTAGAATTAAGATTGAAATAGAATATTTTAAAATTTATGTATGAATAAACATAATAAATAGATAATCAAAATATTAATTAAAAATAGATATAATAACTAAATAAAATAGTATAATTTGTAGATTAAAGAAGATTTAGTTGGGGGAGATAGACTGAAATAACCTATTTACAAAAGCGGTGTATTAGTATTTTGTGGAGCTGGTGGCCCCGTGACTTTATTTTTTCTATTTATTTTTAAGCAATCAATTTAAATTAAAAAAAAAATAGCACATAAAATTTATTAATAATATTTTGTGCAGGTGAAAAATGGAGGCAAGAATTGGAGGGAAAAAATGAAGTACATGTGAAAAAAAAGGCAAAGTAATTTGTGGAGTCACATGCATTTTTTTCCTTTGCAGCAACTACTTAGACCCTCAATTTTTGCACAACCTATTTTAAATTTTTAAGTAGTTGTTGCTTCAAGAAAAAAGGAAAAGATTCCTATTCCCGTAAAAATAAAATTTTCAGACCCTCAATTTTTGCACAACCTATTTTCAATTTTTAAGCAGTTGTTGCTTCAAGAAAATAGGAAAAGATTCATATTCCTATAAAAAATAAAATTCATGAGAACACTTAATTGCTTAATTTTTAAGCAGAAAAAAGACTTAAATAGTAGAATGGGGAAGGGGTAATTCTCACTTCTGTGCCAAAATAGCTCATCCCCTGAACTGCCTCTGAGTGCCTAGAAAATTCTAAGAATGGGAAGCATTGAGATTTTCTATTTTTTGTTGTTATTAGTGTCATTGTTGTTATTAGTGCTGTCATTGTTATTATTAGTTTTATTAGGATACATGGTTTTTCATTTCATCTTTTGGTTTTTCAATCATCTTTTGTGTTTTTTGGGGTTATTGGGATACATGGTATTTCATTTCATTTCTTGGATTTTAAATCAGTTGTTGTATTTTCTATGGTCATAACCAAATCTAGTCACGTACACAGCACTAGCGTTATTGGGGGGATATGTGGCTTTTCAGTTCTTTGCACAGAGGAAAAAGAAAGGGTTGCCAAGGCCTCTGATGGGTATGTTGAGTTTTGTTGTCCTTGATGTCTTTTGTGTGTTTCAGCTTGGTGATATGGTTGCTTCAGATCTGTTGGTATCTTGATTATCTATGTTCAGTGTGCAGGTATTCTTTGTCTCAGTTGGCACTACAGGGGTATACATGTTGGTGACTACTTTTGGTGACTACTTTTCATATCATTCGTTCTTTGGTTGGTTGAGTTGGTATTATAATTTATATTGTTAAGTTTTTGACTTATTTAAAGTCTATGTGGTTTTTTTTTTTTACACTCAGCCAAAGGCCGACAAAAGGTAATATGCAATGGTTAAAAGATGATATGTCTTTGATTTCTTGGTTAAAGTGGTCAGTATTATAACTTAGCTCTTTTTCTTTGAAAAGTCAATGACCAAGGAATATTCCTACTTGAGTATCGTCAGTTTAAAATAAAAGTTTTATTGTTCTATAGGTTTATTCTGGATTTCATATGATGGTTCATATTAGTTCATGCAGATTTCAATGATTATGTGTTTTGACTTTAGGCTCATCTTAGGGCAAAGAGATGCTTTATGTTTATCATTTGTTTTTTACAAGCAGTTGAACCCTAGCTATGTCGCTTTGAAGAAATTGTATTCTATTGCCATGCTTGGGTATTGTTCCTCCAGCTTTAGGTATCAACGATGGAAGTTTGGTTGGCGTTTTCTTTCATGAACACTTTACAAGCTGAAAGGTGGATGAATTATAGTGAAACGGTTGAGAAGTCGTTACACATACATGTGTTAGTTGTCTGTCCGCCATGACAGGTATTTAGTTTTTCAATTTTGCAAGGTTTCAGACTGGTGTATTCTTCATTGTTAGTATGATTAAGCAGTTGCAAAAAGATGAGCTTTAGTATGGTTTAACCCGAGTTTATACTATAGGGTTCTCTTGTTTTTTTAATGATATTTTAGTAATACTTTTGATGCGAATCATGGTTTGCTATTTTGAGCATGAGTTATTATTTTTGTTTAAAAAAAAAACAAACCATGTTTCTTTGTGGTTTCGGTTGAAAAACCTAAAAACAAGTTAACTGTTATTATTCTGTTTTTTGTTTTGAATGGCATGTAAAAAGCTGTGACTTCAAGAAAAAAAGAAAAGAGATGTAGAGTGATAAATTTTGAATAGACGATGTGGCAGTTGATGTATGTTGTGATATTATTTTTTTTTAAGAGAAGTTTTTTGTGAGAACTCATTTATGTGGAAAGAGTAAAAGGGTTTTTGTTGTATAATATCTCTGGTTTTATACAGAGATAACACTCAAAATTATGAGTTGTTAATAACCTATCTACCATAATGCACAATACAATTTATAACAGGTTATTGTGAACACACTTTGGTTGTACTCTATCGAGATTTTGTGACTACACAAGTATGCAGTTATACAGTCCTGATAGTTTACATTGATATTTGAAAAACATTGCAAAGGGGTGGGTGCTCCTATTGAAGTTGGTGCTCTAAGAATATTGTAATCAGTTTTGGAATCAAGCTTGCAAGGCATTTTGGAGTGGTTTTTCTACCCAAAGAGGGTTTTCCACTTGATAATTTATGTGTCACTCTTTGTGTGTTTAGTGTTTCTCTTGCACAATCTTTCTTTCTATTATTTATGTTGTGTATGTATCTTCATTTGCTCTAATACGTTGTCCTTGTTCAATTCCACATACGTAATCTTATTTCAGATGTGAATGTGCTAAGTGTAAATGTTATTTTCTATTATCATAAAGCCTGTTTTGTTTTTGTGCAAACAATAGCATTTAATATATGGTTCACTCAACATTATATGAAAAATCTATGTCTTTCTTTAACAGGATTTGATGGAGATTCATGTTGTAGTTGTTTGAGTGATTTGTCTTGTCTTAGAAAGTTCATCTTTAAATTACAGTTACATTACGTTCTAAAAAGTCAGAGTTGCCATTCTTGTCATAAAGTTTTTAAATTGTTATAATTCTGATTCACCCCTCCCCCCCCCTCTCAGAGTTGCTCCTCTTCCAACAAGTGGTATCAGAGCAGAGGGTCCTTTGTCAAGTTTAACCAACCTAGGATTGTTTCTGGTCTTGGATGTTTGTTTAAAATGTCACAAGCTCATGAAGGCACATCTATGGCAAGAGCTCCATTGTTTGATGGGACAGATTATGTTTTTTGGAAGATCATAATGGAAACATATCTGACTTCTATCGATCTTGATGTATGGATTATAGTGTTAACTGGGTACACTATACCAACTACACTTCCCACATTTGCTGATGAAAAGAAAAAATATGAAACCAATGCTAGAGCAAAACATGCTCTCTTGTGTGCATTGACTAAAGATATTATTATCAAGGTCATGCATTGCAGTTCTGCTAGGGAAATTTGGATTAAACTGGAAACCATCTATCAAGGAAATGAAAAAGTTAAACAGTCAAAAGTCCTCACTCTAAAACATCAGTTTGAAGAAATAAAAATGAGGGATGATGAAAAGGTAGCTGATTATTTCTTAAGAGTTGATGAATTTTTCAATGCTATGAAATGGTTAGGTGAAGAGGTAAAGGATTTTGATGTTGTAACTAAGATTATCAGAACTTTACCAAATAAATTTGAAGCTAAAATTGCTACTCTTGAAGAAAAGAAACACTTTGACCAACTCACCTTAGATAGTTTACAAGGTACTTTGACTGCCTATGAAATGTGAATCAACAAAAATACTTCCACTGGAAAAGAAACTTCCTTTAAGGCAGAAAAGAAAGACTTATCAGATGATAGTGATTTTGATTTATCAGATTCTAAAGAAGCTCTTCTTGTTAAGAAACTAAAAAAGAAGTATAAGGGGAAGATGCCTTTTAAATGTTTTACTTGTGGAAAACTTGGACACTTTGCTGCTAAATGTCCTTATGTTGATCAATCTTATGAAGATGAAAAACCAGAAAAATAGCTTAGGAAAAAGACTTACTATCCTAAAAATAAGTTTAACTTTAAACTGAAAAAAATTATTTTTTCAAAAGAAGACTCAGATTTTGAGTTTGATGGCTCACTGGATGATGAAGACTTGACTTTATTTATGGCTAAAGTAGAAACTCAAAATACCTCAAACAAAGAGTCAAAGGAAACACCAAACAAAGAATCTGAAAAATAGTCTGAAGTAGAAAATTGTGAAATTAAATTGCTTTGTGCTCTTCAAGAAATAAAAAGATTAAAGAAACATA
The DNA here is from genome assembly GCA_007115665.2 of Sequoiadendron giganteum. NCBI lineage: Eukaryota > Viridiplantae > Streptophyta > Pinopsida > Cupressales > Cupressaceae > Sequoiadendron > Sequoiadendron giganteum. Next base: position 176,850,873 of record CM021107.1, on the reverse strand, counting down.
TTGTTTCTCAATAACATAGTCCAGACATAGAACATAGTCCAGATAGTTTGGTCACTAGTTTACAAATTCAACTTGATGATTCTATAAGAATGGTGGATACTCTCCAATCAGTTCTTATTGATAAAGATAAAGAGATTCAAAATCTTGAACAACAGGTTGTCAATCTTAAAAAAAAAATTGAAGGTTATGAGAGTACTATTCACTTGAATGATATACTTGGGAAGCAAAAACAACATAAAGATATGACTGGTATTGGATTCAACATTGGTGAATGTTCAAAACCTTTAAATCAAAACTTTAAAGCAGTTGAGAAGAAGCAGCCATTTGAGCATCAACGAACCAATTTCAGGTTTAATGCTTTCTTTCATGGTTATTGTTTCTTTTGTAATAAGTTTGGACACAAAGTAAGCAATTGCAGAATAATGATGTCTAGAACGTCTAGATTTGGTCACAAACAGCTCTTTGGCTTTCCTAATACTATTAGGTGTTTCACATGCAACTCTATTGGTCACACATCCAAATAGTGCAAACAAGGTAAATGTATCTCTGGAAAAGTTTGGAGACCCAAGTTTGTTTAAAACATAGAACAATCAATACTTGTCCAAACCGCTCTTCTTTCCAAAAAGAAGGCACTGTGGGTTTTTGACAGTGGTTGTTCCAATCACATGACTAGAGATAAAAACAAGTTTATTAAGCTTGAAGATTATTCAGGAGGTTATGTAAAGTTTGGTGATAATACATGAATTGAGATTAAAGGTAAAGGCTCTCTACTTCTAAATGATGATACTCCTATTTATGATGTGTATTACGTAGAAGGCCTTAAATACAATCTTTTAAGTGTTAGTCAGATTTGTGACAATGGTTATAATGTTATATTCAACTCACAAGGTTGTGCTATAAAGAACCAATCAGGTAAAATAGTTGCAACTAGATTACGAACACAAGGTAATGTTTATAATCTTCTTGACTCTTCTAATCATGAATGCAGTGAAGGCATATGTCTTATGGGTCAAGTTGAAGAAAATTGGTTGTGGGATAAACTGTTAGGGCATGTTAACTTTGATAATCTGGTTAGGATCAGCAAAAACCATAATGTAAGAGGTTTTCCTATTCTAAGTAAACCTCAAAATTTTGTTCGTAAGGAATGTCTAAGAGGTAAACAAACAAAGGTTATTTTTAACTCAAAAGAACATGCTTCAACTAAACCTTTGCAGCTTGTACACACTGATTTGTGTGGTCCCACTAGGACAAGGTCTATAAATGGTGAGCAGTATTTCATGTTATTTGTAGATGACTATACAAGAATGGTTTGGGTAACTTCTCTCAAACATAAGTCAGAAGCCTTTGACATATTTAAAATCTTTTGAAAGATGGTTGAGAAAGAAGCTGACACAAAGCTTAAATGCTTAAGGTTAGACAAGGGAGGTGATTTTACCTCTCAAGAGTTTATAGATTATTGTGAGAAACATGGCATAAAATAGAAATATGTTGTTGCGAGAACACCTCAACAAAATGGGGTTGTTGAGAGAAAAAACAGAACAGTAAAAGAGATGGCAAGGACAATGTTAGATGAAGCAAAACTGCCAGACAAGTATTGGAAAGAAGTTGTTCATACAGTTGTTTATAATTTAAACAAGGTACAAATCAGAGTGAAATCTAATTTCACTCCATATGAACTTTGGCATGGTAAATCCGCTTCAATTAAATACTTCAAAATTTTTGGTTGTAAATGTTTTATCAAACATGATGATGAAAACTTAGGCAACTTTCAATCTAGATCAGATGAAGGTATATTTTTAGGATACTCTACTCATAGTAAATCCTATAGGTGCTTCAATAAAAGGCTGAATAGAATTGTTGAATATGTTAATGTCAAATTTGATGAAAAATTGCTTCTTGATGATGATCTTGTGCAGGATGGTGATGAGGAACCTATGTTAGGTCTTGACATTACTCCTAAATCTGACGAAACAGATAATGTTCTATAGGAGGATGCTTCAAGCTCTACAGTAGCAACACCTCCAAAGCCACCCTACATGATTGTTTTTAACAATCATCCTCAAGATCTAATCATTGGGAACGGTAATGTTGGGATTTTAACAAGAAGAAGAGCAAAATTTGATGAGCAAGCACAGATTGCCGAACATTTCTATTTGATAACTGATTTTGAGCCTATAGTTGTGTCTAATGCTTTAAATGATAATTGATGGTTGAAAGTTATGCAGGAAGAGATCAGTCAAATTGAAAAGAATAAGACTTGGGAGCTAGTCCCAAGACCTGATGATAAAAATGTTATTGGTGGCAAATGAGTTTTTCGAAACAAGCTAGATGAATGTGGCAAAGTAATAAGGAACAAATCACGTTTTGTGTGCAAAAGATATGCACAACAGGAAGGTATAAAATTTGGTGAAAATTATGCACCTGTTGCTCATATTGAATCAATTAGAATTTTCCTAGCATACTCTTGTTTCAAGAATTTTAAGGTTTACCAAATGGATGTGAAAACTGCATTATTGAATGGTTATCTTGATGAAGAAGTGTATATGGAACAGCCAGAAGGATTTGTTGTGAAAGAAAAATTTGATCATGTATACAGATTGAAAAATGCTCTGTATGGTCTTAAACAAGCTCCTAGAGCTTGGTATTCGAGATTGGATGCACATTTAATAGCAAATGGATTCAAAAGAGGTGGTGTTGATAGTAATCTCTATGTTAGAGTTAAAGGTGATGATATTCTATTCATTGAGGTCTATGTAGATGATATAATCTTTGGCTGCAATAACGATGCTTTGTCTAAAATGTTTTCAAAGATTATGGAAGCTGAATTTGAAATGTCAATGTTAGGTGAACTAACATTTTTTCTTGGTCTCCAAGTTTTACAGCTTGAACAAGGAATATTTTTGTCACAAACAAAATATGCTGAAGAGATGTTGAAAAAGTTTCAAATGGATGACTGTCATCCTATAAGCACACCTATGGTGACTGGCTGTAAGTTGTCTAAAATTGATGATTCTCCTGATGTTGATCAAATAGAGTTTTGATCAATGATTGGTAGTTTGTTATACTTGACTGCCTCCAGACCGGATTTAATGCAAGTTGTATGTATGGTGTCTAGATTTCAATCTGCACCAAAACAGTCTCATCTCATTGTTGTAAGAAGGATATTTGAGTATATCGAGGATACTCTTGATTTTGGTTTATGGTATCCACAAAACAATGATTTTACTTTGACAACTTTTACTGATGTTGATTGGGTTGGTTGTTTAGATGAAAGAAAAAGCACTAGTGGTGCAACATTTTATCTTCGTGATTGTCTTGTTGCTTGGCATAGTAAAAAGATAGATTTTGTTTCTTTATCAACTACAGAAGCTGAATATATTGTAGCTACTTCTTGTTGTAATCAACTTCTTTGGATGGCTCGGACATTATCGGACATGGGTATTGATGTTGCTAAGCCTATTTCTATTTTTTGTGATAACACAAGTGCAATTAATTTGTCTAAAAATCTTGTTATGCACTCAAGAACTAAACATATTGTCATTAAGTTTCATTTTATGAGAGAAAAGGTTTTAGTTAATGAGGTAACAATGTAGTATGTTTCCACACAAGCACAAGTGCCAAATATCTTTACAAAGCCTTTGGCTAAAGAAGTCTTTGAAGGGCTTCATTCTCGGTTGGGAGTGGTCTCTCAATCGTTGCTTTCTTAAGATTTATCATTTTTTGAGGGGGAGTTGTTCAACTCTCTAAGCAGCCTCTTGTTTCTTCCTATGGCTTTGTTGCTTCATTATATATCTGCAAATGTTTCTTTCTGTTTTTTTTCAGTTTGTCCTTGTGATAAAAAAGGGGGAGAAGTGATTCTTGGTGGATCTGGTTTCAGTTTGGTTTTGGTATCAAATTTGGTTTCAGTTTGGTTTCAGATTTTTGTTTCCTTCTTTCGTTTTCGTCAGCTTCAATGATGGGTGGCTTTTGTTTTTGCCATCAAGGACAAAGGGGGATTTTGTTGAGTTTTTTTGTCCTTGATGTCTTTTTTGTGTTTCAACTTGGTGATATGGTTGCTTCAGATCTGTTGGTATCTTGATTATCTATGTTCAATGTGTAGGTATTCTTTATCTCGGTTGGCACTACAGGGCTATACATGTTGGTGACTACTTTTGGTGACTACTTTTCATATCATTAATTCTTTGTTTGGTTGAATTGGCATTATACTTTATATTGTCAGGTTTTTGACTTATTTAAAGTCTGTGTGGTTTTTTTTTTTACACTCAGCCAAAGGCCGAAAAAAGGTAATATGCAATGGTTAAAAGATGATATGTCTTTGGCTTCTTGGTTAAAGTGGTCGGTATTATAACTTAGCTCTTTTTCTTTGAAAATTCAGTGACCAAGGAATATTCCTACTTGAGTATCGTCAGTTTAAAATAAAAATTTTATTGTTCTATCGGTTTATTCTGGATTTCAAATGATGGTTCATATTAGCTCATGCGGATTTCAATGATTATGTGTTTTGACTTCGGGCTCATCTTAGGGCAAAGAGATGCTTTGTGTTTATCATTTATTTTTTACAAGAAGTTGAACCCTAGCTGCGCTGCTTTGAAGAAATTTTATTCTATTGCCATGCTTGGGTATTCTTCCTCCAGCTTCAGGTATCAATGATAATGATGGAAGTTTGGTTGGTTTTTGCTTTGATGAACACTTTACAAGCTGAAAGGTGGATGAATTATAGTGAAACGGTTGAGAAGTCGTTACACATACAGGTGATAGTTGTCTAGCTGCCATGACAGGTATTTAGTTTTTCAATTTTGCAAGGTTTCGGACTGGTGTATTCTTCATTGTTAGTATGATTAAGTGGTTGCAAAAAGATGAGATTCAGTATGGTTTAACCCGACTTTATACTCTAGGGTTCTCTTGTTTTTTAATGATATTTTAGTAATACTTTTGATGCGAATCATGGTTTTCTATTTCGAGCACGAGTTATCAGTTTTGTTTAAAATAAAAACAAACCATGTTTCTTTGTGTTTTCGGTTGAAAAACCTAAAAATAGGTTAACTATTATTATTTTGTTTTTTGTTTTGAATGGCATGTAAAAATCCATGACTTCAAGAAAAAAAAAGAGAGATGAAGAGTGATAAATGTTGAATAGAGGATGTGGCAGTTGATGTATGTTGTGATATTGTTTTTTTTTAAGAGAATTTTTATGTGAGAACTCATTTCTATGGAAAGAGTAAAAGGGTTTTTGTTGTATAATATCTATGGTTTTATATAGTGATAACACTCAGAATTATGAGTTGTTAATAACCTGTCTACGGTAATGCACAATACAATTTATAACAAGTTATTGTGAACACACTTTGGTTGTACTCTATCGAGATTTTGTGACTTCACAAGTATGCAGTTATACAGTCCTGATAGTTTACATTGATATTTGAAAACAATTGCAAAGGGGTGGATGCTAATATTGAAGTTGGTGCTTCAGAATATATCAGTAATGAGTTGGTGCTCTAAGAATATTGTAATCAGTTTTGGAATCAAGCCTGCAAGGCATTTTGGAGTGGTTTTTCTACCCCAAGAGGGTTTTCCACTCGGCAATTTATGTGTCACTCTTTGTGTGTTTAGTGTTTATCTTGCACAATATTTCTTTATGTTATTTATGATGTGTTTGTATCTTCATTTTATCTGATACATTGTCCTTGTTCAATTTCACATACGTAATCTTATTTCAGATGTGAATGTGCTACTTGTGTAAATGTTACTTTCTATTATCATAAAGCTTGTTTTGTTTTTTTGCAAACAATAGCATTTAAAAGATTGTTCACTCAACATTATATGAACAATCTATGTCTTGCTTTAACAGGAGTTGATTGAAATTCATGTTGTAGTTGTTTGAGTGATTTGTCTTGTCTTAGAAAGTTCATCTTTAAATTACAGTTATATTTTGTTCTAAAAAGTCAGAGCTACCATTCTTGTCATAAAGTTTTTAAATTGTTATAACTTTGATTCACCCCCCCCTCTCAGAGTTGCTCCTCTTCCAACAAGGTAGTCCAGTTATGGATTTTACAAAATTTTATGACTTCATATCATCTGAAATAGATAATTTTGAAAAACGATTCAAAGTCTCTCCAGAGCTAAAATTATCTACATTGTTGGCTTGGAGTTTGTTCTCACCTCTTGGACCCCAATTCGACGCTAAATTTAACTCTCTAATCAGGTATGAAGACAAATTGAAAGGAATCATACGATTTTCCTTGTTACAATCTTTATTAGGTATACAGGGACGCATAATTGAACCCCCTGAATACCAACAGTTATTTAACTCTCTAATATCTGCCACGTATTCTTCATTTCTTTCCTACTCCAAAGAGTTTGAGCTTGATAAAGATGAACTTAATGCGTGTTCTTCCTGCATCAAAATTATGGCACAAGTACAACAAAAAGCTTGCTCACTCTTTAGACCTGATGAAATACATAGTTTCATTTGTCATTGGGCTCCTTGGTTCACCACAGAATCGTATCTTTCATCATTGGGCTTCTCGGAATGCCCATCCATGTTGAGAATTTCATACAGCTCAAACATTGAGGGATTTTGGAAGATTGTGTCCTATTCTCCACTCCGCGCCATGGAGACCAACAGCGGATCTTCAATTGCTGAAGACCGTCTACATCGAGCTTTGAGTTACCAATTGTTATGTTGCATCTTTTAGGTCGGACACTGTGGAAATAGGCAGAGATAATTAAATAAAATTTATTCTCAAAATTTTACACACACCCAAAAATTATTCATGAAAAATTCTCAGAATAGACATATCAACTTTTGCTTTTGTAGAGCAATCTATATTTCATTCATCTGTCTCAAAAATTTATAGATACACCACCTTATAAGAAAAATCATGGCAAAACCCATTAATTACAATATTAATTGGCAATTAACATTTGCTAGAAAAAACAAGTCCAATCAAAATAAAAACAAGTCCTTTTTAATTAAATATTCGACCTTAAGACTTAAATGACTGCTAGCTCATAAGCCACAAACAACCACCACCAAAAACATAAGATACTGCTATACCTCTGAAGAGAGAGAAGGTTTGCGCGGTATCGCGGTGGTTACCGCCCAACCGTTGAGATCTAAGGAGAGACCACGGTGGCCGCAGTAACCACATTACCATGGTGAGGGAGACTATTGGTTGCGGTGAGGCGGTGTACACTCCACCACAGGGCGGTCACGGAGGTAACCGTGGGACAATGGTAACCTTGCACTATTGGTTAACCGCCCATCCGCGGTGAGGAAGTAGGTAGGTCACAGTAACGCGGGAGACAAAGCGCCAAGCAACCACCAGACCGTGAACAGTGAGTGGATTGGTCGCGGTATCGCGGTGGACACTGCGGTACCATGAGCCAAAATGATTGATGGTACGGTGGTGCGGTAGGAGCCAGGTACAGGTGCGAGAGTTGGGTGAATTCCCAACACTCCCCCTTGAACACAACTCTCGCCATTTTAAATGCCAAATTTGACTCTCTGGTGTATGAAACTATCTCTGCCTAGGGCCTTTGTGAAAATGTTTTCTTGTTGCTCCTCTGACCTGCAGAAATTCAACGCAATCTCTCCATTGTTAATTAACTCCCTGATGAAGTGAAACCATGTGTCTATGTGCTTCCTCCTCTTGTGGAAGACAAGATTCTTTAAAAGGGTGATTGTTGAGTTATTGTCACAGTAAATGCAAGTTGCTTCAGATTTTTCATCCTGAATTTATTTCAAGACTCTCCTCATCTAGACTGCCTGGCACATGATGCACTCATAGCTGCAACACATTTAGCTTTGGCTGAAGATAATGTAACTATTGGCTGATTTTTAGAGGCCCATGAAACAACTCCATTGCCAAAGTGAAATGCATATCCTGACATGTTTTTCCTGTCATTGATACTGCCAACACAGTCACTGTCTATATAGCCAATTAATTTAAATTCATTTGATCTGGTATACTGGATCCCATAATTTTTTGTTCCATTAATATATCTGAGGATTCTTTTTCCAGCTTTCCAGTGAGAATCTTTTGGTGTTTCCATAAATTTGGATATCAAACTAATTGCAAACATAATGTTTGGCCTTGTGGTTTTTAGATACATTAAACTTCCAACAAGTTGTTTATACAGTGTAGAATCAACATCTGAACCTTTATCTTCCTTGCTGAATTTCAGACTAGTCACCATTGGAGTAGGTGCAGATTTACAATTCACCATATTAAATCTTTTTAAAACATCATTGGCATACTTTGCCTGGGAGATAAAAATGCCATTGTCATCTTGATTTACCTCAATTCCTAGGAAATATCTCATCAAACCTAAGTCTATCATTTCAAATTCTTTCATCATTGCTCCTTTAAACAAATCAACTGATAGATTTCCAGTCAAGATTAAATCATCAACATACAGACAAATAATTAAAATTTCACCATTTTCATTCATCTTAGTATACAAAGTTGGTTCACTCCTGCATCTGAGAAATCCATTCTGTGTGAAATAACTGTATATTCTGCTATACCAAGCTATTGGGGCTTGTTTCAAACCATACAGTGTCTTCTTCAACTTGTAGACTTTATCTTCTTGTCCCAATATCTCATATCCAGGTGGTTGTTCAATGTATACTTTATCTTCAAGATAGCCATTAAGAAATGTTTATTTAACATCCATTTGGTGAACTAGCCATATGTTATGTGTTGCTATGGCCAATATCATTCTGACTATGTCAAGGTGAGCTACAGATGCAAAAGTTTATGTATAGTCAATTCCAAGTTGTGCATATCCTTTTACAACCAATCTTGCTTTGTGCTTCTGCATTTCTCCATTTGCATTCAGTTTTGTTTTATAAATCCATTTAACACCTATAACATCTTTGTCTTTTGGAAGACTCTGCAATTCCCATGTCTGATTGTTTTCAATTGAATCTATCTCTTCATCCATTGCTATTATCCACTTATTCTCCTTAATTGTATCTTCATAATGGATTGGGTCTTCAGCTTGAGAATAAAATGCAAAGAGTGTAAATTGTTGTGAATTGTTCTCACCTTCATTATGATTGTAAATGTCACTTATGTTTCTAATTTTTTGTCTCCTCATGCTTGCCAAAGTTGGGTTTGATAAATCACTTGAATCTGCAAAATGTGGACTTGAAGTTCCTACGCCAGAAGTTCTTGTTGTAGGTGGTGTCTGCAATCCTCTTGTTGTTGCTCTCACATTGCTTGATGGTGTCATTTGTTGACCACTTGTTTGAGCTTGAACTAGGACAGTTGGAACATTTGTTGGAGCTAAAATTTCATTCTCCTCTTATGGGATATTGACTGTTACATTGACTGTGTTCTCTCTACTTCCATCCCATGCTTCATCTTCAACAAATTGAACATCTCTGTTGATTATGACCTTTTTAGTTATTGGATTGAAAAGTTTATATGCTTTGGATTCATCACTATAACCAACAAATATACATTTTTCTCTTTTATTAGCAAGTTTTCTTCTCAACTCATCAGGTACATGTGCATATGAAACACATCCAAAAACTCTCATATGGGATATACTATGTTTTTTGCCAGTCCATGCTTCTTCAAGAATGATGTTCATGACACTTTTTGTTGGACATCTATTCATTATGTATGCTGCACATGAAACAACTTCAACCCATAACTCATTTGTTAAATGCTTGGCTTTTAGCATACTCCTAGCCATTTCCATTATGCTTCTGTTTTTTCTCTCAGCTACCCTGTTCTATTGAGGTGTGTATCTGGTTGTGAACTACTTGTGTATACCATGATCTTTGCAGAAATTTAAAAACTCTCTTGAAATATATTCTCCTCCTATATCTGTTCTCAGCACTTTAATAAAATGACCACTCTATTTTTCAGCAAGAGATTTAAACTGACAAAATAAATCAAATACTTCACTTTTGTGTTTCAAGAAATAAACCCATGTCTTCCTTGAATAATCATCTATGAAATTCAGAAAATAAACACTACCACCTATTGAAGGTGTCTGCATTGGACCACAGAGATCTAAGTGAACAATTTCTAATAGGGCTTTTACTCTTGTTGATTTCTCTACTGGGAAAGACTCTCTATGTTGCTTTCCTAGAATGCACCCTTCACAAACTCTCTCAGGTTTTTCAATTAAAGGTATTCCTTTGACCATACTCTTCCCATGAAGAAAATTCAAACCACCAAAATTCAAATGACCAAAGGGTATGTGTAGGATCATCATGGAAAAAATAGGCCTTTAAGTTGCGATGAAAATTTAGAAAATCAAAGTTAGGCAGCTTGACGTAAAATATTGACTAAGTTATCTATATTATTTCAAAAATATGTAAGAATAGAATCTATAGAAAATTGAATGTAGTTTCTAAACTACTATGTTTATTTATTTTTTTAAATCTATTTGGTGAAATTTTCAAATTGCAATGTAGTAGTACTTAAATTTCAGGGAAAAAATAAGAAGTAGGTGTCTATCTGACCACCCTAACCACAATAAAATGATAATATTTTTTTATAATATTTTAGATATAAGTAGAGGACTCATGTCCCGATGTGATGCATATTTTTTTGTAATATTTTTTCAAGTAAATAATTAATTATGAATTTTTTATTACAACTTTTGAAAAATATAAAAACTCGTATGTCTAACCACCTTAATTTGGTCAAAACTTCATGAAATTCAATTTTTATTTTTTTTAATCCTATAGTATGCGAAGCATAGAATGTGACACATATTTTGGATTCAAAAAATGTGATACCGTTTGAAAGCTATAGATGTTTTTCAATCAACCTATCAATCAAGACTTTAGTCGTAATTCAAATAGAAAATAAATAATCATTATTTATTAAATTCAAAGTAAAAAATAATTTATATTGGTGGAAAGTTGAGAATATCCTTTAAAAACCCTTTTTGTTTCATCAATTTTGGGTAAGAAAAAATTCGTCAGCCACATGGGCCATCATATCACTTACATATTGCCACTTTTTGGCCCATCATGGTCCTACACATACCCCAAATCTTAAGAGCCACAACCAGTTTTCATCTTTTACTTCTACATGAAAGACAGTCTGAGTAATAATTGATACCTCTTGTGCTTGTGCATAGTTTGTGCTCAAATCTGGTTGAATTCTTAAAGGAAACATTCAGTTGTTTGTCATCTTGATCTTAGCTATCAACTGACTACTTGGGTATTTGTCTATAATTGTGCACAGTCCATTTTTGAAAGTCACTCTATAACCCTCTTGAACTAACTCTCCTACACTCATCAAATTATGTTTAAGACCAGGCACGAAATACACATCAAAAATATACTTTTTCTCCCCCTGCTTGGTTAGAATATTAACATTTCCCTTTCCTTTGACTGACACTTTGTTGTCATTACCTAGGGTGAATCTAACTTAATATTTCCATCTAGACTTGTAAATAACTCTAAATTTTATGTCATGTGGTTACTACAACCTGATTCTAAGAACCAAACATCTTTTTCACTAGCTTGTGCTACATTACAGATTAAAAACATTGTGTTTTTATCTGGTCTATGATCTTGACTCTCTTTAGTAAAGTTTGCATTCTGTCTACCCATATCATACTGCTCCTTCATACACTCATTCATATAATATCCAAATTTTTTACAATAATGGCATTGGACCTGATATTTTTCATACCTTTGGCCTTGATGATAGTTTTGAGATGGGTTTTGGCTGCTGCCTCTTCCACTTGAGCTTGACGGGTTGTTTCTTCCACCTCTGTTGAAACCTCTTCCTCTTGCTCTAAAATTCGTTCTACCTCTGCCTCTTCCTTGGTTAATTGACACTTGTGTCTTGAATGCATGCTCCAATGACATATTAGTTGTTCTGCTGAGTCTGTGCTCATGAGAAATGAGTGAAGCATAAAGCTCATCAAGTGAATACTGGGTAAGATCCTTTGTCTCCTCTATAGTTACTGCAATTGATTCAAACTTTGTGGGTAAACACCTCAGAATCTTCTCTACCACTTTCACATCTAATGTTTCACCATGTGTTCTTATCTGGTTCACCAGTCCCATTATCTGGGTGAAATATGAATCTACAGACTCATTATCTTTCATAAACAGAGTCTCAAACTCCCTTCTCAATATTTGTAACTTCACAGTGTTAACTTTCTCCATTCCTTGGTAAGCAATTTGTAAAATGTCTCATGCTTGCTTGGCCCTGATTGTAGTTGAAATTCTTGGAAAGATACTTTCATGTACTCCTTGTAGAATAAAAAAGTAAGCCTTTGAATCCTTCTTCCTATTATCTTTCAGTAAATTTTTCTCTGCTTGTGTCAAGGCATTATATGTTGCTACATCTGTCGGTTCTGGAAACCCATTTTCTACAAACTCCCATAAATCTTGTGAATAGAACAAGGCTCTCATGGTGATTGACCAATAATCATAATTCTTTCCATTTAACTATGGAATTTGTGGATTTCTCAACCTTGTACTTGCAGCCATGATTTTACAGACACTCTAAAATACTCTAAGACACTCTACAGATGACCTTAGGCTCTGATACCACGTGTGGAAATAGGCAGAGATAATTAAATAAAATTTATTCTCAAAATTTTACACACACCCAAAAATTATTCATGAAAATTTCTCAGAACAGACATATCAAATTTTTCTTCCGCAGAGCAATCTATATTTCATTCATCTATCTCAAAAATTTATAAGTCCAATCGAAATAAAAACAAGTCCTTTCTAATTAAATATTTGACCTTAAGACTTAAACGACTACCAGCTCATAAGCCACAAACAACCGCCACCAAAAACATAAGATACTGCTATACCATTGAAGAGAGAGAAGGTTGGTGCGGTATCGCAGTGGTTACCGCCCAACCGTTGAGATCTTAGGAGAGACCGTGGTGGCCGCGATAACTGCATTACCGCAGTGAAGGAAACTGTTGGCCATGGTGAGGCGGTGTACACCACTCCACCGCAGACAGTCACGAAGGTAACCACGGGACGACAGTAACCTTGCACTGGCGGTTAACCGCCCAACCGCGGTGAGGAAGCAGGTAGGTCGCAGTAACGCGAGAGACGAAGCACCAAGAAACCGCCAGAGCATGGACAGTGAGTGGATGGGTCGCGGTATCGCGGTGGACACTGCGGTACCGTGAGCTAGAATGACTGATGGCGCAGTGGCGCGATAGGAGCCAGGAACAGGCGCCAGAGTTTGGTGAATTCCCAACAGACACGTCGTCAATGTCTTCCCACATTGGATTGATGTTTTCCTGCATATGGATAATGTCAGGTGCGATGTGTGTCCATTGGACCTAGGTTACCTTGAGTCCATAAATGCCATGTGATTTTCCAAATGAATGACACTTTCCTGCCAAAATCTGTTTGAAAATTGGCCCTGAGAATGGATGTGGCGTCCATTATGTTTCCTTCACTGGATCGTCGCAGAATCCCATCATAGACATTGGTAAGGAGAAAACGTATGGGGCCACATTCGAACCACCCAAGAATGTGGATCTCAAGGCTTCCGCTGCAACTACATCCACCGTGAAGATCAACAATTGGGGTTTCGAGCAGTCAGTCGAAAACTGTAGCGATGCAAAGATAGACTGTACTCTGTATGATACCACCACTGGAGAGGCGGTATTTAACAAAGGGCCTCCACAATTTTCAGTGTTTTCTCCCAAAACATGGTCCATTGATACGTATTCCAAGGCTTGCAGAGCTTTCACTGAGGAAGGAGGGGTGGTCTTTGCCAAGGATGATTATGGAAATTCCATAACATGGAGGCTCAACAGGGATTTGGAGGGGCGGACATTGAAATGGATTGTTAAAGGTTCCGTCTGGTTAACCTATTGGCCAAATACATACCGCACTCGATATTCGGAGACTAAGCGCCATGATTTTCGTCAAGAGCTGGATCTTACATTGGCACAGTCTTCTGCATCCACAACTACTTGATGTAAACCATTCACAGCCAAAGGGGAATTGACTTTCTAATAATAGTAGCGGTTGAAATTGCCCTGCTAATAATTTGTTTTAACTGCTTTTTTACCTGGGAGAGCTCGATTAGGAGTTTTATGTTGTGTAAATGTTTGTCTCCTATATTTAGGAATGTATTTGGTGAGATGAAGCTGGGATAGAGTTAGACAATTATGTAAATGTTTTAATATCTGAATAGACATTCGTTGTGTTTTTGTTTTGGAAGATAAATTTAATATTATTCTTGTACGTGGGACTCTTATAAATCTACTCTTGACTGATATATAATTTTTTCATTATAAAAGAAAGTTGGTTCAGTTTGCTAGATATGAAATAGATTTTATGTAAGATTTTTTCTTATGTTCTGAAAATATAAAGCTGTAATATTCCATTAGCAGTCTGCTAACAGTATTTCCCTATTCTGCTTGATTGTTTTTTAATTTTGAGTATGAGTTGCAGGATTAGAGCATCGAAATTAGGATTAGAGTTTAATTTGTAGCAAAGGTTGTCTGCATATACAATTAATAACTATTTTTAAAGTGATTTTAGTTTTTAAAGGGGCAACATAACCATCTAATTATTTTTCTTTATCTTCTGCACACAAAAATTGAAACATTGTTGTTTAAGGGTTGTGGTCGTCTAACTGCAGTAATTTATACATCTGCTTCCGGGTTAAATATTAGGAAACGGAAAAGGAAAGGGCCACTATACTAATTTTGCCTGGTCTAGCTAAAACCCCTGTATCCTTCAAAAAATCTCTGAAAATTCATCAACAGTTGTATTCTCTCCATGACATAAAACTTGTAAAATTGAACGTTCTAAAGACATAAAACATGATCATTAGAATCTACATTTGAATTTTTTGGCCCAAGCAGTGCTACGCATATATTATAACGTTTGTTGAATAATGCTAATTTCTTGTGTAATTTCCAAGCTTATGAACTGGAAGCTTCTGAGACATTTTGAAAGGGTCAAGCACTCTAAAATCTTTTCACGCCAGAAAGTTGCATCAGTTATTTTGACTAGGTTCAGAGCAAGGAGTGATGAGAAGTGTGAGGCTGATTGAATGCATTGCTTTGATTGTATTGTTGTTCAGTTAATGCCCAGCTCAATTCCATGAAGTGCCCTGTTTCACCTTGCTCTCTTTTTCTTAGAAAGTTTAAGTTTTAATTCATAATTATTTCATTATATGCTTCTTGTTTTGTGGGTGTTCAATGGAATGTCAAAAATAATATTTTTAAAAAATGTTGGTTACTGTTTTTATGAATTACAAGATCACTCTTGTATTTTTGGATTTAAACAAAGATTATAGACAATAAAAATTTTAAATTATAAAGTTTCATTTGAAATTTTGAATTATTGAAAATATAAAACATTAAAAAATATATATTCTTTCTTTTTCTATCTTCTTGATTTTCATACGTCCCAACCCCTTCCCCTCTCTTCCTTCTCCATTTTTAATTGGCTTGGTCTGCTAACATTTTTACAATTCTGCTCTTGTATCTTCTATCCTCCTATGGATCATGTAATTTGATCGGAACGTGAAGAAAAGAAAATTTGACAAATCAGAAACTGTACACTCCAATACTATGGACTGTGAAAACCATATGTCAACAATTATTGTGATTATTTACCTATTTCATTTAAAATATACACTATTATTCTGATTGTTACACTCTCCAACCCAATTTTGACAGGACTCTATTGTCAGGAAAAAGCTACCCAATATACAATCTGGCTATTCGACCAGATTTTTAAATTAATTTGAAATAAAGATGCAGTGTTCTCTTTATTTTTAATTAATTAAAAAATCTGATCAAATAACCAGATTGTATGTGGATAGCCATTTCCCTATTATCATCGTCCCATTATCCCATTCTTCACTCCATTATTAATGCCCACTATATTAACTTTCAATACTCGACACTTACCAAGTCGCTCCACTTGTCACATCATTTTTCCTTTCTTTACTTAAGTGGCACTTCTTATCATCACCGACTCTTATTTCTCTTCCACATTCGTTCCTTGTGTAACACTCTACGACTCTGTCTTCCACTTGCTTTCCTCTACAACTTTGTGTTTCTTCCACGCACTTTCCTCCATACATGAGCCAACGAAAACATGAAGTTGCATCGTTGTTGCGCCTTCACTTTCATGACTGTTTTATTGATGTACAAATTTTGGAAAATAGATGATCTTCTCTGTCCTTGCTACAATAGATACTACCTCTCTCAATTGGATTGTTCATAAAAGAAAATGTCTCTAAATCCATCTTCACATGTGTAACACAATGTCCATCATTATTTTTTCGCAGTTGGTAGAGATGGGGAAGATGATAAAAGCAATTTGTGAAAACAGTATCTCGTTTAAATTTAGGAAGTCCAAACTTTGCCAATTCCTAGGCACTTTTAGATTCAATCCTAAATTTACATTGAGTGCCTTTATTAGATTGTTTTTTAATCTTTAGGTGAGTGCGTTGTCTTTAATAAAGCAGGCCTGTTACTTTTTCTACTGATTGAGATATGTCTATGATTTCTTACGGTTTCTTTTTTTTTCTCCTTTTAATATAGATCGATTCTTTCTTTTTAATAAAATATTTCATGTTTATTCATATTATATTTAATTTAAAAAGATTGGATTTTTTTTTTTTTAACAATAAATAGAAAAACATAACATTTGATCAGATTTTTTTTATGTTTTTTTTTTACGTTGAGAGGCGTATTACAATGGCATCCACCAAAAAGTAATGTGTAACTCTTCAATTAGAAATTGACGTTCATCAAATCCATATTCTCTTAAATCTCATTTTCTTATTTTTTAATCTTTGACAGTCATTATTGTTAAGAGATTTAAATCAAAAACTTTCTTATGTAAATGATTTTACAATTTTTTTAAATGCATTTTTAAGTATCATTTTTAGAAAATGAAATGATTTACATGCAAAAGAGGAAAAAAAAATTAAATGCATTTTTAAGTATCATTTTTTCTCCTTCTTGCTCTTTGTTGTCATCTTGATGATGGATCACGGAGTATGATCCGAAACGTTGATGCAAAAAATTAGCACACAATTGAAACATTATGAATTGTGGAAACTCGATATCACTAAAGGAAAAAATAAAATAAAAAGATTGTTTTTATATTTAAATTTAAAATGAATATGAAATTTTATTGAATTCATTTGTATAGATAATTACTACAAGAAAAAATAAAATAGAAAGATTGTTTTTATATCTAAATTTAAAATGAATATGAAATTTTATTTAATTCATTTGTATAGATAATCACTACAATTTAATTAATTATTTAAAAATTAAATAACTTTTTTTTTAAACTGTAGAAATTAGAATTTAATTTAATTTTAGAATGAAATTTAAGTTTTCAAGATATTGTGGTGATTTCTCTTGCAAACATATTAAAGAGATTTAAATCAAAAAAATTCCTATGTAAATTATTTTATGATTTTTTAAAATGCATTTTTAAATATAATTAGAAAAATCTTAATACATTTTTTATTCTTTACATTTATTTTGACATTAAAATGATAGTCAATAAATTTTAAAATTAAAAAGAAAATTGATTAAAATTAGATTAGGAAATTATTAATAAACTCAACAAATTGTGAAAAATGGTAAGACTATTTCAAATTGTTCCTTGATAATTAAAAAACAATTGCCAGACGTGGAGTTTAGAAGGGAAACTTAATAAACACTAAATCTTAATTGTCCAATAATGAATGAAAAACGGAAAGAAAATGAGAGTTATGCGATTAAAAGAGGAGAGATTTTCTTAGCTGAACACAAAAATACTTCCTATCAAAGGAAAATTGGCCGCTGAAATTGAGAAAAAGAAACATTTCGGTAAGGAGGGAGCTCTGCACAGGAGGAAGTGAAAGACAGTAGATTGGGAAGAGTTGCTAGAAGGGACGTAGCTAAGGTTTGTGTAGGAATTCTCACACTCAAAAGGAATCCAGTTCTGAAGATGCCAAGAACCAGTAAGTGCATTTAAGTAATTTTGGAAAGATTGTGTAAGATTCTTGTTCTTATATGTGAATTCTGAATAAAGAAAATAAAACTTTAATCATGAGGCATACAACCATGAATATTGCTGCCCTAGATTTTAAATCATATCTCCTTATTTCTATCAACAAACTTGACTGCCCTTCAGAACCATAGTGCAGCGCCTGACCTATGCTATCTGAAATTTAAATTCATACGGGTTTCATTTAATATATTGCTTACATTTAATATATGTCGCACCCTTGTAAAGTTGATCGACCAGATGTGGTTGGCGCCATTGCATTAGCAATTTAGAGTCAAGTTTTTTCAATTAAAAATGCAGCCTTCTGCCAATCGTGGGTTTCCGATCAAGAGGATTAAAACGTGGGTTTTTACAGTTGACATTTTCATAAAAAAAATCTACAATTTATGTTCTTTGCCTTTACAAACATGGGTCCAAAAGGGTGCGGCTTAACCGGCACACTCTAAGCTGGTTTGACTGCTTAGGTGGCAAATGTGGGCCCTTCCTATTGTCAGCATCCGTTCCTCTCGCCAATGTCCATTCCCGTTTAAATAGTAGTCATCGTTAACTTTAAATTCAAATTATTCCCGCGCGAGGTCCTATGGATGCGTTTGATCGCATAAAGCATTTTGACTCCGTAGTTTTTTTATACAAATGGTTGCTATAGCGACGATAGTGAAAGTTCCAAAATAGGCCAGGGGCATCCATCAAATCAGAATAGAAGGGGAATTATTGTCACATTCTATAGTTGGAAATGCTTGGGTAGACATTTATGCAGAATGTGGAAGCATAGCAAGGCACATGAACTGGTTAACCGAGTGCTCAAAGAAATGTGAACTCATGGTATGCTTTGATTGCAGGATATGCACAAAATACGTCTGTCAGAAAGGATTTAGAAGCTTTCATCCAAATGCGTTTGGTAGGTGTAAAGCCAGACTCTACAACCTTTGTCAGCATCCTCCCAGCCTGTACGAAAATGGGAGATTTGGAACAAGGTATGGACATCCATCATAGATAAAGGGATTTTGTTAGATGTTGTGATTGCAACTGCCCTGCTAGAGGTGAATGCAGAAAGTGTAAGCATAGAAAAGACACGCAAACTATTTGACAGAATGCCGTGATTGCAAGATATGAAAAATGTGGAACTAGGCACATGAACTGTTTGACATAATACCTCAAAGAAACATGTTCTCATGGAACGCCCTGATGGCAGGATATTAACAAAATGAATTTGTTGAAAAGGCTGTAGAGACTTCGCAACCAAATGCAATTGGTAGGTGTAAAGCTATACGCTACAACCTTTCTCATCCTATGCGAAATGGGAGCTTTGGAACAGGGTATGGACATCCATTAAAGTATAAAGGATAGAGGGGTATTCAAAAGTAGTTGCAACTGCAGGAAGGTTTAGATAAGGTATATTTTTATGTTGAAATTAGTAAAATAACTATTTTTTAGATGTGTATTATGTGTGTGATTTTGATGTTATTAAATTGTGATGATCTATGTTCAAGTTAGAGTTCTAAGTTTAAAATTGAATAGTATTTACTCACACCCATAGAAGTACTGCCACTATTCCTTCTACCTTTTGTCCTTGTCATCCTATGGATATTATGCATTTATAGTGTGATTTTTCTTTACACTACCATTTCATTCCCTCTTACCTCTCACTCTCTTCAGACATACTTCATTTTGCCCATACTTCTCATACCACTACTACCCGCACTTTTAAACCTTCAATACAGTAGTGAAGTAGTTTGCTCAACTTAAAAAGAAAATTGTAGCTCTTACTCTATTACATATAATCCTCCACATTGCACACCTTTTGCATTAGGTTGTTTAAAACTCATTTCTCATTGGCTTTCTTTTAGCTATATTTGAGTATTTTATGGAAAAGTTGGTCACAATGTTTGCCTATGAGCTTTCAATGATACATGTCTAGATATTGCATATGAAGATAAAGTCTTACCTAAACTATTTCCATGAACCCTAAGTACTATGCCCTTGAATACTTTTAATCCTTAGCTCCTATTTATATCCATTATTTTGACAAGCTAGCCACCACTTTCTTACAACCCTTATATGTCAATATGGGCTTATAATCAACTAACAAATTTAACTAAATGTTCCCAAAGAATCTACTAAGACAATAGAATTAGCTTTCAATATTTGTGTGGTAAAATTTGTGTGTTCATGTAAAAAATCTTGAACTTTAACTATTTGAATCTAATGGTTGGAAGTATGGGGTCTTGCTCACTTCCTCCAACCCTTCAAGATGTCAAAAGAACAATACATTTCAAAAAGGAAATGACAAGAAAAAATCTAAATCTTGTTGGACAGTCAAATGTCTACCACATCTAATTTTGTATCATTCAAACATTAAGGGCCTAGAAAATTTAACAAGCTTAACAAACCATTGGATAATGCGCTTCAAACTTTCATAATAATTTGGTTAGCCTTAATTTCATCAATCTATTGGATTCCTTTAGAGAATTAATTAAGATTTAAA
The DNA here is from genome assembly GCA_007115665.2 of Sequoiadendron giganteum. NCBI lineage: Eukaryota > Viridiplantae > Streptophyta > Pinopsida > Cupressales > Cupressaceae > Sequoiadendron > Sequoiadendron giganteum. The sequence goes on along the minus strand of CM021107.1, from coordinate 176,830,381 downwards.
TAATGAATAATTCTTCTACAATTTTCATAGAGTTAACGAACGCCACACATATACCTGTATGGTATTCAAGCATAAAATTATAGATCTCATTGATAGTAATGTGATTCGTGCTATGGTGTGAATGACGGGGGAAATTGTTTGGTTGCTCCACTAAAACAAAATTTGAAATTTATGCTAATATTTTTCCATTGCATACACATTATAACAATATTGAGCACTAATAGATATTCAATCATCCTACTAATTCTATGATGTACACACATATTCAAATAAAGACCCTATGGATAGAAAGCATGTTTGTTCCTCTTCCCACACTTCTACAAAAACATTTATAGCTATTACTCATAAAATTTCACCTCAGGCTATGTACCTTCAATTATTTCATTTTATGAGGATATCCAAAACCACAATTATTGTGGTCCACTTTATGGTCATGGTTTTCTTCATGGTCAACAATGTGAAGGTATTCACATTGATCTAGGCAATTAGTATAACATATGCATAAAAGAATTTTATATAATTAAAAATTTGGCATCAAATAATTATACACATTTATGTGTTGCTCTAAACATAACCAATGACATTCTTGTGGACACTTCTAGCGAGTATTATCTTTTCTCTTAACATGGAGCTTAAGGAGGTAGATGAATTTTTCCATATCATTCTTTCATTGGCTATATTTTGTATTTTACTTAGGAGATCTTAGTTGCAATAATTAAATGGGATACTCTTTATGATGCATCAATGCCTAAAATATGTTTTTCAAGAGAAAATTATGGAAGTGATGAGCTCCTAGATGCATATGTACCTATTTTCAAATCAAATACTTTAAACTTAGAAATTATATTGTCGCACTCAAGAACATTTGTTATGACTACAAAGGTAAGGAACATCAAGTAGAAGCTCCTCGCGAAACCAAAAATAGAATTCATTAATTATAGTTTTATGGCTCTGGCGATTTCCAACTGGCGGGCTTTTTCAAAATGGTTCTGGCGGGCGCTCCCTTCTGCCTTTTGTGATTGTGGATTCTTCGGGCGGGTGTGGTGGTCGGCCCTCTGCTGCTGCGACTGGCGTGACTGCTACGAATGGTGCTATGTCAGTTCCCTTATTGCTGTAGGTTGCTTCTGGCATGGGTGTGGACGACTCTTCCTCTGTGGGTTTGCTCAGTGGGGGCAAGGCTGGTGTTTCCTTTCCTGCGGATAAGGTTGCATCTTCTTTGTGTTCTGGGGATGGGGGTTGTGTCGGAGCTCCTTTGGGGGATGGTGTGCCTATTGTGGGGTCTGTCCCCTCGATTCCCTTGATGTTGATTGCTCCTTCTGCGGGTCAAAGGTCCTTCGTTGAGGTGGTTACTAAGATTGGCTCTCGAGCTACTACTGCTCCCTCTATGGTTCATCCTCTGCCTTGTGCTCGGGCTTCCCCAGTGGTTGTCTGTGGTCTGGAAGTTGTGGAAAATGAAGAGTATTATTTGAGGCAGGGTGCGATTTGTAGATTTAATGGTTTGTGGCCCTCTCTTCCAGATCTACATGAATGGGTTTCTATTTCTTGGAAGCCCATGGTCTCAGGACAGATTGAGCTCTACCCCAATGCTCAGGGGTTCTTCTTTGTCTCTTTCTCCTCCCCTGTTGATCGGGATTGTGTTATCGATAGGGGTTGGATGTGGGGTGTCCATTCCCTATCCATTAAGCCTTGGTCATGCTCCTTCAATCCATTTACTAAGCCGCTGAATATCAGACCTATTTGGGTCCATCTCCCGAACCTCCCTCTCTAGTTTTGGGAGCTATCCTATTTTGAAGCTATTGGCAACTCCATTGGACATTTCCTCAAGGTGGACTCTACATCTCATGATTTGGGGCACACTATGGTGGCCCGTATTTTGGTTGATTTGGATATTTCCAAACCCCTCCATGGGGATGTGGTTTTGATGGTTTTGGACAAACCTTGGTCACAACTGTTAGACTATGAGGGCCTCCCCTTTCATTGTCAGAGGTGTTTTTCAACTCGTGATTTGGCCTCGAGTTATCCTCTTGCCCACTGCAAGGGTGCTGCAACTTGGTGGAAAAATGCTCTATTGGATCACCTCACTGTTGATGCTCCCTCTCTAGATGCCTCGGGCTCTTCAGATGATTCCTTTGATGATGATGATCTTCTCGTCCCTCCTCTGGTGGTTGAGCCTCCCCAGGGTCCTATCTTAGCAGCTGATGTTGTTGGTTCTTTGATGCCCCAGTCTGTTGTTGATGTGCAGTCATCTCCTCTTTTCGACTTGGCTGGTTCGTTGATCTCTCTGGTCTCCTCTCCTTCGCTGTTGACGCTCACGTTGCATGGTGGTTGTTGGTGATCCTCTCCCCTCGCCCTATTCTGTGGTTGCTCCCGAGCCTTCTTGGTCTGTCATGTTGAGAAAGAAGAGGGGATTCCCCAAACATGTGGCTTCTCTGTGGCCTCCTATTCAGGTTGTGGACTTGGTCCCCTCTTGTTCCTAGTCTTTTATTTTCTGTCTCTTTGTCTCTACAACAATTGGTCAACTGTTTCTGGTTGTTTCTCTAGTTCAATTATGTTTTGAACTATGTTGTCCTTTGGCCCTTTGGGCTCTTTGTGAAGGGTCTGACACCTTGTAAATGCTGCTTAACTTTTTTAAAACAAAAGAATCAAGAAAAAATTAACTAGGAAAATAAGGAGAAAATGAAGCCATCGTCATTGCCTCCTAATACTCCTCTAGCACAAAAGCCAACTTATAAATGATTTCCTCCACCAATAAAGAAGGAATAGTATTATATCATTTCTTCATATGTACCAAATCAAGGATGATTTGCTCCCTATGCTCCAAAGAAGAATAAGAAAACAACTTTCAACAAGCTCATTATCACCTATTTTAAAGGTGTTACTTCCATGAGTTCCAAAGAAAAAATAGAATATTAAAAAAGAGCAAGTGAATCTGACTCCACAAGTACAATAACAATGTTACAAAGGGTCTTTCTCATATTCTACATAAATCAAGCACATTCAATGACATCATATCGTGATAAAATTCAAAACATTAAAGGTGGTTGTGAATCACATAAATAAGATGAGAACAATCTATTAGATGATAATCCATATAATATTATTGGTTGAGATTTGGAACTTTGTTCTCTACATACATTTCTATATACTTTACATATTTTGGTGGTATCCCCTAGTTGGGAGGTATATCTTTTGGCTTTTTCCACTACCCTACTATATTGATAAAAAAATTATATACTTTTCTATATGATTGCAATTATAATGATTACATTTAGAATTGTGTATCACATGTTACTAACATGATCATTCTCATTATGATTGCAATATTTCCAAGATATTGCACATGATTCAAATGATTATGATTACATTTTACAGTCACTTCACAAGTGAAAATTATGTTGGACACTCTCGAGGACATTTGTTATGATTGTAAGAGTAAGGAACATTAAATAGTTGTTTCTTAAGAATACAAAGATAAAATTTATTAAGTATCCCAAATGAATCTATGGCAAAGAACAAATAAAAAGTTAATAAAAACTAAAAATAAGGAGCAGATGAAGCCCTTTTTACATTGCCCCCTAATGCTTCCAAGCACAAAAATCAACTTATAACCCTTACTCTCTACCAATAAAGCAAGAGAAAGATAATTCCATTCCTTCATATATATGAAAAGAAGGATAATTTCATATTTATGCTCTAAAGAAGAATAAGGAAGAAACTTTCAACAATCCCAATGCCACCCTATTTGAAGATACTACTTCCACATGGGTTCCAAAGAAAAATCAAAATATTACAAAAGAATAAGTGGATCCCACTCCACAATAAAATACCAAGATTATAAAAGGTCTATTTGCTATTCTACATACATCAAGCACATTCAATGACATATTATATCATGATGAAATTGAAAACATATAAGTGGTTACAAACCATTTAAAATGTATGGGTAGAAACCTTGAGAGAATGAAATAATTTAAGATCATGAAGAGATCTTAGATGAAATTCAAATAACTTGATGAACCTCCAAACTTGACAAATAAAATCTAAGGAATAAAGGATTGAGAAACCATATAATTATTGATATAGGATGATCAAAAATGCTACTAATTTAATGACATTTGTGTGTAAGAAGGGTGTTGATCACTCAAAAGATTTATGAAAGAAAGAGAATGAAGGATCTAGTGAAGCCTTTATTGAGGTGTGTACTTGGGTAGAATCCCATAATCAAGAAGTTATATGGTGAAATCCAATTGTTGTAATAATTAATCTTATAGCTTTGAATATAGTAGATCAATTCCCATGAGTTTTTGTACTTAGCATGTTGTGCTAAAGCACATTAGCTAATAAAAGGATGTATTTGTGATTAGTATCCTAGGTCTTGCATGGTAGGAAGAATAACTAATAAATAATTAATCTCATAAGGCCTAATTATGTTGTATAACCACTCATTAAGGGAGACTAGACATACATGGTCACTCTTGTGGTCAATATTGATAATCTTAGTAGATTTATAGATGTCAAATGATTGTCATTATATGAGTGTAGAATGATGGTAATGCTAGTTATAGCTAGGTGTTGTTGGCTTGTTTAGGTGTTTCAACTATTAACTTGTGCTTGGTCCATTGGACTTGTTGTAGTTCTTTATATATGTAAATGCAAGTCTATTTAATTCAATATATAAGATCTTGTGGAAGGAATTCAACTAGCTCAAGTCTAGTGGATCTTATGTGTGATAGCCAACTATCTATAATGTATGAAATGAATAAAGCATATAACTAATTCAATACTTGATAATAATTTTATGTAGAGAATAATAGATGGCCAAGTCTGTATACCTTGTCATCACTCCATGAAACAATATGCTTTGTTGTGATGGTGTCCAAGTGGAATAATAGACTATATGATTAGATTATCCCTAGAATTTTAGCAACCTTGAGCTTATGATGGCCAAAATTAAGTGAAATCTAATCCCTTACATAAATGATTGAATTAAAGGTTGGTCACAACTTATACACTATATGCATTATTCATAGTAAACTCCTAGATCAAGAACCTATTCAATTTTCATAGACACATGGGGTACTAAGCATTGAAACTGATACTAATAGGTCCTAGAGATTGTCACATGATCGTTTGATGGAAAATTAAAATGTCGACGATCTTTATTCTTGTATAAAATTTGGTACTATTATCTTGTAAGCTAACAATGTTAAGTTTTGTAGCTAGATAATATGGACCTTAAGTTTGGATCCTTAGTGTTTGCAAACATGCAATTAAGTTGTGTTTTACCTTAAAAAAAAATCAAGTATTTTAACATTGATTTATGAATGGATAATAAGCATCCCACTCTATGTACAATACTTGAAATTTGATTAGAGTTGCATCATCCCTTGGAGGATTAACAACCTTTTTAAAATTATTTTATTAGGATTTTGTAATGCTAGTTGTATATTGAAGGGAATCCTTATCATTAGTGTCCTAAGACTCCAATGTAATGTCATTGTGTTTGTGTGTGCCTAGAGTGTAATGTCACATGGTCAAAAAATTGACTTAGATCCTTCATATTCTTTTCTAATTTAGGACTGAGATTGAAGATATCAATCATTAATGTGTAAATTAAAAGTTTAGGAAACCCATCAAAACCTCATTGTTAAGGGACAAAGCCTAGGTCATGTTTAGGTTTGAAGATCTTCTTCATGAGCTTACTTCTTGAGTTTTTATTTTAAGTGTTTAGTTCCTTCCTCATCTACTCACAATAATTCCTTTATTTTTTATTCTCTCCTTCTTCAACACTTTTTCTATAGCAAAATGCACACCATACCTACACAATAACCAACACACTTGAGGATATCCATACTACCTTCTAACCATCCTCAAATTTTATGGAGGATAGACATCTCTTAGTTGCAAACTTTAGTCAATATCATGTGATGCTTTCACCTCTCCACAAACTAAATCCGAGGCTCTAAGACCAAATTTGATACAATTGTAATTCAAGATTCCAAATTACAAGATGTCCAATTATATAACAAAAAGACTCACAATGAAAAACACAATTGTAACAAGAAATAAGGTAGTCATATACTAAATAATACATTAAAAACTTTAATCCAAAATAATATAAAACTTAAATAAATATCAATTTATACTTATATACTCTAGACTTGAATACAAATGAAAACTGGAAGATAAGTTAGAGTGGCATCTGCAAAAATAATATCAAATTCACATATTTTTATTGTAAAGGTTAATGATATATTTTTTTTTAAAACACTATTGTATAATGAAATATCTCTATTCGAATGATGAATAGAGTATTGAACTAAATTAAGATTATTATTTTTTCCATTTAAAATTTTTGGGACTACTTTGCATACACGTCTAGCAGGGCAGTTGCAGCTACATCTGACAAAAATCCTCTATCTTAATGGATGTCCATACCCTGTTCCAAAGTTCTCATTTTCGCACAAGCTGGGAGCATGCTGGCAAAGGCTACGGAGTCTGGCTTTATACCTACTAATCACATTTGGATGAAAAATTCTAAATCCTTTTTGATAGACGTATTTTGTGCATATCCTGCAATCAAAGCATTCCATGAGTCCACATTTCTTTGAGGCATTCATTCAAACAGTTCATATGCCTTGCTATGCTCCATATTTTGCATAAATGTCTACCCGAGCATTTCCAACTGTAATGTGTGACAATAATCCTCCTTCTATTCTCATCTGATGGATACTCATAACCTGTTTTGAAGCTTTCACTATCGCCGCTGCAGCAACCGTTTATATAAAACAACTATGGAATCATAATGTTTTATGCAAACGCATCCACGGGACGTGCGCGGGAATACTTTGAATTCAAAGTTAACGATGACTGATGTTTGAACGGGAACAAACGTTGGCGAGAGGAACGGCTGCTGGCAATAAGAAGGGGCCCACATCTACCACCTAAGCGGTCAAACCAGCTTAGAGTGTGCTAGTTAAGTCACGCCGTCCAAAAGGTTAGAGGTTCTTTTTTTTCTTTTACTGGGTTTGGTATGTTTAGATTTCCTTGTTTTAGTTTATGTTTTTAGTTTAAGTTTTTCAAACATTTTAATGTTGTAGTTTGTATATTGTGATAGTTTCCTTAATTTAGCTTTGTTTTAAAGATTTGTTTACCTTGCATCATAAAAACATTCTTTATTTTTTATTTTTTATTTTTATCACGGCTTTGATGTCCTACTTTGAAACTCTTTATATGGAGTCATACTGTAGTTGATTATACACAGTTTTGAATATACAAAAAAAAAAATCAACGCTACGATTTTTTCAATTTTAACTCTTGAATAATATTACAGTGTTAATCTTTTTCAGTTTGCTATTTAGTTTTCCAATCTCTGTTAAACTGAAAAGAATGTGTGATTTCTTCAACAAACATTCTGGTTTCTTCTTCACCGAGGCATTCTTCAATCAACTCCATCTTTGATTTAGAAGACATAGATAAGGTAATTTGTTGGGTGCTAAAGACTTTGCAAGGCTTTGCATTGGAAACATTGGGAGGCTACATAGTAATGGATTCCATGCAGAACTATTCATGTTTAGTTGGAAAGAGTTGTAAGTAAATCTAATTATTGTACATCTCATTCTTTTTTTCTTTTAAACAAAAAATTACAATATTGATTGAATATATATAACTCTCAAGAAGGATAACTCTCGACGTATTTTATATATATTAATATTTAATATATGTATGCTAGTCTTATTTTAGTCAAATATACAAAGAAAGTATTTAGTTTATTAGATATTTAATTTAATTTAACTTAGCTTTTGTTAGTGGGTTTCTAATATAGTAGAAAAATATAATATCAAGGTTGTAGATTCTCCTTTCTTTTTTCTTTTCTTACTTTGATCAAATATATGAAGAAAAAATTCCACCTTTACCAAACATAACATGATAAGACACGACAATACATTAATTTTTTTGATGTTTATTAGGTGTGAAAATTTCATATTCATTATATTCATTATTAGCATTTGTTGTTAAGTAATGTCGTATTACAATTATTTCAATTTTTTAACTAAAGTAAATACTATCAATTAAGAACAAACAATCTTGTAAAATAATTATAATGTTTAAAAATGATTCTTATAATTTTATTTAATAAGAATTAACAATGTCTTTTATCAAATATTTGTTGCAAATTACTACTCCTTAAGGCATCTTCCAACTGTTAGTCCAATCTCACCAGGACAATTTTTATGAAATTAATGGTCCAATTGTATGTTAAAGAACACTGATTTCCTATAGATTTCCATTTATTTGGCATTGGGAAAATTTGTTGTTTGAAAGGATCAAAAGTACCAGGTATACTCTGGGCTTAAAATTTTTGATACCCAATTTAAACACGTATTCACATGATCTTTATGATGTTTTGAGCATTAAAAAGAAAATATAGATTCTCAATTCATTTTGTTTATGTTAACTTAGACTAAAACAAAAACAATGGAGAACTTGTTGTGCAAACAGATGTCGTTGCACCAAAATATCGACCTGTTAATGTCCGATACAACCGCCAGATTTATACAAGATCCACAAGAGGTGGTTAAGCCATGTTACGAACCCAAGCGATGCATTGCACAACACAAGGAGACCAAGGGAAAAAATCCTTGCAACAGTCCCCCCAATGCACGTGATGGGTTCGAACTTGTGACCTCGACTCTGATACCAATTATTGCACAGGTGGCTACCGTTGCACCAAAAGATTGACCATTTAATGCCCAATACAGTTGTCGAATTTATACAAGATCCAAGATCCATAAGAGGCGGTTAAGCCATGTCATGAATCCAAGCGTTGCATTGAACAACACAAGGAGACCAAGGGCGAAACTCTTGCAACATAACTAAAGGAAGAATAAAATGTGCATGTCTAACAAACCATAAGAATACTTACCTATGAGATAAAATGGTAGAGAGAGCTATTATATCACCTATCTTGTGAGGGGCTAACCATTGTCAACCAAAGAAAAAACTATGGCATTAAACAAATAATCAAAATTAATTAATTCTCACAAAAGCATGATGATACAAAGTAATTGTAGACATGAATGATCATCTTTGCTTTAGGATTTTTTTATAAAGAAGAAATTTTATGTACTATTCACTATGGTTGCTTGGAAGTGTTCACCCATTTACCAAAATTGTGTTTATCCTAATAGTTGTAATTCACCCCTTCTCATTTATCCTCGTGGCAATGTAGGCAAAGTAGGTGAATTAAAGCAAGGGATGAGTAAAACAAGAATGAGGTTTTGTTTCACTCCAAATTTGTTTTAAAGGTTTAATTAAAAAATTTACATCTTATTTGACTCTTAAATTTAAATGTAGACTATAAAATTATCTAGATAAAGGTTAAAATGGTAATATTATTATATTGCCTAGTCAATCTATGCCAAAATGGCTAAATTAAAAAAATGCATCATAAATACTACACATTTCTTGGTTGTTTATAAATGATTTGGACTATTGAAATATGACATGTTCAAGCTTCAAAAATTATTATTTAAAATATTTGAAAGTCAATATTTTAATTTTAGTGAAATTTTACTACTCACAAGCATAGAAGTTATTTTCTATAATTCTCCAAGAAAAATATGTATTTAAGAAAATGATAATTTAGTTGAGTAAACATACATTGCATGATCGAATTCCACTTAACCAAGTCATTAGATTCAATGCATAAAATATGTGTTGTGTTACTTTCCAATTTTAAGTGAAATTAGGCCTTAGGGGAGACGTACCAGTAGTTGCCAGGGCTAACTTCGTGCAGAGTGCAGAGTGCAAAATAGGTCCGATTTCAATTTATTTTTTTGGGCTTCTTCACAAGCGAGATAGGACCTTAAAAAGAAAAATTTATCTTCTGGGTATTTAAAACACGCCTTGTCGAACCCGTAAGGAAAAAAGTGCTAAAAAAGGTGTTTTTGGACCTCCATCTGCTACATTTTCTTTACGTTGCCCATACCCGTTCATTATAAATCCAAAAAAATAAAATTAAAAAGCCTATTTACAATTATCAATTAACCTATTTCAAGTTACGTTTGTATGTGGGCCCGGTCAAAATATCACGTGGGTCTACTAGGAGGTGGTCAATTTAATCTCAACCTCACCACATTACATTGTTAACCACATGCACCATATGCCTTCATCAAACCACATGTATGTCTTCACCATGTGCCCCATATGCCTTCATCAAACCACGCGTATGAGTTAACCTAACTACAGGTTGTTGGGCAGCTTTAAGCCCTAAACTCATCATCTCCCGCGGATTTTTCCTCATTTTTCATTGTGGTCTCCTCTCTCCCATCGTCGACACGAGCTCGTGTGACCATGGCGACTTCCTTTGGCTCTCTTATGCTGCAGGTAATGTCTCCACCTCTCTTCACCTGCAAGATTGTTTGTTGAACAATGGGTTTTTGTTGGCGTCAACGGTGTTTGAGTGTATTTTGGTGTCTTTAAAAATCATTTCTCTGTATGGCATTAAGGGTTTAATTGTAATCATTTCTATTTACATGTGACTGGTAGAAATTTGATCCCTTGTCAATTATTTTGTCTATGGCATCAAGGGTTTGAATGCTATCATTATTCTATGAACTAATCACATGTAATATGATTTAAACAGAACATTGACAAAATTTTGACCAAGTATAATCATGAACTTTAATGGGTATATTGTCAAATGCCGGTATAATCATGAAATTTTATGGGTTTTCAGTTTTTGCCCCAAATTATTGAGGGGTTTCAGGATACGGGTTAATGGGTGGATGTTTTCTATTTTCAGTAATTATAATATGCACATGAAATTAAATGGGTATACAGATTTTGTTGGATTCTCTTTGAATCCCTACATTATAATCATGAAAATTAATGGGTATATAGTTTTTGTCGCAATTTATAAAATGGTTTTAAGATTACAATTTGCAGACAATTATATATGTATATGTGTAGTCATGTCATGGGGTAAAGCCACAAAAGTGGTTTACAATTCAAATGAGGAAGGAAAACTTGAAAAAAGTGACCCCATGGCAAAATTTTACATTTTGGGGGTTCGAACGAACCAAAAAAGGGTTCGATCGAACCCATTAATTGCATGTATGGATAAAATTTGAATGAAAACCCCTTTTGGGAAGGGGGTTCGGTCAAACCCCCCTGGTTCGAGCGAACCCCCGTGGTTCGAGCAAACCCCCCATTTCCCCGATGTTTGACAAAATTCATTAAAAAAACCTAAATTTTTGCACTTTGAAGCTCGGTTTGAACATGAAAATGGTAGAGACTTCACAAACCCAACTGGAATCAGGTAGTCCTCGGAATGATATAATTTTAATATGTTTTGGTTTTATTATGTATTTGTTTTTTTAGTTTTATTAAACATAGGTTTTTCACCGAAAATGAAGCTCTTTGTTCTGCACATGTGGAAAAATAGAAGATTATCAACAAAAAAATTGAAAAATATGAGTGCACCAGATATTGAAGTCCTTGATCCAACAAAAAAAAAATTGAATTTCGATATATACAAAAAATTTATGCGTTATACGGTCATGCTATGTTTGAATTGTAATTGGTTTGACTTTGAAACTTGATTAAAGAAAAAATATTCAATAAAAATCTATCTAACCAAGTGGAAGTACTAGATATCAGAGTTGCAAATCTAAATTCGAAAGAATAAGAATTTTATCCTTCATGGAAAAACGTTATACGTTATACGGTGAGCGTCACTTTTTAAAAATGTTGTTCAATGAAAAAAACTAGTTTTTGAGGGAGATGGAAAAAAAAGTGCAATCTGATTCCAAAAATTTTGAAAAAAATATTTTTAGAATCTATAGACAAAATGTCATGAAACTCTAGTTTGCATCATCTTCAAATTCCTCATGGTTTAGCCGCTATAGGTGCCCGAAAGTGAAGATTTAGTTAAAAAAAATTATTTCAGTGTCCAATTTGGCCAAAAATTGTAAACCACTATTGTGGGATCACCCCGTGTAGTGTTTCATCATATAAAGCCTTGTAGGGTTTCATCACATGAAGCTTCGCATACAATGATATGTTTTAATCACATTGTATATATATTTCAGCAGAGAATGATATATTCTCTTCAAACAATGATATGTTCTTATCAGATTGTATATATGTTTTTGCAGACAATGATATATTATTTTCAGACAATGATATGCTATTATCAAAATGTATATATATTTTTGCAGTCAATGATATATTCTTCTCAAACAATGATATGTTCTTATTAGATTGTATATATATATTTGTAGACAATTATATATATATATATATATATATGTATATAGGTTCATGTAATGAAACCCTACACGGTTTGATATGATGAGACCCTACACAACATGAGGCTTGATATATATATACATGACATGACTTATATATATACAATCTGATAATAATATATCATTATATGCAAATACAATGATATACTATTATCAGATTTTATATATATACACACAATTTGATGTGAATATATCATTGTATGCAAATATAATGAAATATTCTTATCAAATTATGTATATATATATATATATATATATACAGTCATGCCCTGTAGTGTTTCATCATATGAAGTCGTGTACGGTTTCATCACATGGACCTTAACATTATCATCTATCAATGTATGATATTATATGTATAATCTAATATACATTATATATATCAGATTATATATATGTATGATATTATATGTATAATCTAATATACATTATATATATCTATGATATTATATGTATAATATTATATACATTATATATATCAAATTATATATTGATAATAGAGGTGAAAATGAGGAAGAAAACTACGGGAGATGATGAGTTTAGGGCTTAAAGATGCCCGACAACCTGCGGCTAGGTAAACTCATACGCGTGGTTTGATGAAGACATATGGGGCATGTGGTTAACAATGTAATGTGGTGAGGTTGAGATTAAAGTGACCACCTCTTAGAGGACCCACGTGATATTTTGACCGGGCCCACATACAAACGTAACTTGAAATAGGTTAATTGATAATTGTAAATAGGCTTTTTTTTAAATTTTATGCACCATTGAAATTAGATATAAATGACCACTGCAGTATGAAATGACCAATTATTTGGCAAGAAAATTCAAATTTGAAATTTAATCGCCACAATTCAATTCATTTAATAAACACATTCGAATGATTTTATAAGAGGGAATATCTAGTATCATTTGCATTACGAATTCACCTATGCTTTCATTGCATATCCTCTGCAAAATTCAACTCGGTACATATAAAAAACAAAAAACATATTATAATTCATATATATGACTGAATTTATGCAATCCACCTATTTTATCAATTAGACCAAATATAAATAAGTAATAACACAATGGGGTGTAATATTTAGTCAATGGACATGGGGCCACTTAATCTGATAAGAACATATCATTGTCTGCAAAGAATATGCCATTGTCTACTAGGAGATGGTTGCTTTAAACTCAACCCAACCACATTACCTTATTAACCACGTGCCCCATATGCCTTCATCAAACCACACGTATGGGTTTACCTAACCGCGACTTGTTGGGCATCTTTAAGCCCTAAACTCGTCATCTCCCACGGATTTCTTGTTAGATTACAATTTGCAGATAATGATATATTCTTATTAGATTGTATGTATATATATATATATATATAATCTGATAAGAATATATCATTGTCTACAAATATATACATACAATCTGATAATAACATATCATTGTCTGCAAAGAATATATCATTGTCTGTAAATTGTGTTTACAATCTTAGTTTTCTAAAAAAAAAAATTGACAAACACTGAAACATAGTGTAATTAGTGATACCATAGAAAATACAAGGCTGAAACCCTCATCAAACATATAAGACATACAAATATGAGGTTCCAATGAATAACAACAATGACATTAGGACATTTTATAATCATATCACAGTTATATTTTTTATCAAACTACAATAATTCATTGGGTGGTGCGACAAAAAAACATGGTTGAAACATACTTGAAACATATCAAAATATTACTGAAAGCTTGTATTCAACTTCTTCTCACCTTAAACATATGTGAGGTTCCAAACATAATAGCAGCAGCATTATCACATCTTATAATCATATCACAGTTATAACTTGAAGCAGATAAACAGATCTGATATGCAAAGCAGATCACCAAAATATACTGCTACATCGATGAAAAAAAAACTCAATACGAATATATTCAGTTCTCCATATTGCTAGGAAAAGGAGGTGGCATGAGATATCCGCCAGTAGCTGAGTCTGTTCCACTTGTAGGAGGTGATACTTGGTTAATAGAGGTTTGAAGGCATGTTGCTATTTGAGCAAGCAACGCCTGGCTTGCATCTGCAGTTAGTCCCATTTGTTGTGAGCCACTCCCAACTTGCATATTATTGATAGTTGTAAAGGTTGGTGCCAATATGTTCATCATATCAAGCAAGATAGGGTGTTGGGGGGTATAGGATTCCCCACTGTAGACTTATGTTTTATCCTCTCTTCTTGTTTAGCTTTCTTTTTAGCTGCCTTTTGTAGACATTCAACCTTCGCCCACTCCTGTCTAATTTCTTTCTCCCGCATTCTAATCATCTTCTCCTCATCTTCCATCGCTTTCCTTGCTTTCTTCTTAGCCCTCATTGATTCATTTTGAATTGCTTTTCCTTCACGTTTTGTCTTTCTTTGCAACATCTTCTCCTTCTTATGTTGTTGCAACTCCTCTTGCCTTTTCTTTGCTACCTCTTGTTCATTGTAAATTTTGATCAAGGCATCGAATGTTAGTACTTGGGACTGCCTACTAAGGCGAAGCACTCCCGAACGACCTCCCCATGATGTTCCTTGCACCCTCTGCACTGGAAGTTTCAATAATTTTTTGTTTGGTCTTGTTGTTTGCTATCCATCATGTGGGGTGCATGGCACAAACTCAGCTTCTTCGTCACTAAATGCATTGTCATCTTCACTTTGAGCATCACTATGCTCTTCCCAATTCCTTGCAGTAGTGAAGTAATGTATTACTTTAGCCGGATCAACTTGTGGTGGGGATGGCATAGAAAAGTTGACTTCTTCCTCAATCGGATTTAATTGCACTCCAAGGTTTGTGGTTGCTTCATGCATCCATTTCGGTTGGCTGACTTGAGTTGGAAAACTTAGGCCATCTGATGTAGTCGTTGTATCTTCATTGCAGGGTGCAATAATAGGTTAGACTTCTTCTTGGAAATTTGCAAGAACTGGCTGGATTTTTGGTTGAATGTGTGTTGTAGTTTCAGCACCCTCATTGCATTCCCGCACAAAACCATCTATTTGTTCCTCATTGTAACCAAGTAGACGCAAGCATGTCTTTGTTGCCATAACATCCTCTTCATCTTCCATCGTGCAAGCATCATCTTGTGTTCTAGGACTTGGTACATCCTCTTCAATAATATAGCCATCACTTGGCCCCATGTCCCTATCAAGGGTTGACTGATTAAGTGGTCAAATTCCTGTTCTACGGAACCCACTAACAATGTTGGTTGGTTTCAAATATTTTTTGAAAGCTTCACTTGCAAGAGTTGCCAACTCTTCATGCCCAATATCGATATGTGGGTTGTTTTCTTGCCATATTGTTCTTTGATATCTGAAATATGCCTTGAATGGAGAAAAAATGTTGACATCCAATGGTTCCAGCTTGTGACTGGTATGAGCAAGTAGCGTTAACAATTCTATTCCTAATTTTCTTGCTTCTTCTATGGTCTTGAAAGCCACATGGCTGCCATGACCGTAAAAAATGAGAAGTGCCATGTTTGTCAATGAAACCCCACCGGGGATATTACCTGCAAAATGGTCTAACCATTTGACAAATAGTTCCTTTGTCATCCAAGCATGTTCTTGGATTGCCATCAATGCGCCTATCTCATAATTTACGATATAGTTTTGCATGTGCCTTTTTTTATTTAAATAGGTAGAACCTAGAAATACTTAACCTAGCCGCACTTAGACAAGCCAACACTGTGATCCACTCTCTGCTTTTTGAAACCAAATGTGGTACACATTTTGTACCCAATTTGGCAATAACTCTCATGCCACAGTTCCTACCAGCTTGAATACCAGTCTCATCGTAGTTCCAAATTCGGCTTGCTCCATAGTGGTTAAGATTGATCATATTCTCAAGGTTGTTATAGAATTCTTGCATGAAAAAAGGACGAACCATAATCGCTATGTCACTGTCCACTCCTTCAGCTATTTTGATTGTCAGATCTGGGTGCCTTCTTCAAAATCTTGCCCACCATGACCTCCTGAGGACCCCATTTTTGAATGGATTGGGCCGACTTGCAGTGATGTGGGCAACTGTGGCTTATAGTTGATTGACCTACAAATCGTGGCCCAATTTTGTCATGTCCTTGCACCATTGGACAACTTTAGCCTCCTCCTTTTTAGATAAAATGGTACGTGGACCCCTCCTCTTAGTGGTGGTAACTCCTAACAACCACACCCTCAAATTGCTAGGTGGCATACCCCACTTGATTATTGTTGCCCTGATTGACATGTTGTGTTCTTCGACACTTTTAACTGCTCCTTACATATCATCATATGTCCACTGCCTAATGGGTACACATGAGGGCATTTGCACAACAAGTTGAATAGGAGGTTTGGCTTTTGTTGTGTTGGTGGCTTCATTTGTAGAGTCAGGAACATCTTGTTGTGTGAGAATTGCATGCACTTCCTCTTCAGGCTCTAAATCAATGAAGTGCACCCCACGAGTGACTCTAATGGCATGTGGTCCTCTTCCTACAACCCTTTTAGAGTGTCTTCTAGCAGGTGCCATTATATTCCACTTAACCTACACAAACAATAAAACTTGCATAACCTATTAGTGTAGCAAATAATATATCATTGTCTAGATAGATATATATACAATCTGATAACAACATATCATTCTCTACAAAAATATATATACAATCTGATTAGAACATATCATTATCTGTGAAGCTTCATGTGATTAAATTTTATGATTATAATGTAGGGATTCAAAGAGAATCTGACAAAATTTGTATACCCATTTAATTTCATGTGCAGATTATAATTACTGAAAATAGAAAAATCTACCCATTAACCTATATCTTGAAACCCATAAAATTTAATGATTATACTAGCATTTGACAGTATACCTATTAAATTTCATGATTATAATTAGTCAAAATTTCGTCAATGTTCTATTTTAATCACATCACATGTGATTAGTTCATAGAATAATGCCCAAAAAAAGCATAGCAGTCAAACCCTCAATGCCATAGACAGAATAATTCATGAGGGATCAAATTTCTACTAGCCACATGTAAATAGAAATGGTTACAGTCAAACCCTTAATGCCATACAGAGAAATGATTTTTAAACATACCAAAATGCACTCAAACACCGTCAATGCCAACAAGAGCCCACTATTGAACAAACAATATTACAGGTGAAGAGAGGTGGATCAAATTTCTACCAGTCACATGTAAACCCTACACAGCTTGATATGATGAAACACTACATGGCATGACTGTAAATATATATTTATATTTATATATATGTATGTATGTATGTATACAATCTAATAATAATATATCATTGTCTATGCAAACAATGATATATTCTTATCAGATTGTATAGATATATATATATATATATATACATATATATGTATACAATCTGATAAGAATATACCATTGTCTACAAATACAAAGATTACAAATTGCATACAATGATATATTCTTATCAGATTGTATATATATACAGTCATGTCATGTATATATGTACAATATGAAAATAATATGTCATTGTTTGCAAAGCTTCATGTGATGAAACCTTGATGCCAACTAAAACCCATTGTTCAACATACAAAATGCTAGGGGAAAGGTAAACAAATTATCAAGCTATGCATCTAAGTTTTCCAGGATGAAGAAATAGAGGAGCTATTTTGGCCTGCAATGAATGTAGTGAAGTGTTATAGAAATCATGGCATTTTCCATTACTTTAAAATTCATGGAATTTGCCAAGAAATCACCAGCCATGGAGTTTTCCATGGTTTCTATAATACTTCTGACGACATGCACTGCAAGCCAATAGAGTTATGATGCGTCTACATCAACATGGGTGAAAGTATTTGATGGTATGAAAGTATATGATGAAACACTACACGGCATGATTTTCATAGAGCAAGGTAAAATTATTTGATGGTATGGAAGTATATGATGAAACATTGCATGGCATGACTGTATGTATATATATATATTGTATGTATACAATATGATAAAAATATATCATTGTATTTGCAGAGATTGATATATTCTTATCAGATTGTATATATATATATATATATACATATATACAATCTGATATGATGAAACCCTAAACGACATGATTGTATATATATATATATATATATTTGTTTGCAAATTGTAATCCAAAAACCGCTCAATAAATTGCGAAAAAAACTATATACCCATTAAACTTCATGATTACTAAAGAGGGATTCGGAATATAACTGTGATACATGATTAAAAAATGGGTAATGTTGTTGTTATTATATTTGATGTATCCTTTAAGGATAATGATGATGTTATTATCTTTGATTTATGATGAATGCGGGTGAAAAAAATGTAACTGTGATATGATTAAATAATGGATAATGCTAAGTTGAACAACTGACTGAAAACAAAATAATTTATATGCCTGAAAAAAATGTAAACATTGAGTACATAAATATAAAAGAGTATATTAAATAATTAAATAGACAACATAAATGTAAAACAGTATGCTTGAAAATAATGTAAACACTGAGTACGTAAATATAAAACTGTCTATTAAATAATGAAACAGACAACATAAGAGTATGCCTGAAAATAATGTAAACACTCAGTACATAAATATAAAACAGTATATTGAATAATGAAACAAACAACATAAATGTAAAACAATATACTGATAAATAAAAACATGAATTTAGTTATTCTGGATGTATCGACCTAAAAAAGTACCCTTTAAATAGGAATGTGCAGAAGTTGCCTTAGTAAGCTCTGAATTTTGTAGAGGATATTCAGTGAAAGCAAAGGAGAATTCGTAATGAAAATGACCCTAGAAATTCCCTCTTATAAAATCATTTGAATGTGTAAATTGAATGCATTGAATTATGGTGGTTGAATTTCAAATTTGAATGCATTGAATTGTGGTAGTTGAATTTCAAATTTGATTTTTTTGTGGGAAACAGTCTGTCATTTCATTTTGCAGTGGCCATTTATGCCTTAGTTCTGTCGTGGCTTTTAGGAAAGCAATTTTATATTTGGTTTAATTGACAAAATAGGTGGCTTACATAAATTCAGTCATTTATATGAATTTTAATATGTTTTTTGGTTTATTAGGGAGCCTTACACCATTAACTGTGTGTGCAAGTGCCTGAAGTTAATGGATTTAATGCATGAAGATGTGATAGGAAGTGTGGGTGAATGTGAAATTGATAGCTCATAAAGCTGATCAATGTTTGATATTATGTCACAATGTGCACCAGTAACTGTTCATAATGGTTTATATTATGTGAAATTGTCAACCATTAAATGTTCAAATATACATGTAAATACAATGTAGTTGAAGCTTTGAGCCACTTGCATAGAGTGGTAATTGTAAACATAAATGTACTTTAATAAATGCAAAAAATACTTTATTTTGTGCAACTAGTCTTGTGTTCAAAACATATATGTACCAATAGATGTTGATATTTGTTTTTTTTTGGTTAGCTACACATTTAGTACTGAACATATATTGGTGTAATTTGTAAATTGTTATTGGAATAATTAAAATAATGTAATGACTAAAATATAAACGGTTATTGGGGGTCAGGTAAGCATGGAGTAAACAACAATTGGATCATGGGCGACAATTGACACATTTCCCCTAGTGTCATATACTCATGTCTCATCATTGCAAGGGATTTTCATCATAAAGCATTGTACTAAACCAATGAAAATAATTATATTAAATGCTTAAAATATTTTGTACACACTTCCCAACATGGATGGAGATTTATCAAATACAATATAGTTCAAGGGTACTATTACAGCCTTCATCATAGTTTACAACAATGCTCTTCTATAAAAAAAAAAATGTTTTCATGAAAGTTGCAATAAAATAAGTAAACTCATGAGAATCTTACATATGTAGTAAGTCGCAAATGATGTTCAATCTACCTCAAATGTCCCTATGGGATACTAAGGCCCTCCCAACTAGTTTGACTACAAGAAGGAGAACATAATAAATTCTTACACACTCACATCAATCAAATGTATATCCACAATTAAGACGCATAACATAAAATATGGCTTAAATTACTCATATTATATTTACATTATCTAAATTAAACAAGGATAAGATATTAGCTAGGACATGAGGAGTGTCATCACTTTAACCTTCCAAAAATAAAGTTGTTTAAGGATTATTTATGCCCTTGAGTAAACACTTGTCAACATAGATGTATTTTCATGAATGTTTCCTTAATTAAAATGTCAATACTATTCTCCTTCATAATAATCTTTATCGCCCATTATAAAAGTGGTGATATTATTGTTTTTCTCTTATTTTTAGATTTGTTAAATATTTTACTTAATTAAATTTTGTCTTTTTTCTCACCAAAACTACACATTTCATTTCAACCCTATTGAGGAGAGAAAACTATTCCAAATCCTTACTATGGCTCAAATCCTACTATACATACAAATTATTTAATCAAATGATTTTGTTCTTAGTAAGGGAAAAGTATTGAATGACACAATGAAACACCTACCCAATATCTTACTCATTTTACTACCTATAGTGTCGAAAATTGTCACCCTTGACAATTTATGTTGGATATTGTGGTTGTGTTGTTGATATGTGGTTGTCATTGATGTCAACATTATTACCATTAATAATTTTGAAGGTTGTATATGTCGAGGATATTGAGAAAATTAGAATAAACATGTTGCAGGTAGTCTGTGAAGCTGTGATGATCAGAATGGCGGAAAGTTGTGTATGTTGATAATCATAAGTCACGCATTAAAGGAATTTTTGTTGATACTATCTAGTAAGTTCTCTAGAAGTTTCAGTGTTACGCATCAAGATTGGAGTGAGTTATGAGTTTATGAGTTCCTAAAGTTATTTTGTTACTGTAGCAGGTGTTTCTGGAAGAAGAGAATGCAATTCTGGTAAATTAAGTTGTTGTGTATGCTACTGTGATATTCAACGATGTTTTTAGATCATGCTCTATCATTTTTGTACGTCCGCATTGATCGACGTGCTCTTGATCAAATATTTTTCTTTGTGTGTTCGAGTTTTTCATATTCTTGGCTGACATGATGGTGGTAGCATGTTGTGGATCCTTATGGATTAATTTTTTAATGTTTGGAAAGTTCAAGGATGTTGATTTAGGTCTTCATTATGATGTGACCAACTTAGGTTGTTGCACATTGATATTTGTTCATGAATTGGGCCAACAGTTTGAGTTCATCTATTATTTATTTGTGGCGAACAAAGTTGTTGATGTAAATTCATGTAGCGGATATATAAGAGCGATTGTTTCCTCATTTTGAAGTATGCTTGGTGAATATATGTGAAGTGTGAATGTGAAATGTGTGAATAAAGATCGGATCATTCGATTTCAAAGTAGAGTGTGAAGAAGCTTGAGCGAAGTGTGAAGAAGTGTTTTTGTGCCTAATCGAAACTATCATCAAGCTTTTGTAGAAGCTAATTTATTAGTTCAACCTCATCAGATGGATTAAATCTGATTATTTTATGTAAGGAAGTGAGCCTTCCTTCTGAGTAGTGAGCTCTAGGCAGTGTGCCTGAATGCATGTGCATTCCTTATTCATTTTTCATTATACTTCTAACAAGGTATAATCTTGTGGACTAACATCCACTATGGTTTTTCCCCTAATAGGGTTTCCACATATAAAATCTTGGTGTTCATGTGTTTTTTTGATTCATGCTTTCATTGTTAATTATCAGATCTGAGATTAAAGGTTAATAAGGTTGAATAAGTATTAAATTATGTGACTACTAATTCACCCCCCTCTCAGTTGCCTATCCTTCTTTTACCAACAATTGGAATCAGAGTAAGTTCCTCTAAATAATTTTAATAGCTTGAGGTGATCCGAGATGGCACCATACAAGAAGGATAGTCCCAAATTCAATGGTACAAATTACTCTTTAGGGAAGGTTAGAATGGAGTGTCATTTGAAGTGCATTGGTGAACCTTTCTAGAAGATTACAAAGAACAGATATAATATTCCTCAGAATGGTTCCACTACTCCTGATGAGATCAAAGAAGTTGAAACTAATATCAAGGCTATAGAAGCATTACTAAGTGCTTTGACAGATTCAGAGATGAAAAATGTGATAGGTCTGAAAACAACACATGAGATTTGGAAGAAATTGGAAACATTGTATGAAGGAGATGCACAAGTGAAGATTGCTAAGCTAACAAGTCTGAAATACAAGTGGGAGAACTTGAAGATGAGTGAATATGAAAACATTGTTGCTTTCATGCAGAAGGTAAATGAACTAGTGATGGGTATTAGGTGTGCCAGTGAAATTATGGAAGAAGATGAGATTGTGGCTAAAGTGCTCAAATCAGTGCCTACTTCTTACAAAATGAAATCTCATGCTATTGAAGAACTCAGAACAGTAACAAATGTGACAAGAGACATGTTGATTGGTAAAATTTCTACCTTTGAGTTGAGTGAATTTGGTGAGTCTACTCCTAAAGCAGAATTTTCATTTAAAGCTACTATATTCGGAAAAAGCCAATAGAGATATGATCCAGGAGAAAGTTCCAAAAAAACATTCAAATATGAAGATGAGATGAAACAGATTGAAGATGAAGAAAGAGAGCTAGAAGAGCTAGAAGCATTGATTGTGAAAACAGAAGCCAGAGGACAAGGTAAGTATAAAGGAAAGCTACCTATTAAATGTTTATCTTGTAGTAAGATACATCATTTTGCATCAAGGTGTCCTGAAAGAGTTTCTAAGTACAAACCTAACAAGTCTAGATTTCAAAAGAAATGTTATTATATTGAAGAAGGTGTTACTGATGATGAATCTGATAAAGAAACTGGAAATGAAGATGGATGGGTATTCATTGCTATCAAGGAAAATGGTACGGTGTCCGCTAAATCTGTTGATAATCAAAATATTGAGAAATCACTTGCAACCGTAATTGATGAAAAGGATGAGTGGGTGATTGATAACGGATTCACATCATATCACTGGTGACAAAAGTAAGTTCATAAGCTTGGAAAAATATGACGGTGGTGTTGTAAGATTTGGAGATAACAATGCTGGTGTGATTTGTAGCAGAAGCACTATTTCTCTTGGTGGTAAATATGATACTAATGATGTCCTTTATGTTGAAGGATTGAAGCATAATTGTTGAGTGTTGGACAAATGGTAGACAAGGGATACAATCTTCAGTTCAAAGATGGTAAGTGCAAGATATTGGGAAGCTCTGGAAATGTAATTGCTTCAGGTACAAAGACAAGAGGTAACATTTTTCAATTAAGTGTTGCTAGTGAAAGTTGCTTAATTGCTCAAGTTGATGTAAGTTGGTTATGGCATAGAAGGTTGTGTCATGTGAATTTTGATAACATTATCAAGGTAAGCTCCACTCAAGCAGTCATAGATCTACCTAAGTTAGTGAAGCCTACTAACACTATATGCAAGGAATGTCAGATGGGAAAGCAGACAAGAATTTCTTTTTAGAGCAAACAACATCATTCAAATGGAGTACTAGAGCTGGTACATACTAATCTATGTGGTTCATCCAAAATCAGAATTCTACAAGTAGAAAGGTACTTTATGTTGATTATTGATGATTACTCTAGGATGATATGGGTTGCTTTCTTGAGAGAAAAATATGAAGCACTAGAAAAGTTCAAATGTTTCAAAGCTATGGCAGAAAATAAGACAGGATTGAAGGTCAAAAGCTTAAGATCAGACAGAGGTGGTGAATTCACTTCCTGAGAGTTCAATTCATTTTGTGAAGAGCATGGAATCAAAAGACAGTTATCTGCTCCTCGGACCCCTCAACAGAACGGAATTGTTGAGAGAAAGAACAAAACAATTCTAGATGTTGCTAGAACTATGATGTTGGAAGGTAATATTCCTCATATCTATTGGAGAGAAGTTGTAAGCGTCGTTGTATACACTATCAACCGGGTAAATGTTAATGATAATTCTGGTAAGACTCCTTTTTAGTTGTGGTTTGGTTATAAGCCTACTGTTAAGTATTTCAAAATCTTTGGAAGTAGATGTTATATCAAGAAAGATGAAGATATTGGCAAGTTTGATGCTAGAAGTGACAAAGGAATCTTTCTAGGTTACTCTACTAACAGCAAGGCCTACTGGTGCTACAATAGAATATTGAAGAAAATGGTTGAAAGTGCAAATGTCAGAGTTGATGAAGACACTATTAGATCATCCAGATACTGTGGATATGATTTAGATGACCAAAAAGATAGTACTAGTAATGGAAAGAATGCACAGCCACGGAATCACGTTCAAATTGTTTCGGTGAATCAAAAGAACCATAAAGAAGCTAGTGGAAGTGCAGAAGAGAGAACAAAAGAACCATAAGTTAGAGAGAATCCCAAAGTACCAAGGTATGTAAAGCTAAATAACTCCGAGAATAAGATTATAGGAGACAAGAACAAAGGTGTGCAAACTAGAAGAAGAATTGAAGAAGAAAATTGCTTGATTTCCAAAATTGATGCCAATTTGTGCATTTGAAAAGGATTCGTATAGAAAGTAGATAGCAATTTATTTTCTACTTTCTTCACTAATTTTCATTCTTTCTTTAGCAATCAAGAAAATTCCACGTAATTCATTGATTTGCATAGTTCTTATGAATTTAAAAAAATTAATTGTAGTACAACTACATTATTAAAATTTAAAATTAAACTACTTAGGATTTTCCCAGTGACATATTGATTAGTCATATTTTCACCTAAAATATTCATTTGAATAATCAAACCTTTTTTTTGCTAGAATATCATTCATGAATTCATTACAGATTTTTATATTTAAAAATTTCCTTCTTAATGTTTATAATTGTTTATTTTGTGCACCTCCATATGCACTAAAATGAGAATATTACATGCTTGTTTAGAATTAATAGCACTACTGATCCTAGGAGATATTTTTTTGATATATGCACCTTGAATAAAAATTAAAGATTCATTATCCTTTTTGTAATTGCTTTATAGTCTTATTATTTTACTATTATTTAGTGATCTATGTCTACTTGTTCTACATACCATACTTGTATAAATTGCTCCAAAAATATTTATGTATATGTATGTATGTATTGATGTATATTCCAATTGTATATGAGAAAATGAATGACACTTGATATAAGATATAGGAAAAGAAATGGAAAATTACGCTTGATGTAAAATCATATATGAAAGGTAACAAATATATATCCGTATGCCTTTGCGAAATTACAAGTGCTCAATGGACCACAAAAAATCTAGGCTGATAGTTCTTGTGATTATTTTGGATTCTTTTCCTCAAGTTATGGACTTGTTTTGGGTGGTTCTCAATTTGTATTCATCCACATGATTGCAAGGAATGGTAGATAAATTTATGCACATCATTGCTTTGTCATTCTCTTCCTGCTTGTTTCACAAGCACTTCACTAAGATGTTTCTCTTCTCTTCATGGTCACAAAGGTTATGTTATCCTCCACAACACATTAATACTTCACACCAATAGGATCCCACCTATCTTCAAGTGCTTAGTGGACCACAAAAAAATCTAGGTTGATAGTTCTTGTTATTATTTTGGATGCTTTTACTCAAGTTATGGACTTATTTTGGGTGGTTCTCAATTTGTATTCCTCCACATGATTGCAAGGAATGGTAGATAAATTTATGCACATCATTGCTTTTTCATTCTCTTTCTACTTATTTCACAAGCACTTCACTAAGATGTTTCTCTTCTCTTCATGGTCACAAAGGTTATGCTATCCTCCACAACACATATTACTTGACAACAATAGGACCCCACCTATCTTCAATGCCTCACAAGACATCCCAATGCTCTAATACTAGATTAACGAATATAGCAGCAACAAAAATTAACAATGATATGCAAAACATTGACATTATACAAAAATATATAAGGCCCAAAAATTTTATATTACAATTTGAGAGAGGAGATTTACTTTTTATAAGGAAAAAATGTAAATTGAATGAGAAACTAACTTCTACCTAAGTATTTGGTAACTATAACTAAACAATAAATACAAACTAAATGTCCATTATTCTTTCAATAATAAGAGGTATGATCTCTTTCAAGCAAGGATTTTCTCTTAGTAATTGAAAAAGCCTATAAAATCAAAACTTTACGAGTCTTTTTAATGTCAATTTTGCAAGAAAATATGTTATTGTTTAGATAGACAACATAAAATACAAAAATTGAATAAAATTTTGTGTTATCAACCTTAGAAACACATCAAGGTCAATAAAACTAAAAAAATCAGTGAGCATCAATGGAGAGTCTAGTCTATTAAAAAAAATGCAAGATCAAGCACAACCAACATGAGGAAAACTTTCGTTAATTAATTAATTAAATGAATCCAAATGATTTTGATTGAACACATCAATATTTTTGTATGGCATTTGTTTTCATTTTTACAAATTAAAAACACTCTTTTTAAGAGATGAAACTTTATCAATTGTCAAGTGACTTTAGATGATAATGGTCTATTAGTTAAAATATGCAACAAAAAAGACTAACTTTATATTTATGTCAATAATTAAAACTAATGGTATTTAGTCATACTAATATTTTGGAAATAATATGTAAATTTAGATTCATTTTACTGCACTAGTGAAAATGTTCTTAACATGCTTGTTTTCTTGAATGCAAATGAATGATTGTTAGACGAGATAAGATGATGAATGATTACTAGATTAGATAAGTTGAATGTCTTCAAATATATAACAACATGGCAATAAATCATGCAAATGTATGTTATTTTGATTTATAATAACTAGTGAATAAAGACGAGAACTTTGGAATTATAATTTAAATATACAAATTTTAAGAATAGTGATAACTTTTTTGCAAAAGAAAAAAAATACTAAAATTAAGATTGAAATAGAATATTTTAAAATTTATGTATAAATAAACATAATAAATAGATAATCAAAATATTGATTAAAAAATAGATATAATAAATAAAACAGTATAGTTTGTATATTAAAGAAGATTAAGTTGTGGGAGATAGATTAAAATAACCTGTTTACAAAAGCGGTAAATATCCAATACTCACTTTTGTGCCAAAATAGCTCGTCGCCTTAACTACCTCTGAGTGCCTAGAAAATTCTAATGGGAAGTAGCTTTATTGAGCTTTTCTATTTTTTGTTGTTATTACTAAGAATGGGAAGCAGCTGCATTGAGATTTTCTATTTTTTGTTGTCATTAGTGTCATTGTTGTTATTAGTGTTATTGGGATACATGGTTTTTTGTTTCATCTTTTGGTTTTTCAATCAGCTTTTTTGTTTTCTGGGGTTCTTGGGATACATAGTTTTTCATTTCATTTCTTGGATTTTAAATCAGTTGTTGTATTTTCTGT
This sequence comes from Sequoiadendron giganteum, assembly GCA_007115665.2. Taxonomy (NCBI): domain Eukaryota; kingdom Viridiplantae; phylum Streptophyta; class Pinopsida; order Cupressales; family Cupressaceae; genus Sequoiadendron; species Sequoiadendron giganteum. Next base: position 176,802,725 of record CM021107.1, on the reverse strand, counting down.
GGTTAGAACCAAATCTGGTCACTTACACAACACTGGCATTATCAGGGGGATATGTGGATTTTCGGTTCTTTGCTCAAAGGAAAAAGAAAGCGTTGGGTAGTCTAGTTATGGATTTTCCAAAATTTTATGACTTCATATCATCTGAAATAAATAATTTTGAAAAACGATTCAAAGTCTCTTCAGAGCTAAAATTATCTATGTTGTTAAATTTAACTCTCTAATAGCTATGAAGTATGTGTTGGAAACATTTATTGTCCTTGAGCCTGTCGTTGCCTTACCTACCTATCAAGGGTTGTTTTCTCAATGGTAGTTTTTTGGAATCTTCATCCCTAAAGCTCCTGACTGCTCAGAATTGAATGGAGTAGAAACTTTTGAATTCCCAATTAATGTTGGTAGGTAATTTCGAATTTGAGAGGGATTTTTTGAATGAGACAAATAGAGGGAAAAAAATTTCAGTCTGTAGATGGAATGTTAGTCAATTTTTTGCAGCAGCAATAGGGAATGTTCTCATAACATTTTGCAGAGTTTTTGTAGCGAGCAGGATTGCTCCTGATCACTCAGTGTTTGCCAGGAATAGCAGATAGTTCCAATCAAATAGGAATAGACAGCTTTGAGTAGCTCCTAATTGTTTATGATCTGATTGAGCAGCTAATCACTCCCAGAAAGTAGTAATAGGTAGTTTTTAGTTTATTTTTTGTATTGTCATTTTTAATCATTAAATAGAAATCAAATGTTGCATGTCTCCTTGTCTTTCTGCATTTGATATTTGGGTATTTCCAGCTTGACTGGAAATCAGAGCAGCAACTCTGTGTTTGTTTATTTGTGCATTTTGAAGTTTTGACATGGTATCAGAGCTCTAGGCCCCATTTCCTTGTGAGTTAGCGCTTTTTTTTCTTCTGGGTATCAATTTTTTCTGTAGGAAACATGGTTGGAGATGAAGGGAAGAATTGGCAGCAGCCACCATCCTTTAATGGACATTACTATGATGTATGAGTAAAGAAGATGAATACCATTATGGTTGCAAATGATTTGTGGGATTTTTTTATAAATGGGTTTGTGGATGTCACTGACCCAACTACATTTGTAGCTCTCGCAAATAACCAAAAGATACAGTTAAAGGAGCAGAGGAAGAAAGATGCTAAGGAATTAAGTTTGATAGAAGTAGCCTTGACAAAGGCTATTTTTTCCACAATTGCAACAGTTGAGTATGCAAAGGAAACTTGGGAAATCCTTCAAACCGGCTACAAAGGGACTGAAAAAGTCAAATCCGTGAAGCTCCAAATTTTTCAAAGAGAGTTCGAGATTATT
>CM021107.1:176763178-176796849 GCA_007115665.2 Sequoiadendron giganteum | reverse complement strand
ATTAAATAGAAATCAAATGTTGCATGTCTCCTTGTGTTTCCGCATTTGATATTTGGGTATTTATAGCTTGACTGGAAATCAGAGCAGCAACTCTATGTTTGTTTATTTGTGCATTCTGAAGTTTTGACAGTATCAAGACAAATTGAAAGGAGTCATACGATTTTCCTTGTTGCAATCTTTATTAGGCATAGAGGGATGCATAATTGAACCCCCTAAATACCAGCAATTATTTAACTCTCTAATATTTGTGACGTATTCTTCATTTCTTTCCTACTCCAAAGAGTTTGGGCTTGGCAAAGATGAACTTACTATGTGTTCTTCCTGCATCAAAATTCTGGCGCAAGCATAACAAAAAGCTTGCTCACTCTTTGGACTTGATGAAATACATGTAGAATTTGAAGGTTACTACCCACATTTATTAGGAGGGCAATCAAGTGGCCGATGCCTTAGCCAACTTTGGCACTCATTAGAAATTCTCTAAGTGTTGGCATAATTTGGGGAACCTACCGCAAGGTATTCAGGGTCTAATCCTGAAGGAGCAAAGCCTTTACTTGATCAATGATAATAACTAATCATGTCTTTTATGGGTTTTATGGGGGGTCCACATGCTTGAATTATGGGATATGAGGATGGGTGTAAATATTGAGGTGTCCTACAAGTGGAAAAATTTGAATAATGGAGCGGAGTCCTTTTTTAAAAAGGGCATCATGAGGAATTATGGTGGGTACTTTGTGATTAATGCAAAGTTGGGTCGTACCTTACGCAATCTCCTTTTGGGGATTGGGAAAAGCTATCATATCTTCATAAAGTTTTTTTATTTTAATATTGATGTGACTAATAATTATAAGGAAAATCTCCTAATTGGTTCTATCCTTTTTGCTATTTTGTCTCCTCTTCTAAAGGTTAGGTTCTTAGATGTTTCTAAATTTGGCCCCGCGACCATCTTGCCTTGGTTTTTGTGTAATAAAAACATGGATGAAAAACCTTCCATTCTCATCATGTCCTCCTTATCTAGCTACAAGTGTTTGAAGATTCTCATTTATGAATCTGCCAAGATTGCTTGTAGGGAATTATCTCCTCAAGCGTGCGACCTGTACATTGCTTTGATTGCCCAAGGCTTCTTTGTTTGGCTTAATATCCTAAGTGTGCGGGTGTCCTTTCACTTAACCATTTTCTCTAGTCTTTTGCTCTCACGAGTTTTCTGGTTATTTTGTGTGTAGAAAGGCATTATGGGTGGCAATAGGGTGCGAACAAAGCTCGATAATTGTGGTGAATTTCACAAAGATCCGTTGGTGTGGCACATATGTGTTGAAGGCGGTTTGGCTCCCCTGATGGAGATTCTGGTGGGTCACAACCCTAATTTATCTGTGTAGTTTGCTAACTCTTGGAAAGATCGAAGAGTGACTATGGGCGGTGTTTCCTTTGAAGTGAATGAGGATGTGATTGCGTAGGCGACGGGGCTACTGAGTACTGGTAAGAAGTACTCGAAGCATACAAAGACCCAAGATAGTGATAGTTTGAATGTTTTCTTTGTGGAGAACAAGAATTCGGTTCGTAACCGGTCAGGGTTTGAGAGAGAGCCTCTTTCGTAGCCATGGGGCCAAGTCTTTCTTGCCCTTATGAAGTACGCGACCTTAGAAGGTGGATACAAAACCTACTACTTCTACCATTTCCCTCTTTTAAATCACCTCCGACACAAAATTTTGTTAAGATTTCCTTTCTTCCTTCTTAAGGATTTAAAGAGCTTTGTTGAAAAAACCATTAAGGTCGTTGACCTAAACCCTAATGATACCCCTCTTCTACCGCTTCACCAAGGCCTCATTATGAGGAACTACCACTTCCATCTTGCGTTATTCCCACCCAAACCCATTTATGTTATCTGTGTGGAGGAAATTGAACCTCCTGTAGTGACCAATATTTCCCCGACCGAGTCCAAAGGTCCCATCAGGAAAGCCCTTCTGGTTTTTTCTAATGCTCATAAGCTTAAACCTGTTGCTAAGAAGCTTAAGGGGAATGTGGGAAATGCCCAGACTAGTGTTACAGCTAGTCTCTGTGATCTCAATTCAATCCCTACCAAGACTACTGGCAAACCCACCTCGAAGAAGAAAGGAAAGGATGATGTGAAGGGTTTGATGGAGCCTCCGATTAGGGACAATAGAGGTAAAAATGTGGTGGGTAGGGATTCTAAGGGGGACACGGTGGTTGTGGATGTGGTGGTGACTGGTGGTGATACCATCATCAGGAGGTCTGAAAGACTAGCTAAGATTAACAAGAAAATGCAATGAAATGACTTGGATTCAGAAGAGGAGCGGTTTGACAACAAATATTATAGGGATGAGGTGGTGTCTGGGGATGAGGAGGAGGATTATGCTGGAGGGCCCCACACCATTCCTGATACTAGAAAAGTGTAGAAGGAGAACTCTGCATCCCAATCCTTGGACCTGTTGGACGTGGAGCATGTTGATACTGTGAGGGCTATGAGTTATGGGGAGGATCTTTGTGTACTACAGGAAATAATGGATAAGATGGACAAGAAATTATGCGGCTTGACTTGTTTCATTGTCAAGGTGGTACATTGTGTTACCAACACCCTATTTGCAGTTATGAAGGATGAAATAGACAAGAAGAATGTTGATGAAGGCCATGAATGGGTTGGAGATGATGTTGTTAATCTCTTGTCTAAGAACTGGGAAAATACCAATTAGTCTGTTGTTGGTCCATTTTTTGTCTGTCTGTTGTTGGTCTGTGGTGTATATTTTTTGGCTTGGTCTTTAATGTTTTTTGGACTTGATCTTTTTGGCCCTTGTGGCTCTCTGTATTAAGGGTACAAAACCTTGTAAATGTTGCCTACTGTATCAAAAACAACCCAATTGGTTTGTCACCCCTTAGGTTAATTTGGCTAGTTTTATGTTTTCCCCACTTGCAACTCCTCCTCATGCTCTTTGCCACTTAGCTTTGAACATACATAATGAAATAAATGATAATCCACATTATGTTTTCCAACTTGGAATTATATTTTGCATTTATTTTTCAATCATATAAAGAAATTGAAATGAAATTTTTATTCTAAGTAACACTTGTTGTAAATTTTGAAGGTGAATTTCACTACATTCTTACTATCTACAAAACAAAAGGTTTCATTACAATCATATTGTCTATATATAATTATATGTTGGAGAACACTAGGTATTATGAAACCTGTAACCCACATACTATTGTAAAACCCTCTACACGGGTAAACCAATAATAGTGGTGTACAATTTTGATGAGGAAGGAAATTTGTAAAAATGCTCTCACATTCGAAATTTCATGTTTTTAAGGGTTCGTTCAAACTAGTGGGTTCGCACGAACCCAAAAAGAGGGGTTGTTCGATCGAACCCCTAGTTTGAGCAAACCCCCTTTTGCATGGTGGGTTCACTCGAACCCTATGATGCCACATTTCTTCATAGAAATGAATGGAAAATTCAAAAAAAGGGGGGTTCAAGCGAACGCCCCTTCGAATGAACCCCCCCTTTTTGCCCTTCTCCCCCTCTTCCACCAAATTTTAGCAAATTTCTGCCCTTCGAAGCTCGGGTTGAGGATGAAAATGGAGGATACTTCACAAACCCAAATGGAATATGGTATTCCTCAGAACATGTTATCCAAAGAATTAAATTTTAATATGTTTTTGTTTTATTATGTATGTGTTTTTTTAGTTTTATTAAACATAGGTTTTTCATCGAAAATCAAGCTCTTTGTTTTGCACATGTGGAAAAATAGCAGATTATCAAAATAAAAATTTAAAAAATATGTTGAGGCTGGGTATTGATGTCCTTGATCAATTAAAAAAAAAAAATTGAATTTCGATTTATACAAAAAAATTTATGTTTTATACAGTCCGCCTATGTCTGATTGCAATTGGTTTGACTTTGAAACTTGATTAAGGAAAAAATATTCAATAAAAAACTATGAGACCAAACGAAAGTGCTAGATATCGTAGTTACAAATCTAAATTAAAAAAAAAATAGAATTTTATCCTTCAAACAAAAAAATTTATGTTGTATACAGTGAGCGTCACTTTTTAAAAATGTTGTTTTCTGAAAAAAACCAGTTTTCGTGGGAGATGGAAAACAAAGTGTAATTTGATTCAAAAAAATTTGAAAAAAAATAAATTAGAATCTACAAACAAAATGTGATGAGACTCTAGTTTGCATCATCTTCAAATTCCTCACGGTTTAGCCGCTATAGGTTCCCGAATATGAAGATTTAGTTAAAAATAATAATTGCAGTGTCCAGTTTGGCCAAAAATTGTAAACCACTATTGTGGGATCACCCACATGTATAAATACAAAATTGGATATAATTTTGAATGTCTTGAATGGTTTTATGTAGCTTTGCAACCAATTTTTACTTAGCTTTGAGAGTGTCTTTATGATTCGAGAATGCATATGTTTCTTTTAACAAGTTCTTAACAAAACTTGTCTACCTTTTCAGATAAGACTTTCATGTCTCCACCCAATTGATTCTCTTTTTCTAATTTTACATCTAATATCATTTTTTCCTTATCTATTTCCAGTTGTATTTGTTCCATGAAATTCTTAAGTTCAAGAATCTTTGAATTCATTTGTTCAACTTCACTTATAGCATCATCTCTCACTTTCTTTTCTTGCACAAATTTGTGTGCAATACAAAACTCTTGAGTTTATCCACTTTTACATTATCATTTTCCCATTGCACATACTGCACACGTACCTTCCTCAACTTCTTAAGAGTAGGAATAATATCTTCACTCAATACATTATCTATCTCATTCACTTTCATCTACTTCTTTTCAAGTGTTTTTAGAGATGATTCCTTTTCATTCCATACATTCTAGTACCTGTTGCCTCTAGTTTTGTATTGCCATTTTCCCATTCCACATACTACACATGCACCTTCCTCAATTTATCAAGAGCAGGGAGAATTTGTTCAGTCAATATGTTATTTATCTCATTCACTTTGGTCTACTTCTTTTCAATTTTCAGAGTAGATTCCTTTCTCATTTCATGCATTCTAGTACATACCACTCTAGTTTTGCATTTCCATTTTCCCATTGTACATATTGCACATGCACCTTCCTTAACTTCTAAAGAGTGGGAAGAATCTCTTCAGTCAATACATTATTTGTATCATTCACTTTGTTCTTCTTCTTTTCAAGTGTTTCTATAATAGATTCCTTTTTTATTTCATAAATTCTAGTACTTGTTGCCTCCACTTTTGGAATGTGGATGATGCATTTACATTTGCAGCTACAACCTAAAAAATCCTAAAGAACACTATTCTAACCCACAACTATATTTGATCTATCATAGTTTCTATGTTCCAATCATATGAATAAATTGAAATGCATTATTTACTCTGACTAAGAGTTATAGATTTTGAAGCTGAACTTCATTACATTCTTATTGTATACAAAACAAAAGGTTTTCAATACATTCATACTATTTTGTAAAAATGTGGTATGCAAAATATTGGGTGTCTAACCAAATTGATTTGAGTGGTGATAAACCAATTGGGTTGTTACTATGTTAATCATAATTTTTTTTATTACATTCATACTGTTTTGTAAAATTAAAAGTTATAAAATACTTGATGTATTAAACCTGCAATTGGCATATTATTGTAAAACCCTCTACACGTAACAATCCAATTGGTTAGTCACCCCTGAGGTCAATTTGGTTAGTTTTAAGTATCCCCCACTTGCAAATCCTCCCCAAACTCTCCACCCTTCAACTTTAAATAACAAAAATGAAATAACTCACAACCCACTATGTTTTCCAACCCACAATTATTTTGTGCATTATCATATTTAAACACATCTTCTCAAAAAATAATACTTATTTCAATTTAGAATGCATGTCTTATGCTAGCCTCCAATGCCCGCGAGTGCACACAATTTAGTGAAAATGATAGCTTCTCATGGAAGCCAATACGTCAGAGACTTTTATGGGAAACTCCCACCCGCAATGTTAACACTACCTGGTGACATCATTATCTCCTCATTTCTATCGGCGTAATGTTTCCTCTTGTTTGCCAAATTTGTCACTCTTATGCACCATCTTGGCGGGCCCCATAGTATGTTGTCCTGTCATGTTATATATTTTTTTATACATTTTTGTAATTTATCATGCCTCTGACATGTGTTCTTGTAGGGAGAATAGCTACTCTTTTTTGGTCAATCAAGGTTATCACCAAGGTTTTTGTTGACTTCTTAACCTTTATTCTTGCATAATTGATGCACACCATAATTTGCAACCAATGTGTCTTCCAATATTTTGTACTTTTTAATTCATTTATACAAACTTAATGGTTTGATTGACAATATCATTGAACAATGGCTATGATACCAATATTCATTGTTTAGGTGTTCATTGAGAGACAAAGGTTCCAAATAGAAGTTTGATAGTGATACTTGGTATCCATCTTGTCTGTCTTCTCTACCCTTATTGATTATTTCATGTTATGCCCTTTGTCATATGCTTTTACTAATGCACTATCCAAATCAAAATACATTGTCACTGAGTCTATTCTATTTAACTTGCAAAATTCTATTTGTCATAATTTATTAGCCATGGTCTATGATTTGTGTGTACAATGGTGCATGGTTATCTTTAGTCAATGCATGCAACCACAATGAATTGAGCATAGCAGACATATTCCATTTGGATTGTTCAAGATTCTTAAACTTTTTTCTATAATATGACGCTTGTAATTTTGTGGAGTTTTGGAGGCTGTAATTGAACTAAACAAAAGAAATGATAAATCAGTCATTACTATAGAAAATTTGACATTTTTAGATGCCAATTTGTGCATTTAAAAAGGATTGGTATAGAAAGTAGATAACAATTTATTTTCTCTACTTTATTTACTAATTTTCATTCTTTCTTTAGCAATCAAGAAAATTCCACGTAATTCATTGATTTGCATAGTTCTTATGAATTTAAAATTTTTAATTGTACCAACTACATTATTAAAATTTAAAATTAAACTACTTAGGATTTTCCCATTGACATACTGATTAGTCATATTTTCACCTAAAATATTCATTTGACTAATCAAACCTTCTTTTTTTTCTAGAATATCATTCATAAATTCATTAAATAGATTTTTATATTTAAAAATTTCCTTCTTAATTTTTATAATTGTTTATTTTTTGCACCTCCATATGCACAAGAATGAGAATATTCTATGCTTGTTTAGAATTAATAGCACCATTGATCCTGGGAGAGATTTTTTTGATATATGCACCTTGAATAAAAATTAAAGCTTCATTATCATTTTGGTAATTGCTTTATAGTATTATTATTTTACTATCATTTTGTCATCTATGTCTACTTGTTCTACATACCATACTTGTATAATGCTCCAAAAATATCTATGTATATGTATGTATGTATTGATGTATATTCCAATTTCATATGAGCAAATGAATGACACTTGATATAAGATATAGGAAAAGAAATGGAAAATTACGCTTGATGCAAAATCATATATGAAAGGTAACACATATATATCCTTATGCCTTTGCGAAATTACAAGTGCTCAATGGACCACAAAAAATCTAGGTTGATAGTTCTTGTGATTATTTTGGATGCTTTTACTCAAGTTATGGACTTATTTTGGGTGGTTCTCAATTTGTATTCATCCACATGATTGCAAGGAATGGTAGATAAATTTATGCACATCATTGCTTTGTCATTCTCTTCCTACTTGTTTCACAAGCACTTCACTAAGATGTTTCTCTTCTCTTCATGGTCACAAAGGTTATGTTATCCTCCACAACACATTAATACTTCACACCAATAGGATCCCACCTATCTTCAAGTGCTTAGTGGACCACAAACAAATCTAGGTTGATAGTTCTTGTGATTATTTTGGATGCTTTTACTCAAGTTATGGACTTATTTTGGGTGGTTCTCAATTTGTATTCCTATACATGATTGCAAGGAATGGTAGATAATTTATGCACATCATTGCTTTTTCATTCTCTTTCTACTTGTTTCACAAGCACTTCACTAAGATGTTTCTCTTCTCTTCATGGTCACAAAGGTTATGCGATCCTCCACAACACATAAATACTTCACACCAATAGGATCCCACCTATCTTCAAGTGCTTAGTGGACCACAAACAAATCTAGGTTGATAGTTCTTGTGATTATTTTGGATGCTTTTACTCAAGTTATGGACTTATTTTGGGTGGTTCTTAATTTGTATTCCTATACATGATTGCAAGGAATGGTAGATAATTTATGCACATCATTGCTTTTTCATTCTCTTTCTACTTGTTTCACAAGCACTTCACTAAGTTGTTTCTCTTCTCTTCATGGTCACAAAGGTTATGCTATCCTCCACAACACATAATACTTCATACCAATAGGACCCCACCTATCTTCAATGCCTCACAAGACATCCCAATGCTCTAATACTAGATTATCGAATATAGCAACAACAAAAATTAACAATGATATGCAAAACATTGACATTAGACAAAAATATGCAAGGCCCAAAAATTTTTTATTACTATTTGAGAGAGGAGATTTACTTTTTATAAGGAAAAAATGTAAATTGAATGAGAAACTAACTTCTACCTAAGTACTTGGTAACTATAACTATTTACAATAAATACAGACTAAACGCCCATTATTCTTTCAATAATAAGAGGTATGATCTCATTCAAGCAAGGATTTTCTCTTAGTAATTTAAAAGCCTATAAAATTAAAACTTTACAAGTCTTTTTTATGTCAATTTTGCAAGAAAATATGGTATTGTTTAGATAGACAACATAAAATATCAAAATTGAATAAAAAAATTTGTTATCAACCTTAGAAACACATCAAGGTCAATAAAATTGAAAAAATCAGTGATCATCAATGGAGAGTCTAGCCTATTAAAAAAAAATGCAAGATCAAGCACAACCAACATGAGGAAATTTTTTATTAGTTAATTAATTAAATGAATCCAAATGATTTTGATTGAACACATCAATATTTTTGTATGGCATTTTTTTTCTTTTTTACAAATTAAAAACATTTTTTTTTAGAGATGAAACTTTATCAATTGTCAAGTGACTTTAGATGATAATGGTCTATTAGTTAAAATATGCAACAAAAAAGACTAACTTTATATTTATGTCAATAATTAAAATTAATGGTCTTTAGTCATACTAATGCTTTGGAAATAATATGCAAATTTAGATTCATTTTACTACACTAATGAAAATGTTCTTAACATGCTTGTCTTCTTGAATTCAAATGAATGATTACTAAATGAGATAAGATGATGAATGGTTACTAGATAAGATAAGTTGAATGTCTTCAAATATATAAGGACATAGCAATAAATTATGTAAATTTGTGTTATGTTGATTTATAATGATCAGTGAATAAGGATGAGAACTTTGAAAATATAACTTAAATATATAAATTTTGAGAGTAGTGATAAATTTTTTGCGAGAGAAAAAAATACTATAATTAAGATTGAAATAGAATATTTTAACATTTATGTATGAATAAACATAATAAATATATAATCAAAATATTAATTAAAAAAATAGATATAATAAATAAATAAAATAGTATAATTTGTAGATTAAAGAAGATTAAGCTATGGGAGATAGACTGAAATAACTCGTTTACAAAAACAGTGTATCTATTAGCAGGTCCCCATGCAACTGCTTAGCTTATTTTGGCTAGCAGCCACTGCTTAACATTTTAAGCAGTATTTTGTGGAGCTGGTGGCCCCATGACTTTATTTTTTCTGTTTATTTTTAACCAGTCAATTTAAATTAATTTTTTTTAGCACATAAAATGTATTAATAATATTTTGTGGTGAAAAATGGAGGGAAGAATTGGAAGGAAAAAATAAAGTACATGTAAAAAAAAAGGAGGCAAAGTAATTTGTGGAGTCACATGCATTTTTTTCCTTTGCAGCAATGCTTATTTTCAGCCCCCAATTTTTGCACAGCCTATTTTCAATTTTTAAGCAGTTGCTGCTTCCACAAAATGAAAAAAGATTCTTATTCCCATAAAAAATAAAATTCATGGAGACACTTAACTGCTTAATTTTTAAGCAGAAAAAGACTTAAGTAGCAGCACGGGGAAGAGGGTAATTCTCACTCGTGTGCCAAAATAGCTCATCCCCTGAATTGCCTGTGAGTGCCTAGAAAATTCTAAGAATGGGAAGCATTGAGGGTTTCTGTTGTCTGTTGTTATTAGTGTTGTCATTGTGGTTATTAGTGTTATTGGGATGCATGGTTTTTCGTTTCATCTTTTGGTTTTTCAATCAGCTTTTGTGTTTTCTGGGGTTATTGGGATACATGGTTTTTCATTTCATTTCTTGGATTTTAAATCAGTTACTGTATTTTCTGTGGTCAGAACCAAATCTGGTCACGTACACAGCACTGGCGTTATTGGGGGGATATGTGGCTTTTCGGTTCTTTGCGCAGGGGAAAAAGGAAGGGCCGCCAAGGCCTCTGATGGGTAGTCCAGTTATGGATTTTACAAAATTTTACGACTTCATATCATCTGAAATAAATAATTTTGAAAAACGATTCAAAGTCTCTTCAGAGCTAAAATTATCTACGTTGCTGGCTTGGGGTTTGTTCTCACCTCTTGAACCCCAAATCGACAAATTGAAAGGAGTCATAAGATTTTCCTTGTTACAATCTTTATTAGGCATAGAGGGACGCATAATTGAACCCCCTGAATACCAGCAGTTATTTAACTCTCTAATATCTACCACGTATTCTTCATTTCTTTCCTACTCCAAAGAGTTTGGGCTTGACAAAGATGAACTTGATGCGTGTTCTTCCTGCATCAAAATTCTGGCGCAAGTACAACAGAAAGCTTACTCACTCTTTGGACCTGACGAAATACATAGTTTCATTCGTCATTGGGCTCCCCGGTTCACCACAGAATCGTATCTTTCATCATTGGGCTTCTCGGAATACCCATCCATGTTGAGAATTTCATACAGCTCAAACATTGAGGGATTCTGGAAGATTGCAACCTATTCTCCACTCCGCGCCATGGAGACCAGCAGCGGATCTCCGATTGCTGCAAACCGTCTACATCGAGCTTTGAGTTACCAATTGCTACGCTGCATCTTTCAGGTCGGACACGTCGTCAATGTCTGCCCACATTGGATTGATGTTTGCCTGCATATGGATAATGTCAGGTGCGATGTGTGTCCATTGGACCCTGCTTACCTTGAGTCCATAAATGCCAGAAGTGATTTTCCAAACGAACGACACTTTCCTGCCAAAATCTGTTTGAAAATTGGCCCTGAGAATGGATGTGGCGTCCATTCTGTTTCCTTCACTGGATCGTCGCAGAATCCCATCACAGACATTGGTAAGGAGAAAACGCACGGGGCCACATTCGAACCACCCAAGAATGTGGATCTCAAGGCTTCCGCTGCAACTACATCCACCGTGAAGATCAACAATTGGGGTTTCGAGCAGTCAGTCGAAAACTGTAGCGATGCAAAAATAGACTGTACTCTGTATGATACCACCACTGGAGAGGCGGTATTTAACAATGGGCCTCCACAATTTTCAGTGTTTGCTCCCAAAACATGGTCCATTGATAGGTATTCCAAGGCTTGCAGAGCTTTCACTGAGGAAGGAGGGGTGGTCTTTGCGCCCAAGGATGATTATGGAAATTCCATAACATGGAGGCTCAACAGGGATCTGGAGGGGCGGACATTGAAATGGATTGTTAAAGGTTCCGTCTGGTTAACCTATTGGCCAAATACATACCCCACACGATATTCGGAGACTAAGCGCCATGATTTTCGTCAAGAGCTGGATCTTACATTAGTACAGTCTTCTGCATCCACAACCACTTAATGTAAACCGTTCACAACCAAAGGGGAATTGACTTTCTAATAATAGTAGTGGTTGAAACTGCCCTGCTATTTTGGGGAAATACTTGTTTAACTGCTTTTTTATCTGGGAGAGTTCGATTAGGAGTTTTATGCTGTGTGAATGTCTGTCTCCTATATTTAGGAATGTATTTGGTGAGATGAAGCTGGGATAGAGTTTGACAATTATGTAAATGTTTTAATATCTCAATAGAGATTCGCTGTGTGTTTGTTTTGGAAGATAAATGTAATATTATTCTTGTACGTGGGACTCTTATAAATCTACTTTTGACTGCTATATAATTGTTTGGTTCAGTTTGCTGGATATGAGATTTATGTAAGATTTTTTCTTATGTTCTGAAAGTATAAAGCAACAGTATTTTCCTATTCTGCTTGATTGTTTTTTAATTTTGAGTATGAGTTGCAGGATTAGAGTTTAATCTGTAGCAAAGGTTGTCTGCATATACAATTAATAACTATTTTTAAAGTGATTTTAGTTTTTAAGGGGGCAACATAACCATCTAATTATTTTTCTTTATCTTCTGCACACAAAAATTGAAATGTTTAAAGGTTATGGTCGTCTAACTGCAGTAATTTATACATCTGCTTCCAGGTTAAATATTAGGAAACGGAAAAGAAAAGGACCACTATACTAATTTTGTCTGGTCTAGCTAAAGCCCCTGTATCCTTTAAAAAATCTCCGAAGATTCATCAACAGTTGTATTCTCTCCATGAGACATAAAACTTGTAAAATTGAACGTTATAAAGACATAAAACATGATCATTAGAATCTAAATTTGAATTTTCTGGCCCAAGCAGTGCTGCGCATATATTGTAACGTTTGTTGAATAATGCTAATTTCTTGTGTAATTTCCAAGCTTATGAACTGGAAGCTTTGAGACATTTTAAAAGGGTCAAGCACTCTAAAATCTTTTCACGTCACAAAGTTGCATCACTTTGTTTGACTAGGTTCAGAGCAAGGAGTGATGAGAAGTGTGAGGCTGATTGAATGCATTGCCTTGATTGTATTGTTGTTCAATTGCTTTGATTGTATTGTTGTTCAATTAATGCCCAGCTCAATTCCACTTAGTGCCTTGTTTCACTTTCTATAATAGATGGAATCTCTTACCTTACTCTCTCTTTATTTGAAAGTTTAAGTAAGTTTTAATTCATAATTATCTCATTACATACTTCTTGTTTTGTAGGTGTTTAATGGAATGTCAAAAATATTTTAAAAAAAACAGTGGTCTACTGTTCTTATGAATTACAAGATCACTTTTGTATTTTTGGATCTAAACAAAGATTACAGACAACAAAAAATTTTAATTGAAAAGTTCCATTTGAAATTTTGAATCATTGAAAAATACAAAACATTAAAAAATATATATCCTTTCTTTCTCTACCTTCTTGATTCTCATACGTCCTAACCCCTTCCCCTCTCTTCCTTCCCCCTTTTTAATTGGCTTGGTCTGCTAACATTTTCACAATTCTACTCTTTTATCTTCTATCTTCTTGATGGATCATGTAGTTTGATCTGAACATGAGGAAAAAAAAAATTGACAAATCAGAAACTGTACACTCCAATACTATGGACTATGAAAACTATATGTCAACAATTATTGTGATTGTTTACCTATGTCATTTAAAATATACACCATTATTCTGATGAATGAATGAATGAAAGATTTTAATGATGTCCACGAGAATAAACAATATATGGGACCAAGACAAACAACTTAATTTGTCTTCAAGCTCTTTTCCAAGTCGGACCTCCTGCTGTTGATTTTGACTAGAAGGTTGGTCGTCTGATTGATCTTATCCTCCTCAAATAACCGATGCATATTGTCCACCCCCAAACTATTTGTGTACTGATTGTGGATATCTTCATAAGTTGTGCATTCCATGATGAAGTGCCATTCCGTCTCCACCGCCCCCCTATTACAAAATACGCACGTTCTTTCTTCCCAAGTCTCTTTAGGTATCTTCCACCTACCACAGTGTCTCGCATCTAAGATGGTGCGATCCCGTTCTCAATTGTGCAACTAACAACTTTGTCTTCCCTTTAATAGCTGCACCTAAATAGGTTTTTTCCCCATAATCCTTTGTTGGGTTGAACTCTTTGATGTAGTATGTTTTTTTTCGTCCAATCTGATTTAACCACATGGCAGTCCTAAATCTTTCCCTCATATAGTTTTTTATTTCACTATTGGTGCCAGGACACTCATGGAGTTTGATGTCCCACTTGTTCAACCACTTGTTGTTCTGCTTCATCCAAGTTTTCTTTCTCCGGTCTAGCGTCTCCTCCATAACCGTTTTGGGCCATCGATGATTATCCATGTTTTCGACCTTCTTTAGATAACCTATCAACCGGATTATCGTTGATGCCTCCAAAGGAAAAGCCCCTGCTTCAGCTAAAAGAATCTCATAAGAGATTGTGGCTTTAACTTTGAGATTGCTTGTTATCATGTGTTCCTGGATTCTTTCTATTTATCTCCAACTGCTATTTGACGTATTGTTACACTCTCCAACCCAATTTTGACAGGCCTCTATTGTGATGGTCCCATTATCCCATTCTTCACTTCATTATTAATGCCCACTATATTAACTTTCAATACTCGCCACTTACCAAGTAGCTCCACTTGTCACATCATTTTTCCTTTCTTTACTTAAGTGTCACTTCTTATCATCGCGGCCGACTCGTCATTTCTCTTCCACATTCGTTCCTTGTACGAATAGCTGAAGCTGTCTTCCACTGGCTTTCCTCTACGACTCCGTGTTTCTTCCACGCACTTTCCTCCATACATGAGCTAACAAAAATACGAAGCTGCATCGTTGCTGCGCCTTCACTTTCTTTGACTGTTTTGTTGATGTACAAATTTTGGAAAATAGATGAGCTTCTCTGTCCAACTGCCTCCTTCAATTGCATTGTTCATAAAAGAGAATGTCTCTAAATCCATCTTCACATGTGTAACGCAATGTTTCCATCATTACTTTTTTGCAGTTGGTAGTGATGGAGAAGATGATGAAAGTTGCTGGACAATGCCCAAGTGATCACTATGAACTGCTATAGAAGCCATTTGTGAAAACAGTATCCCGGTTCTTTAAATTTACGTAGTCCAAATTTTGGCAATTCCTAGGCACTTTTAGATTCAGTCCTAAATTTACATTGAGTGCCTTGATTAGATTATTTTTTATCTTTAGGTGAGTGCGTTGTCTTTAATAAAGCAGGCTATTACTTTTCTACTGATTGAGATCGATTCTTTTTTTCATAGTTTGGTCAAATATACGGAGAAAATATTTCATGTTTATTCATATTATATTTAATTTAATAAAGATTAGATTATTTTTCATTTTATAATAATAAACAGAAAAATATAACATCAAGATTGATCAGATTTTTTTTTTTATGTTTTTCTTGTTTTAATTAAATATACAAAAAAAAATATTTAATTTAATTTAATTTATTTTTTGTCACTAGGATTCTAATATAGTAGAAAAATATAACATCAAGGGTGTAGATTCACCTTTCTTTTTTGTTTTCTTACTTTGATCAAATATATGAAGAAAAACTTCCACCTTTACCAAACATAACATGATAAGATAGGACAATACATTAATCTTTTTGATGTTTATTAGACGTGAAAATTTCATATTCATTATTCATTATTAGCATTTGTTGTTAAGTAATGTCTTATTACAACCATTTCAAATTTTTAACTAAAGTAAATACTATCAATTAAGAACAAACAATCTTGTAAAATAATTATAATGTTTAAAAATGATTCTTATAATTTTATTTAATAAGAATTAAAAATGTCTTTTATCAAAAACTAATGGTCCAATTGTATGTTAAATAAAATAAATTTCCTCTAGATTTCTATTTATTTGGCATGTGAGAAAATTTGTTGTTTGAAAGGATCAAAATTACCAGGCATACTTTGGGCTTAAATTTTTTGATACCCAATTTAAACATGTATTCACATGATCGATGTTTTGAACATTAAAAAGAAAATATAAATTCTCAATTCATTTTGTTTTTGTTAATTTAGACTAAAACACAAACAATAGAGAACTGAAGGAAGAATAAAATGTACATGTCTAACAAATCATAAGAATACTTACCTATGAGCCAAAATGGTAGGGAGAGCTATTGTATCACCTATCTTACGAAAGGCTAACCATTGTCAACCAAAGACAAAAGTATGACATTAAACAAAGAATAATAAATAATTAATTCTCACAAAATCATATGATACAAAGTAATTGTAGACATGAACAATCATTTTTGCTTTAGGATTTACCTATAAAGAAGAATGGTTATCTACTATTAACTTGGTTGCTTGGAAGTGTTCACCCATTTACCAAAATTGTGTTTATCCCAATAGTTGTAATTCACCCCTTCTCATTTATCCTCATGACAATGTACGAAAAGTAGGTGAATTAAAGCAAGGGATGAGTAAAACAAGAATGGGGTTTTGTAAATTTGTTTTTAAAGTTTCATTAAAAATATAACATCTTATTTAATTTTTAAATTTAAATTTAAATCATAAAAATATGTAAAGATTAAAATGGTAATATTATTATATTGCCTAGTCAATTTATGTTAAAATAGCTAAATTAAAAAATGCATCATAAATTCTTCATATTTTTTGATTGTTTATAAATGATTTGGACTATTGAAATATGACATGTTCCAGTTTCAAAAAATATTATTTAAAATATTTGAAAGTCAATATTTTAATTTTGGTGAAATTTTACTACTCACAAGCATAGAAGTTATTTTCTATAATTCTCCAAAGAAAAATATGCATTTAAGAAAATCATAATCTAGTTGAGTACACATACATTGCATGATTGTATTCCACTTAACCAAGTCATTAGATTCAATGCATAAAATATGTGTTGTGTTACTTTCCAATTTTAAGTGAAATTAGGCCTTAGTATCATATAATCATGTCTCATCATTGCAAGGTATTTTCATCATAAAGCATTGTATTAAATCAATGAAAATAATTATATTAAACGCTTAAAATATTTTGTACACACTTCTCAACATAGATGGAGAGTGATCAAATACAAGATAGTTCAAAGGTACTATTATAACCTTCATCATAGTTTACAACAACGCTCATCTATAAAACTTTTAATTTTTTTGAGAAATGAAAGTTACAATAAAACAAGTAAACTCGTGAGAATCTTACATCTGTAGCAAGTCACAAATGATGTTCAATCTACCTCAAGTGTCCCTATGGGATGCATAACATAAAATATGGTTTAAATTACACACATTGTATTTACATTATCTAAATTAAATAAGGATAAGATATTAGCTAGGACATGAGGAGTGTCTATCACTTTAACCTTCCAAAAATAAAGTTGTTTGAGGATTCTTTATGCCCTTGAGTAAACACTTGTCAACATAGATGTCTTTTCATGAACGTTTCCTTAATTAATATGTCAATACTATTTCCTTCGTAATAATCTTTATCACCCATTATGAAAGTGGTGCTATTATTATTTTTCTCTTATTTTTAGATTTGTTAAATATGAACCTCAATTATTTTACTTAATTAATTTTATCTTTTTTCTCACCAAAACTACACATTTCATTTCAACTCTATTGAGGAGAGAAAACTATTCCAAATCCTTACTATGACTCAAATCCTATTATACATGCAAATGGTTTAATCAAATGATTTGGTTCTTAGTAAGGGAAAAATACTGAATGACACAATGAAACACCTACCCAATATCTTACTCATCTTACTATCTATAGTGTCGAAAATTGTCACCCTTGACAATTTCATAGTAGATTTTTCTCCCCCCTATGTGCTTGGACCTATCATGCATTAATTGGTCATTTTTATAAACATTATATTAAATAATCATACATGGGAATTCAAACTATGTGTTTAATATTTTTTCCTCGACACTTTTAATCCCTAAAAAAGGTGGATCTGGTCTAGGGCATACTGCACCTTAGACTAGCTAATTTAGCTCCAAATTTGAATATGTCCTGGTGTCAATAATTTATTATTTTAATTTCCAATTTCAAATGTTGATTATTGATATTTGTTTTTTGGGAAATTAAAAGAATTGTATATAAATACATAGTATTTTCACAATTTCAAATAGAAATGAGAATTCAGTTGAATAAATCAAATGTTCTAAAAGCATCCTAATGAAGAAGGAAACACATCTCATTCAAATCCACTAAACTCATATTACAAAAAGATTCCTTAAACTATTTTTCCAAAAAAAAAACTGATAATAACTTATGTTAGTTTTAAATTGATCTACAACTGCACTCATCAAATAACTCAAATTCAAAATGAAATGATTTTATTCAAATTTCTTGAAAATTTTCATTACATTTGTCAGGAAATGTATTTCCCCTCTGTTCTATCCGACTTCTCACTCCATCCTTATGCTAGCTGAATTTTCTTCCAGTTTGCAACGCTTCATCTCCTTGCATCGTCTCACTCCATAGAGCATGATATCTTCACCTTCTCCCCTCATCTCTCGTTCCTTCAAGTTGCTCAAGACTTAACTCCTCCGGCCTCCCCTCGTGCTTACATAGGTGAGAATTTTCTTTTCTTTCTGCACCTCTATCCTTTATTCGCTTCCCCAACTTTTTGGCACAATATTTCTCTATCATCCTCCATTCTTATGTTGTGTTAAGACATGCAACAAAGGATGTGTGTGATGACAACAATAATAAAAACAATATACAGGAGTGGAAATATTCATAGTAAAATTAGCCCGAGGAACATAACAAAAACAGTTGTGGTTGAGAAAGCTTATGATCTATTATCAAAATAAAAGAAATCTGAAAATAACAGATTAAATAGAGCACACAAAATTGGAGGATAGAAAATACCAACTGCACACATATACATATAAGAGAAGGCCCAAGAAATCTTTCAGCTGCTGCATCCATAAATGAAACTTTATTTTCTTTCTATTTGCTTACAAAAATGATTACAAATGCCTCTATAAATAGAGTTCTTAGAACTCTCTGAAAAAACACTTTGCACTAAAAAAAAAACATGTATAAAAAATGAATGGAGGAGAAGAGACTATCGGCAAGCAGAAGCTTCTAATTTAAATGTTTTTGTTGACTTCATTACTTTGTTTGGTGGTCACTGCTGGCAAAAACTTCTATATTTATTTTTTGTCTGATGGACGCAGGTTGATCTCCTTTATTTGCTTCACGTGTCATGGATCTCCCCTATTCAGTGCTTTAATTGTTTTACATGTCACATTTTCAACATTCTCCCACTTGAAGCAAATGAAGGGTTCTAAATAAGCTATAAGCATCAAGTCACCCCCAAGCCTACCATGTCTCTACATGACTCGTGTTTTTCTCTTGGCAAAATTTTAGTGAGCATATCAGCAGGGTTCTTATCTGTATGGATCTTTTCCAAGGATAACTGTCCTTCCTCCAACACATGTTGAATCCAATGATACCTCAAGTCAATATGTTTGGTTCATGAGTGAAAAGTTGGATTTTTCGCCAAGTGAATGGCACTCTGACTGTCACAATATAGCACATACTTATCCTATTTTATTCCTAGCTCTCCTAGGAATCGCTGCATCCACAACATCTCTTTGCAAGCTTTTGTCGCAACTATATACTCTGCCTCTATTGTGGAGAGAGCTACTATTCGTTGTAGCCTAGATACCGCAGCACCTACAAATGTATACAAATAACCAGTGGTGGATTTTCTAGTGTCTAGGTCTCCAGCCATATCTGCATCTGTAAATCCTTCAAGCACCATATCAAAATTCCCAAAACATAAACAGTAATGACTAGTACCCTTGAGATACTTGAAAATCCACTTTACTGCTTGCCAATGTTGTTTGCCCGGATTTGCAAGGAACCTGCTCACTGCTCCCACTGAATGTGCAATATCCAGATGAGTGGATACCATGGCATACATCAAGCTACCAATTGTTGAAGCATAAGGAATCTTTTTCATTTCCTCCGTCTCCTTGTCATCACAAGGGCATAAATCGACACTCAATTTGAAATGAGAAGCAAGAGGTGTACCAACTAGCTTGGCATCCTTCATGGGTGATCCCACAATAGTGGTTTACAATTTTTGGCCAAACTGGACACTGAAATTATTATTTTTAACTAAATCTTCACATTCAGGCACCTATAGCGGCTAAACCGTGAGGAATTTGAAGATGATACAAACTAGAGTCTCGTCACATTTTGTCTGTAGATTATAAAAATATTTTTTTCAAAAATTTTGGAATTAGATTGCACTTCTTTTTTCATCTCCCACAAAAACTAGTTTTTTTCAGAAAACAACATTTTTTAAAAGTGACGCTCACCGTATACAACATAACTTTTTTTGTATGAAGGATAAAATTCTAATTTTTTCGAATTTAGATTTGTAACTACGATATCTAGCACTTTCATTTGGTCTCATAGTTTTTTATTGAATTTTTTTTCCTTAATCAAGTTTTGAAGTCAAACCAATTGCAATTCAGACATAAGCTAACTGTATACAACATAACTTTTTATGTATATATCGAAATTCAATTATTATTTTTTTAATGGATCAAGGAGATCAATACCTAGCATGAACATATTTTTAAAAAAATTATTTTGATAATCTACTATTTTCCACATGTGCAAAACAAAGAGCTTGATTTTCGGTGAAAAACTTATGTTTAATAAAATTAAAAAAACACATACATATAATAAAACCAAAACATATTAAAATTATATTCATTGGATAGCTCGTTCTGAGGACTACCTAATTCTAGTTGGGTTTGTGAAGATTCCTCCATTTTCATCCTCAACCCAAGGTCCGAAGTACCAAAATTTAAGTTTTTTTTGTGTCTCAGATGGGGGATGAGGGATAAGGGGGGTTCATACAAACCCATAGGGGTTCGAGCAAACCTCTAGGGGTTCACTCGAACCAGGGTTTGAGTGAACCCCTTCAAAGAGGTTCGCTCGAACCCCTTTCCTATGCATTTTTTTGTTTTCTTTGGCGGCTAAGATTCAAAGGGGTTCGCTCCGAACTAGTAGGTTCGTACGAACCCCTAAAATCACTTTTTTTGCCTTGGGGTCATTTTTTGTGAGTTTTCCTTCCTCACCTGAATTGTAAACTGCTATTGTGGCTTCACCCTCATATTAAATTTGTCTAACACCTTTTCAATATATTTTTATTGTGACAGCCACAATTTTTCTTCTTTCTATCACAAATGATCTTCATGCCTAATATTTGTTGTGCTAGACCCAAATCCTTCATTGCTAATTGACTACCCAAATCCTTCTTTAACCTGTTAATCATATTCTTATCCTGTCCAACAACTAACATATCATCCACATATAACAGTAATATAATGAAATTTTCCTGATCATATCTCTTGATGTAGACACAATGATCAGCCTCTAGTTTATTAATACCATGCTCCAACATAAATGAATCGAATTTCTTATACCACTGGTGAGGTGCCTGTTTCAACCCATAGAGACTTTTCTTCAACCTACAAACCAAGTTCTCTTTACCTTTTATTTTGAATCCTTTTGGTTGCTCCATGTAAATCTCCTCTTCCAAATCTCCATGAAGGAAATTTGTCTTTACATCTAATTGTTCACACTCCAAATCTAAAGCAGCAATAAGACCAAGAATGACTCTAATGGATGATATTTTAACAACAGGTGAAAATATTTAAGTGACGTCAATAACTTCTTTTTGAGAAAATCCCTTCACTACCAACCTTGCTTTGTATCTTTCCTTCTTCTCGTCACCCACATGCTTGATCTTGTACACCCATTTTTTTTGTAGTGCTTTCCTTCGTTTTTGGAAGCTTTACCAACTCCCAAGTTCTATTTTCCAACAAGGAGTTCATTTCTTCTTTCGTTGCTTTCTTCCATTCTTTGCTATGCTCATCTTTACAAGCTTCCTGAAAACCATTAGGTTCACCTTCATCAGTTAACAAAATATAGTCTGAGGGTGTATACCTAAGTTGTGAAGGCTTATGAGGCCTAGAGGATCTGCGAACCAACTATGGTGTTGTGTTTTCAGGTTGAATCTCTTGTAAAGGATCATGCAAGGTTTCTTGTTGTTGTTGTTCCAAATTCTCCTCTTGTCATTCATCATACTCTTGATCTTGCAAATCATTTTCTTGCATTGGTGGGATATTTTTTTGTTGTTCTTCAAACCTGTCAACAATATTCTTAACCTCCAAACTACTTGTATTCCTCTTAAACATCTCTAACTCATTAAATATAACATCCCTGCTTCTAATAATCTTATGTTTAGTTGGATCCCATAAATGATAACCAAATTCACCATCCGCATATCCCAAGAAAATGCATTTCATAGATTTATCATCTAGCTTAGTTCTATTCTCTTTGGGAATATGCACAAATGCTTCACATCCAAAGACTTTCAAGTGAGAATAATTCACCTTCTTACCAGTCCAAACTTCTTCAGGAATGTCATCGCCCAAGGCTGTAGTAGGAGATTGATTTATGAGATAATAGGTTGTCCTCACTGCTTCTACCCAAAAATGCTTTTCTAAACCAGAATTTGACAACATACTCCTCACCTTCTCCATGATAGTGTGATTCATCCTTTCTATAACACCATTCTATTGAGGAGTACCAGTGACAGTCTTCTCATGCTTAATTCCAAGCTTGTTACAATATTCCTTGAATGCATTTGAGCAGTATTCTCCACCATTAACTGTCCTCAAGCACTTGACCAATTTGTTAGTTTCTCTTTCAACAACAGCATGAAACTTTTAAAATACCCCAAATACATCATCTTTTCTTTTCATGGGATAGGCCCAAACCTTTCTAGATGCATCATCTATGAATGTTACAAAGTGCTCCTCTTAATGATTTAATATTAATAGGCCCAAATATATCTGAGTGTATCAATTCTAACAAATTTTTCTTCCATTCATGGCCACCTTTAAGAAATGAAACTCTTCGTTGCCTACCATAAATATAATGCTCACAAAGATCAAGATTATAAGATTTCAAACCTGGTAGCAATTTTTTTCCCATGAGGCTTTTTAGGCCCTTCTCACTCATATGACCCAAGCGCCTATGCCATAGTTCTGTTGAGTTTCCTTCTTTTGCAACAACAGCCATATGTGATCTTTCTATCATTGTCGTCAATGTATACAAAGTCCTGGTCTTGGGTCCTTTAGCCATGACCAATGCTCCTTTGTTGATTTTCTAGCCACCTTTTTCAAAGCTTACAAAATAGCCTTCATCATCTAATCTTCCCACAAAGATCAGGCTCATGCACATTTCTGGTACATGCCTAACCTCTTTCAATAGGATATCTTGTCCTTCCTTTGTCTTGATCTTGACATCTCCCACTCCAACAATGCTGTAAAAATGATTATTTCCCAAATTCACTCTACCATAATCACTAGGATTATATGTAACAAAATTCTCTTTGCATGGAGTTACATGTTGAGATGCCCCAAAATCAAGGATCCAATCAAAGCTACTGCTAGAGGTATTCAAGCATACATCTACTAAAATAGTAAGTAAAACATCTCCATCTGTAGCTATAGCAGTGGTCTCACCTTCATTTGTGCTAGTTGGCTTTTGATTTTGATCTTTCTGGCTTCGCTTCTAGACTCGACACTCTCTCTTCACGTGCCCCAACTTTCCACAATGATAACAAGTGATCCTACCCCTTTTTTATTTGGATCAGCCTCTCGATCTTGAGCATCCTTGATAGCCTCGGTCAATCCTCCTACCACGATCAGCTAGAGCTAGAGCCTCTCCTCCCTGGTTTTTCGTAATTGACTTTCGTCATAGCTCCTCATTCATTACGCTGCTACTGACATCATCAAACTTCAAGGTTCCTACAGGTGCTGAAGTGCTCATAGTGACAATCAAATTTTCTCAACTGTCTGGCATAGAACACATTAGTAAAATATCTCTAATTTCATCATCCAAAACAATTTTAACTGAGGCAAGCTGACTAGTAATGATATTAAATTCATTTAAATATTCTGCAATTGAAGCACCCTCCTTCATCTTAAGATTATAAAGTCTTTTCATTAATAACACCTTATTTGATGTTGTGTTCTTCTCATATAGATCATGAAGCTTTTGCCATAGTTTTTTTGTTGTCTTCTCTCTGGCAACATTAAAATACACATTTTTGGCCAAATATTGGCAAATGGTTGCAATAGCCTTTCTATCCAACTTGTTCCAATCTTCATTTGCCATCGTTGTGGGTTTCTTTGTTATTCCCTCTATTGACAAATATTGATCCTTCGGAATCAATATATCTTCCATTTAAGATTTCCATAGGGCAAAGTTAGCCCCGTTTAACTTCTCCATATCGCTCACTACTACTGCCTCCATGCCTACTCAACAAAGCCCTACACACACCAGACCTTCCAACACTTGGCTCTGATTCCAGTTGTTAAGACATGCAACAAAGGATGTGTGTGATGACAACAATAATAAAAACAATATACAACAGTGAAAATACTCACAGTAAAATTAGCCCGAGGAACAAAACAAAAACAACTATGGTTGAGAAATCTTATGATCTATTATCAACAATAAAAGAAATCTAAAAATAACAGATTAAATAGAGCACACAAAATTGGAGGATAGAAAATACCAACTGCACACATATACATATAAGAGAAGACCCAAGAAATCTTTCAGCTGTTGCATGCATAAACAAAACTTTATTTTCTTTTTGTTTGCTTACAAAAATGATTACAAATGCCTCTATAAATAGAGGTCTTAGAACTCTCTGAAAAAATACTTTGCACTAAAAAAAAAACATGTATAAAAAATGAATGGAGGAGAAGAGACTGTCGACAGGTAGAAGCTTCTAATTTAAATGTTTTTGTTGACTTCATTACTTTGTTTGGTGGTTACTGTTGGCAGAAACTTCTATATTTAATTATTGTCTGATGGACGCAGATTGATCTCCTTTATTTACTTCACGTGTCATGGATCTCCCCTATTCAGTGCTTTAATTGTTTTACATGTCACGTTTTCAACATGTTGCACAACCCTTCAAAAGCTGTGTAACTTTTTATGCATTTCTTCCACCTACTCCATCCCTTCTCCTTTTGTTGTTACGATATATGCATTTACTTATTTGAAAAACCTTCGACATAGCCTTACCAAAATCAACATCCAAATATCTTTGACAGGTCATTCCCATTTGATGTGGCCCATCTTCATATTATTTAGTTGTCTACACTTAAAAGACTTCCACAGTCCCACATTTTTCTCAAACACAGTCCCTCAAAATGCTATGACTTGCATAAACAAGTTATAGTTTGGGTATATTCATATTTCCTTTGTTTTACGCCTGATGCAACGCCCTTCTATTTAAATCTTCACCTTCATCACACCTATCCTCTCGCATCGTCTATGGGATTTAATTAATCCTTTTTCACTCATGACTCATGTTCTCCCACATACAAACAAAGACACCTAGACAAATCTCAACACAATCTTTATCTCACATGCAATGTTAATAGAAACTTCTTATCTCCATTTGCTAGTCACCTCAATGCTCTTTCCTGATCTCCAACTCCTCAATGTCCCTTTCTCTTACCTTGCATATAGTCCTCCAGCTCTCCACAATGACCTATGCATTGCATTCATAAATGGGCGGCCTCTTCCCTCCTTCTAACTCTTTGATAGTCTTTGTACGATCATATATTCTCCATTCAGGCGTAATCAATCTTGATGTATCTCCTTTGTGTCTGCGCAAGGATCTTCTCACAAATTACCTTCTTCATGCTGCCAGCATTAAAGTCTTTTGAGTTTGCAATCTCGTATCATTTAGTGTCAACATTGATTTCTTCCCGTTTTAATAAATCAATCCTGATCTTCCTAGGTTGCGTAGGGATTTTTTTGCCTTGGCATAGTTTCTTCCACCTTGTAGCCTCTTTTTTTTGTTTCCAACCGCCACACTCATCCCCTACCTCAGAGGAATTTTATTTAAATGACTTCATTGTTCTTTCATCTTCTCCCATCTCTTACTCTTTGGTCCATTTGACTTCCCAAATATTTCTCGAGAAAATGATTGATATTAATAATACTTTCGAGCAAATATTATAATTTAAAATCAAATATAGTAATGAATTCCATATTACTCCAATTTGGAGAGGGACAAATCAAGGAATCAATGTTAATACAAATCAACATGATTGTAAGAGTTTTTCTCATGAAATCATACCGAAAACTAGAAACAAATAATTTTTGGTGATGATGATTGCCCTTTTCCCGGGATGCTCCTACATCAGACATGTCGGGTAAGAAAATTTGTGAGCATGGGCTCACAAAGGTGGAGTTGAGTGATAGAACCACTCTTCGAGACTGCAATCGTACCTCAATCTCACAAATATTCCACTTCATCTGATGTAATCTTCCATCACACCACTTTCCTTTGTGTCTTTTTCTCTCAAACGTTTGAGACTCCACTCACCTACAATGATACTTTTGATCTCCTCTGTCACGCTTCCAATTCTACACATTTCAGCCCTCAACTGCTAGGACTCTCTACATTTGCAACAATATTTTTAGACTTCACATGTACTTCTACTAACCATAGGTTTTGTCACAAGCTACCTCACGTTCGATGATCTACTTGTGCCCCTGAAACCTCTGCTCACTTCCCTCTTCACCCGCAGGTCCTCGTGTGAACCGCCTCTCTCTTGGCACTCTATCCACACGCTCAAAACCTCTGGCTCTGATACCACTTGATGAAGAAGAAAACACATCTCACTCAAATCCACTAAATTCATATTATAAAAAGACTCCATAAATGATTTTTCCAAACAAAAACTGATAATAACTCATGTCAATTTTAAATTGATCTATAACTACACTCATCAAGTAACTCAAATTCAAAATCAAATGATTTTATTTAGATTTCATGAAAAATTTCATTACATTTTCCAGGAAATGTATTGCCCCTCTGTTTTGTCTGATTTCTCACTCCATCCTTGCACTGGCTGTATTTTCTTCTAGTCTACAATGCTTCATCTCCTTTCATCGGCTTACTCCACAAAGAACGATCTCTTCGCCTTCTCCCCTCATCTCTCATTCCTTCAAGCTTCTCAAGACTTAACTCCTCCCCTTGTGCTTCCATAGGCAAGAGTTTTATTTTCTTTCTACACCTCTATCCTTTACCCGCTTCCCCAAATTTCTAGCATAATCTTTCTCTACCATCATCCATTCTTATGCTGTGTGACCCTTCAAAAGTTGTGTAAATTTTTATGCATTTCTTTCACCTACGATGTCCCTTCTCCTTTTTTTGTTATAATATATGCATTCACTTATTTGAAAAACCTTCGACACAGCCTTACCAAAATCAGCATCCAAATATCTTTGACAGATCATTCCCATTTGATGCATCCCATCTTCATATTATTTGGTTTTCTATACTTTAAGGACCTCCATAGTCCCACGCTTTATTCAAACATAGTCCCTCAAAATGTTGTGACTTTCATAAACATTATAGTTTGGGCCTATTCACATTTCCTTTGGTTTACGCTTGATGTCACACCCTTCTATTTTTCTTCACCTTCATCGCACCTATCCTCTCACATCATCTATGGGATTTTATTAATTCTTCTTCACTCGCGACTCATGTACTCCCACATACAAACAAAGATGCTTGGATAAATCTCAACACATTCTTTGTCTCATATGCAATGTTAATAGAAACTTCTTATCTCCATGTGCTAATCACCTCGATTCTCTTTCCTAATCTCCAATGCATCAATGTCCCTTTCTCTTGCTATGCATATGGTCCTCAAGCTCTCTTCAGCAACCTATGCATTGCATTCATAAATGGGCGGCCCCTTCCCTCCTTCTAACTCATTAATAATATTTGTTTGATCATCTATTCTCCATTCAGGCGTAACCAATCTTGATGGACCTCCTTTGTGTCTGTGCAAGGATCTTCTCTCAGACTACCTTCTTCCTTCTTCCAACATTAAAGTCTTTTGAGTTTGCAATCTCGTATCATCTATCAACAACCTCGATTTATTCCCATTTTAATGAATCAATCTTGATCTTCCTAGGCTACGCAGGGGTTTTTCTGCCTCGGTGTAGTTTCTTCCACCATGTAGCCTCTTATTTTTTGTTTCCAACCGTCACAGTTGTCCCTTGAGGAATTTTATTTAAATGAATTCATTGTTCTTTCATCTTCTCTCGTCTCTTACTCTTCGGTTAATTCGACTTCCCAAATATTTCTCAAGCAAATGATTGATATTAATAATACTTTCAAGCAAATATTATAATTTAAAATCAAATATAATAATGAAGTTCATATTACTCCAATTCGGAGAGGGACAAAGCAAGGAATCGGTGTTAATACAAATCAACATGCATGTAAGAGTTTTTCTCATGAAATCGTACCGAAAATCAAAAACAAACATTTTTTTGGTGATGTTGATTGTCCTTCACCCAAGATGCTCCTGCATCACATCCAAAAGAAGATTTGTCAAGATTATTACAAAATTTCATCATTCAAGCATCATGTAATGTGTTATATAAGTTTGTCATATATTTTCCATGTATTTTGTCTATAAGTACTAATGCTTGTAGATCATCAAATCAAATCAAGCAAAAATTGATCCTTGAAGGTGATGAGTGTGACTTCGGTCTATCAAGGAGATCAGATTTGAGTGGTGAGTTGTAGCAAGTTGTCAATTCATTAATTATTTATCAAATATCCTTTGAAACATAGAAAAAGGCAGACCATAAGTTTAATGTTAAGAACCTAGGGTCACTTTCCTTTTTTCTAATAGATCATTAGAATGCAAATTAACAAGGTGGTTAGATTACTTTCAACCTTGTAGGTGACTCAATCAGACCTGGATCTTCATCTTTTATGTGTGTTAGAAATTTGATTGGAATTTATTTTCCTTGATTACCTAATTAGACTGTGTGCCCTAATATGAAAATGCAAGATTCTGACAATTGAAAGACTACAACAAAAAATTGTAAGCGGATCTAAGAAAGGCAGAGCTTTGTGCACCTTTCCTATAAATTTGGAGTTGGTCTAAATAGGAGGACAGAGTTTCCCAAGAGTGTCTATGTCCTTGTAGGGATATTTCAAATCTATTTTTGCAGTCCTTTGATGCCATATTTGAGCTTCCTGATTTTGCGTACAAATTTGACAGATTAATGTTAGATATTTTTGTAGGTGACTTTTCATGGTTTATCAAGATGTAGGGTTTTGAATGCAACAATGGAAAGTAGATCGTCAAGCCTCATTCAATCTCCTTCAAGCCTAGAACTTGCACATTCAAAGAGATAGGAAGGGTTGTGCCATTTAGGGGCTTTCCTTAGTCAAGCCTTGTGTTAGTGTTTCCACTTCCTTAATGGCAATGCCAATGATAAAAGGATGAATGATAGGAAGGAATGATTAATCAGAAAAGTGTTGCAACTCACTTTCCTTAATGGACTAAATTCATGCACATCACCTCAAGGTTTTGAATCTTTCTTGCTTGATTTTCTTGAATTTCTTGGAGACCTACAAAGGGATTAACCTTCACAAACAATGATAACATGAACATGCATAAACTCACATAGGATTTGGCATGATGTTTGGATCTTGAATTGTTGTAATAAATCTCTGAAATGTTTCTCTTGGCTTGCTTAATAGTACTCTTGATCATAATTCTTGCTCTCTCTTTTTTATTAGATTTCAAATGATGCAATAACTAGGTATTTATAGGCATTTATTCAATTTCTCGCAAATTAGATCTTGATAGCTGATATTTGCAACCTGGATTTAAAATGATAAAATACCGACATCAACATATTCAAATTTGGGACCGAGAAAAATAGGGGATATTTTCGCCATAGGGCATCTCCATCCTAGCCCTATTTTTCAAAAAATAAGGTGTCAGGGGAAGTATCAGATGAATGCATTTGTTAAATTCCACTTGTAATTTATCAATAATTGTTAAAATTAGGCCATGGAATGCATAATTTAGGAAATTAGGAGTTCAATTAGGTCCAATAATTTAAGGGGGCATAAACATAGTGTGAAATTTTCAAGGGTGACAATTTAGGACACTACACTTAGCCCTCACTTTAGTGAGAGTATTAACTTACAGTTAGACTCACACTAAAGTAGAAAATCTATGTCAAGAGGGATCCGATTGTCCAAATGTTTAAAAGAAAGGATGATAAAAGATATAGGGGGAGCGTGCAAGCCCCCAGAATCTAAGATCCCATGGCAAGACAACATAAGCACAAAGGAACACACACATGTATGTAATGCGACAAGACAACATACACAAACATACAAGTCAAAAAACATAAAGCATACACAATGAAAACACATGACATAACATAACATATAGATGAAAATAAAATGACTACAAACACGATGTAAACATGATGCAAACACAAAGAAAACACACAAAAGACACACAATCAAAACACAAGGTTAGTACTAAAGGGATTCAAGTCAGTAAGGCAAAGAGACTTTAGTCTTAAATTGTCTCAAATACTAAATGCCATCCATTGAATAAAGGAATTCTCCCATGAGGAATAGAAAGTTGTGTTATTCCACATCACTCATGAACCATGTGGAAATATTGGTTAGCAAGCTACATTAGGCTAGGTGTCCATGCAAAGGCATTCACGACTCACACAATAGAAAAGTTTGATATTTTCCAAGTGAATAAGGTAACACAAGGTCTAGTGAAGTTCGATATTCACTAGGTGATCCCCCAAGATACAGTAGAAAAATGAGAAACACACAAGGTCTAGTGAAGTATGATATTC
The DNA here is from genome assembly GCA_007115665.2 of Sequoiadendron giganteum. Taxonomy (NCBI): domain Eukaryota; kingdom Viridiplantae; phylum Streptophyta; class Pinopsida; order Cupressales; family Cupressaceae; genus Sequoiadendron; species Sequoiadendron giganteum. The sequence continues at coordinate 176,766,182 of CM021107.1, read as the reverse complement.
ACTAGGTGTGTACCCATTGACAAAGTAGCAAAATGAGAAACACACAAGGTCTAGTGAAGTTTGATATTCATTAGGTGTGTACCCATTGACAACCATACTAGGAGTCATATTCCTTAATAACTTTGATAAGGTGCTACAAAAATTCTCGAAATGCTATGTGAACACAACACTAAGTTTAATGTGTGTGAACAAAGTGAAGCAAAAATTTCAATGTCAATGCACCACTAAGTCCAATGCATGTGAACAAAGTGAAGTAAAAATACCAATTTCAATGCACCACTAAGTCCAATGTGTGTGAACAAAGTGAAAAAATAATGTCAATGTCAATGCACCACTAAGTCCAACACGTGTGAACAAAGTGAACAAAATAATGCCAAACTCACCGAAGAAGGTGCAAAAACATCAAGACAAGCTAAAAACCTCAAGAGGTATTATAAACACCACCACCACAAAAATATGATTCAAATATAACAAAGGGGAATTTCTCAATACATGAAAGGCCACACCTTAGCAGACATCACACATGACATCACCACCAAGAGAGGACAAGTCATGGAATAGAAACTCACACCTTAGGGAATATTAACCATAGCATTACCACCAAGGGGAACGTATATGCCAAGAAGGGTCACACTCTTATGGGACATCAAGTCTAATATCACCAAAAATAAGACACTAACATAGATTAGGAAGGCCACACTTTCATTTCCTAGGTCCAACTTTCTAGGAGATATATGCTATCATCACTAAAAAGGGACCATGTCTTATGCAAACAATAAGTGAGGGACCATATGACCCCCTTAAAATTTGAGTGTACTTATTACACTAATTTTTTAAGGAGATACAAAGTGATTCCTTGCTAGAAGGAATGCACCAAACACAAGGCTACCTAACCCCTTGGCCCCCAAGTTTAGGGACAAAGATGAGCCCAAAATGGATGATGATGTGTCGATGCTTGTGAGATGAAATATGATTACATAAATCCAAGTTTATACCCCCATGTATGGTAATGAGTATGTTGTGATACTACAACTACCACATGGCAAGGAGCAACAACTAATGCTATTTGTATCTTGTATAATTAAATGAATGTCTTTTTGATATTTTTATTATTTTTGAAGGAGAATTACTAAGATCTCTCATTGTTTCTTTCGTGTTGAGATCTATGGGGACACAAATTCCTTGTTCTTTTATACCACATCCTTTTCCATTATAGATAAATTGTTTCAAAATTTTATAACCTCTTTTATAAATGGTTTCCATTTCTTTCAAAGAAGGTGGTTTTTCATAATCATCTTCATCATAAGTGGATGTGTATTTTGTGTTTTACTCTTTGCTAGAAGTTGTGGATTTTTTTATTTTTGATGATTAAATTATAGTTTGTGTTGATACCATTACAACTTCTTTTTCTTTTCCTAATTTTGATTGTACAATCTTGTATTCCCCCATGAATGAAGGTGTGAAATATAATGATCCCCAATCATCATCCAACAAATTTGTCACTGATGAAAGAAACTCGTCTTTGTCTTCAATTTGTAAAGGTTCCAATTTTGAAGTTGGTATCAATGTTCTAAAAGGACTCTCTATTCTCGTTTCAGTTGGTAAACAATTTTTAGATTTAGGATCAACTTTTATTATGTAAATCTTATTTTTGTATGTGTACATTAAACGATGAAGCGTTGAAGACACTCCTATCATCTCATGAATCCATGGTCTACCCAAGAGAATATTATATGAAAGATCACGGGGCATGTCGTGGATGGGAGTTTGCAACACAACCTTACCAACTTTGATAGGTAATATTATTACACCAAGCGATTGTCTTCCCACATTGTCAAAACCTTTAATTAATAAAGCGTTGAGTTAGATTAAAGTTTTGTCTGCTCCAATTATATCCAAAAGATTTACACTACAAACATTAAGCCTTGAACCATTGTCAATAAGGGTATGCCTAATCTCAATGTTATTAATAACAACTTTTATCATCAAAGCATCATTTTGTTTTTACATTTCTAAAGGGGGTAATTCATCTCAATGAAAGACAATATCCAAATTAGCACTAGGAGGTACAATAATTTTTTATAAAGCATTTTGAAGCATGCCATGATAAACATGTGATGTTTGAATTAAATCCCACAAAGAGGTCTTAGCAAGAGTGTTATGAAGTTGCTCAACAAGATCAAATTATTTTATGCTATGCTACTAAATATTAGGTGCAGGTGGGAGGTATGGTTGAGGTAATGGGATGGATTTTGGTGTTTTCTTTGGTTGCTTATCTTTTCTAGTATTATATGTGTGAGAAACAGTATGATAACTTGGTTGATGTGACACATGATTACTAGTAAGCTGTTTTGCAAAGGCTAGGATATGGCTACGAGGTTTAGGAGGTCCTATAATGCGAGGTGACTTAGGAGGTCCAATAATTAGAGGACTTTTAGGGGGTCCAATAATTAAAGGGGTTTTAGGAGGTCCAATATTTAAAGGAGACCTAAGAGTCAATTATGCATTCATAACCTCAATAGAGTTAACTACTTTGAGGTTCTATTAAGGGGGGATTTAATGTCACCTTAGCATATTCATCTATGCAATCCATATTATTTTCTTTTGAAAGTAATGGGCATGTGCAGGATCATGATGGGCCAAAAAGTGGCAATAGGAAAAAGCATCGTTTTTCACTTGCCAAAAAACGTGAAAATCCCAAGTTGACTTTCTTTCGGGTTGGGTGTCAGTACATTGCTCCATAGCAATGCCCAAGCCTAAGTTTTACAAATTGGATATCCGATTTGGGGTTGGGCAATATTTGAAAACATTTAAAAATGTATGGTGGCAGTAAAATTTTGGTGCCACAAATCAGATATCCGATTTGAAACAGGTAAACCCAAGAGTAATTAGGAGGTGTAGGGTGAACAAGAGATAGAAAGAGAGATAATTAGGAGGGGTAAGGGAGAGGGGAAGAGGGGAAGAAGGGGAGAGAGAGAGGGAGAGAGAATTAGGAGGGGGAAGG
>CM021107.1:176743297-176763078 GCA_007115665.2 Sequoiadendron giganteum | reverse complement strand
CATCTTTTGGAAGATTCAAATGAAGTCTTTTGATCAAGTGACACCCAAGAAGTTTGTTTTTATTTTTGGTCCAGCTCCACGACGCATCTGTCAGCAGGTGAATCTGAGTTGCCGAGTTGCCGCCATCAGTGGTCAAACTTGAGGTTCCAGACTTCATCAGAAACTATTCAGAAAGGACAAAAGTGCCCCTGGCCCAAGGTTTTAAGACCTTTAATGAAATATGTTCGATGATTTCAGATGTTCGTCTCGTTCGTGTCACCTTCAGCTTTCCGTTCCCTATCTCAGCCAATTCAGAAGATGTCTTGGCAATCCGCAGCCGGAAGTTAAGTAATTCTTGGTCAGTTATAGTAATGGTTGACATTGGTTGGGAAAAGCGCCCCTGGAGGCCAGGGGCGCCCATGATTTAGCGAGGTTTAAAGATGTTTTTATACAAAGTGTTCATCAGGAGCCTTTGCTCAGAATTCAGTCTGCTCCGCAATGAGCCAGTCAGCGTGTTCTGAAGTTTTGTCAAATACCGTGAAACGTCAAGTGAAATATGGTCAAGTTATCAGTGAAAATGATGAAAATGCCTGAAAATATTCTAACACTGAGGTCAAAAGCGCCCCTGGAGGCCAGGGGCGCCCATCTTTTTGAAGCCTCAGATGGTTGAATTTTGAATTGCCACCTCAAGGAATCTTCTTGTCAGATTTGGTCCTGCTCTTCATCGAGATTGTCAGCCAGTTGATCCGACGTGACAGTCAACCAGAATCAGTGATCGAACATGAGCTTCATTTGAGGTTTTAGATTCTAAATTTTCAAAAACTGTCTAAGTAAGGAAGGACATCTAAAGTCAAAGGTTGACTTTTTTGAAATTCAAAAGTAGAAGTGCGCATGAAGAGAGTTTTCAATTTACCAAATTTAGATCTTCAGTTAAACTCTTTGCATGTCGACTTCTATTTTACCTATTTTTAGTCATAACTGGCAAAAACTAGTTTGCATGCATTAGTTAACAGAATGTTCAAGATGGCGCCCTAATTTGGGGTTGTTCTACATCCAGTTAACTGAGTTTGAAGCCAAATATAGGCCATGCGTGAGTTTTGAAGCACCAGTTGTACTTCAAGCGCCATTTCCAATGCTTGACATGCATTTCACACACCTTAGAAGATATTTTGCTATATATTTTGCTAATGGCGTCCATTATTCTTCATCAGAGTTGACAAGAAACATCTTTCTTGAGCATAAAATTGATCTGCAGGTGCTACAGGTGTCAAATTTCAGTATTCTTCGTAGCTACAGATTCAGATTGTTCAAGGGAAGATTATTTCAGACTTGGTTTCTATTTTGCATGCAGGTGTTATCAGTTCTACTTCAAGCATAGGCGAATTTTTACAGAAGAAGAGAGAAAACAAAAATAAAACTTCTATTCTTCTGTCTTACTTTCTTCTATTCTCGTCTTAGGTTTTCTTCGCATGTCAAAGAAAACGACAGATTTTTTTTTTTTTTTTCATCTGGGTTTGAATATTTCAGCATCAACAACAATACCCATGTCTTAGATTATTTTGTGAAAATTGCCCCGTTGCCTCTTTTCTAGAAGCACTGTGCTTTTTTCCAGAATTCTCTTTGCATGTGGGCCTAAATCATGTTTTTTCGCAAATCTGTTGATCTGGGTTGTTTTAGGATCCATTTCTACACAAAACCCATGTTCCAGATTTTCGCGGGAAAAATTGCCCCCAGTGCCCTTAACTGCCAGTTCAAATCTCAACCGAAAACCTTTTGCATGCAAGCCTAAATCCCATTTTTTCGAAATTCTGACATTCTGGGTTGCATTAGAATTTGATTCTGCACAAAACCCATATCTTAGAATTTGTCCGAAAAAATTCACTTCCCCTTGCTATTTTTAGCCTATCCCCGAGCTTTTTCAGTTTTTCCAAAGTTGTCCAAACATACCCGACTTTACAGTCAAAAGTCTAGTTTTTCAAAATGCAGTATAATCCCATAGATTATAAGGCCAAACAGGTCTTTCTTCATAACTTTCTGAAAACTACCGATACCGACTTAAGTCATGTTTTTCCCATCATCAATCTGAACTCATTGGAGGGTATTAGCAATACTACAATCAAAAATCTTGAACGTTCAGGGATATTTGCAGCAGCGTCCATTCCTATCTCAGTCTTTGATCTTGAGTTCGTACTTGCTTGTGTCAAGCATTATGACTCATCTACCAGACAAATCAGATCGACAGATGGAAGGATTATTTGTAGCCTTAAGCCGAGGGATGTAGAAAAATGTTTTTCTATTCCTCCACGTTCAAATCATTTTGCTGTATCCATTTCAGATTGTGACAGAATATGGGAGGAGGACAAGGATAGATCACAGAAGAAAGTAGCTCAACGGTGGTTGAAAATTCAGAAAACCAACATGCCAAGGAAGATTGCACGTGGAGATTTCAAGGATGAGATTGCTATTTTGATAACTTTCCTTAACCGGTTAGCAGGTTCTGAAGACGCAAGTGTTTTCCGAACATGGATGTTCTACCTTATCTCACGAGTTATTGATAAAAAAGAAACATTTGACTGGGCCATGTTTATCAGTGAGTGTCTTCACCAGCAGATTACAGAGTTCCTAAAGATTCATGAATTCCATATGGTAACTTTTCTGGTTTACTTAGTTGCATTTCAAGGCAGCTTTAAATTATTAAAGACCGATGGAGTTCTGGGTGTTCAGCGAGTGTACGAATACTACCCTCAGTTGGAGTTTTCAAAAGCTGAATAGGACTTTACAGTAGTGAATGATCATTTTCTTATGAGAACAGTCAGAAATTTAGATAACGAGATGCATGTGAGGATTTCTATGGAGGCACAATCAGCAATGGAGAGTTGGGCAGATTGGTTTATCCAATTTCCTACTTTCACATATATTCGTGTATATGGATATACAGGAGAGCCTCTGATGCTACCGAGGTACCCATCGGATAAGGTTCTTTTCATGGGGTTCATGAGACAGGCACATGAGGTTCACACTTTTCTTCGCAATCGACATAAGCCAGCTTTCATCTTTTCGTTTGAGTTAGGTATCTACAAATGCAAAACAGCTGCTGATTGCAAGTTAATGGCACACGAGTTAGAGAAACTTCAGCTTGGGTGTTTTCCTCAGAAGCGTGCCTATGATCCGTTGGGTCATTATTCAGCAAGGTTGGAGCGAAATGTTTCACATTCGGCAGCGCTTGAGGACTTTTGGGTTAATTGTGAGATGAATTTGAGGTGCGCTGTCGTCATTATTGTAGGCTTACTGTTCCACAGATTGCTGATTTCTTATCAGAGGATGTGGAAGGTTTGTCTGATGATGATGGCGAGATACTACTTCATTCATTCATTAGAGACCAAGTTGCTCGCCAGCCACTTCGCCAACCTGATTGGTATGTTCCATTGAACACTTCAGTGAAAGACTTATCTAGGTTTGTTATCAAAACCACCATGTACTTCCTTGAGAGTAAGCGGAAGCGAAGGGTGATCCCAGTTACAGAGCCGCCAGCAGTGGTAGTTTCTTCTTTACCTTCTACTTCGAGAGCTAAACCTCGAGTCAAGGTTACTATGAGGCCGCCTGAAGGGGTTAAGATGGGAATTAATTCAAAAGGAAAAAGCATCACCAAAAGGAAACAGGTTGAGAAGGAGCCAACACTTCCAGTTACAGAGATAGTACTTCTAGAGCCAGTTATTTCATCGGAGCCAGTTATTCAGACTGAGGCCGGTTTGTCATCTCCAGGTTCACCTTTTTCGGCGCACTCATCTCCCATAGATATTGATTCAGAGCCTGAGATTTCGGTACATGAGACCTACATACCAGTGGATTTGCCAGCAGCTAATACAGTAGAAACGACTCCACCTCGAGAGGACAGTATTCCTTATTCATCTTGGCTTGAGAAGTCATTGGAGAGGGAGAGGCGTATGCCTTCATATAATCTTGATTTGTCTGAGTTTGGTGAGCCCTATCAGAACAGGTTGAATAAGAGGGCCAGAAAGCAGATAAATATTGAGAAGAATCTTGAGGCAGAGATCGTCATAGAGGTTGCTACTCCTCCAAAAGACAAATACTTGGATGAAGTTGATGCTGGTGATTTTACCTTCGTCAAAACTAATCTGGGTAAGAATACTCGACACACCGACGTGAATCTATTCAGAGTCGTCGCGAGTAATCTAGAGGAGCGTGTCATGAAAGATGGTGAGGATAAGGCAGTTCTCAAGGCTGAAATCAGACAACTTCGCAGGTACATCTTGGGTTTGCTTCATGGCAACAAGGGTCAAGCACCTTTACTTCCACAACTTCGAGAAACCGCCGCAGAGCAGCAAAAGATTCAACACTTGGTTAATCGAGGAAAGCTACTGGATACCTGGATTGAAGACTTTATCATTGCTGGTCGACACCTCCTCATAGAGCTATATCAGTTGAGGGTTGACGCACATAGTCTTCGCCAGAGAATTCAGGAGCTCGAGATTTGCATAGTCGAGCGTAAGCCGAAGGACCTAATTTTGATATCACAGCTTGCAGGAATCTATGACGCCATTGAAGCAGATGGAGATCAGAAGAAGGTCTTCACTTGGAGAGAATTATATCTTTGCAGGGTGGAGACATATGACAGGATTTCTGCTAAGATGAGCATGATTCAGGAAAAGGTTGTTGCAGCTCTTCGTTTCATTAGCGAATACATCACTCAAATCCCATGTCATTATCGGCATGAGGATGGTACCTACGCCGAGTTAGAGGCAGTTCAAGCTGAGTTCGAAGGGTTAGTTCGTGATAACCTATGTGGAGGGCCAAAGGCGTCCAAGATGGAGGAGTTTACAATGCTGACTATCAGTTTCAAAAAGGTGACCACAGAGGTTAGAGATAGTCAGAGGGAGATCCGAGATGGAGACAAACAGTTAGACAAGCAGTTAATCATCGTGGACAGCGTCAGAGTGCTAGATGATGATACTATTGATAAATTCTTGGAGGAGATGATAAACTTGGAGTAGACTTTCAGTTAGACCATGCAGTTGCTTACAACGATGAGTCATCAGAAGTAGTTAACTCGAGGCTTCTTTCCGAGTTAACTTGCTGTTATACATTGCATGCATGTCTTTCTTGGAAACATCTACGTATACTTGGAGATTAGATTAGATTTTTCAGTTGACTGATGATAGCATTCCAGTTGACTTGCTTTCAATAAGGACGTGCATGTTGCACCTTGTCCATTTAGATTAGATGTTTCAGTTAACTGATGATAGTTTCCAATTAACTGTATAGTTTCATTCAATTAGGGTTTAGGAATAAGATCTTGCATGCATTGCAAGACTTTAGTTGACTCAAGGTGATTTTAGGGTTGCCTACACCTTGAAGTCTATAAATAAGAGCTTTAAGCTCATTTGTAATTTAACTTTTGCTTGATAGCATACATGCTGCGCCTACCTTGCCTATAGTATTGCTATTATTGTATCTGTTCAAAGAGTAATTGCTGTTATAATAAATTGCTGCGCCTACCTTGCCTTCATGTTATTGTTATGGTGTTTATTCGATCTTAGTTAAATGGGGTTGCTGGTTTGATCGTTATTGCATGCGTGTTGCGTCTATACAATCTACTGTCCCAGTTGTTTACCTTTTGTTTTGTTGATTATAAGCCTATTCAGAAGAGCAAATAGTTGCGCCTACCTTGCCTTCATGTTGCGAAACTGTACTTAAAGCTTATCGTTTGATGTGTGTGATAGTAGACTCATTCAGCTAAGCAGATAGTTGCGCCTACCTTGCCTTCATGTTGTGAAGCTGTACCAGGTTTACCGTTTATTTGTTTGTTTTAATAAACTTCTTCCCGGATTAGCAAATAGTTGTGCCTACCTTGCCTTCATGTTGTGAGCCCGCACCTGGAGTTTATCGTAAAATACATTCTTGCTCCATTTCCTCATGCTCTGTTTCTTGAGGAAACTGGATAGATTTAAAGAAGTTAGCTTAGTTGTAGTTAGATGATCTGCGAAACCAGAAAATACTTAGCTGCAACGTTCTAGGTTTTCTTAACCTTGTGCCTTTACCAGCTGAGAACAAAAAGATAGGACATTAGTTTAGTTTTCTATTTGATGCATTCCAGCACAACGAGGGAGCTTCCCCTCCTAATTTGAAGAGCACTCATTACGTAGTGTGCATAGCTGTCCGTACAAACTCACACTCCAGAGGTGTTAGTTCTTACGCCAACACCTCTCTGAAATGTTCGGAACCATGACTGATAACTTCTGAAAATCACCAATATAGGACTCCAAACTGCCACTCTGTCTCAACTGAGCCAAGTCTCTGAAGTAGGATTCTGGATCCTTCCTGTCAAACCGCTCAACCAATCTGTCCACAAACTCGTGTTATGACGTGATCCTGTCATGCTGTAAGGTCACCATACCGTGGTGCCACCAATCGTAAGCTACTCCCTCAAGATGCAGTGTCGCATAACGGATAGCATCTCTCTCAGCCATCGGGCGTAATGTGAGGAATGTGTCTAACTTACTAATCCATGCCTGGGCTGTCACCTTGCCACTACCATCGAACATCGCTAGATTGAGTTTGTTTGTAGCATGTTTTAGGTCATTGTTCTGATGTCTAGGTCTCCAATCCTGTCGTCCTCTGCGATATTCTCTCCTTTGTGTAACAAATCGGTCAAAGGAAATCCTCTCTCTGACATCAGGTGGTACTAACTCCCACTCCTCGTTCGCTGCCATAAGTGTATCTACGAACAACTCCTCATGCTCCTCACCTGCAATAGCCTCATCGGGCTCCTGTCTCACAAAAGTAGGCCTAGTGGGCCTGTCTGCTGTCCGTGAAACAGTCCTAGGTGCTCTCCGAGATCCTGCATCACTCCTGTTATCGTCACGTTGTGGTGACGGTCTCCTCTGTATACCTAACCTCTGGATTGCCACTGCCAACTGCTGTAGCACATCGTTAGACTACCGCTGACCTGCTCGTAAGTCTCTGAGAGTGTCTAAAACCTCGGCATCGTCCTGATCTCTAGGGTTATTAGGAACCTCTGTTCTAGGTATATTTGCTCTGTCAGCCCTGTCATTCCTGTCAGCCATGTTTCCTGGCTGTCTACTCAAACTCCGTTGCCTGTCAATCAAGGCACGTCTGCGTGTATAATACCTGTATGGTTCAAACTCGTCTGGCTGCATATGATGGCTAAACCCTCAGGATGGTAGGATTTAGCTCTAATACCATTGTAGAAAACCCTAGTTTCCCTTTTTTCTGTCTCCGACTGTTTTGTGACGTTTTGAAGGTTTTTTGATGTTTTGTGATTTTTTTGGGTTTTTGCATAAATAAAGAAGAATGCGATTTTGCTTGAAAATAAGAAATAAATTCAACAAAAATTACCTAGCTTCGTAAATATCAAATCCTAATACAAATACTGAGTCTGGATCATATATTATTCTTCTGCAACTATTACAATGAAGATCTGATAACATGCAGAGTAAAAGAGCAATGATTTTTGAAAACCTGATTTTTGATACAGCAATAAATATTCTGATGAAAATGGTACGGCTGCAACAAGTATGCCCTTCCTCCTCTGTCTGGTGATTGTAGATGACTCCAGATAAGTGGGCGCCTCAACTGCTGAAGGCAAAGATCAAAAATATAATGCGATTTGCTCTCCTTAATAAATACGCCTCAAGCTGGATGGTACGGCCCTGGCACAGAAGTACGGCCTGCTGTACTGAATCAGCAATTAATGAATTTGTACGGCCTTCTCTGTAGCTCTCCAGATCTCTGAAATATGGGCGCCTTGATGAATAGAAGGTCTCCTGAATGAATTAAGATGCTGAAGCTCTGTAAATAAATAACCTCTGATGCTCTGTGATTCCTCCTGGATGAAGAAACCTCTACTACAATAAATCAAGTGTTATTTCACACCCTCTGAATTGCTTCCAGTGGAGATGGCTCGTTCCCCAAGGAATTCGAACTTGAAACCCTAAAGTCTCTTGCTCAGATCAAATTTGATCAGTTCTCAAAATTCAATAATCTCATAATGGCCCAAAACCCAAGGCAAATGCACTATAATGCTCAAAAGTGCGATTTCCTCAATAATAGGGTTTTAATAAAATATACACTTTTAATTCTTTTAATTCTTCCATATTCTCAGCCAAAATATTTTATTATAATTTAATGATCAATTTTGGCCCCTTCTGATGATGGCGCACCCCTCAAGAAGAATCACTTAAGTTATAATTTAATATTATAACTTTATATTATAATCATTAAATAATTAATATTTAATTAATACAATTAAATATTAATATTTCTCTTGTTACTCATCCGATGACTGTTCCGTCTGAAGCTGACGAACACTGAAGTGATTCTGAACGCTGCCAAAACCATACTGCTCAAAATAGCAGGGGTCCCACGCTGACTGCCAGGAACTGCTAAAAATAGCAACTCTGCAAGAAGTCTCCGATCGAGCCCAAACGAAAGCCTACTGATCAAACTCTGCCAACTAAAGCTGAGCCAAGCTCCGAAGTGACCCTCTATCCAGTCTATCGGCCTACGAGGGTCGTGTGATAGGCCAATCCTGTACTCCGAGAGATGTCACTGAGAAGGGGACATGACACTCAACTTTTAGCAACTTCAAAAAAAATTGATTCTCACAACAATCTTTCAACTTCACAAGAAAAGTTCTCACTTCAACAATTTCTCAACTTTGAATGGTGAGAAGAAGTGAGAAACTTCGTTGCTTAAATAATTCCTCTTAGAGAATCTTGCTAACTTGTACTGGAGTTATTTTTAGCACCTTAGTTAATTTTCCACTCCTCCCACTTAGAAATTTTCTAATTTCGGCGAAGTGGTGGGCGAGTTGTCAACCAGTCGTCATAGCATTTTCCATAAATGAAGATTATTTCCTCTGCAGAATTCAAAATTTTCCCTCCAAACTGCCAATTAACTCTCGTTAATTAAATCACTTGCGAGAAAATCACTTTGATTTACTTTGAAAATTTCGCTTTAATCTCTCACAACGTTTAGTTAAATTCAACTCATAAATTTCATGGGGAAATTAAAATAATTTCTAACCCATTAAAATCTCCATCATTAAAATTTTTAACTCCATAATATTTGCCTTAGACAGTTTAAATCTTTCTCGACACATTTCACCCAGTTGACTTAGAATCATCCGCCAAATCAATCCACCTTTTGAAATTTAATCTCCCTAAAAAAATTAATCCAAGCAACTTAGAAAATATTTCCCTCTGCAAATATTAAATATTTCCTTAGAAAATTAATTTCCAACTTCGTTAACTCATGGGTGCAATTGGAAGGGGTTGATTTAATTTTTGTTAATTGTGTTGGGTGAAAATAATGTAATCAACTTTTCAATAGATTACGCTATCTAGATTTCAGCCACAACTATGTGAGATAGAATCTCTCCTCTCAGAAAGGGGAGGCGCCCTTCTTACTGCTAATTGGAAGCTATAGTAAACTTAAAAAGAATACTTACAAAATGTACACTGTACTCATGAAATGGGGGGGGTGTGTTACATTCATACTTCTCTCTTTTTTCAAAGAAGATGTTTACAATGCTTCACTATGAAAAGCTTTTAGATCTGGAATAACTTAAACTTAATCAACAACAGTAATACCAATATTTCTATCTTGACAAAGCAAAGCTTAGAAATACCAGGTGTGATTTATAATAACAAAGGTAAAGAGAAAAGGGAAGGCCTACGAAGGCACAAAGTCGTTCCGTAGCCTTTTCAATGTTGAATCTGGTGATGATATCGTTCGTTGTATTAGAAGCACAAAGTCTTCTTAGACACAGTGATTCTTCGAACAGCAAGAACGATTGCAAGCACAAAGTCTTGTAGATCCTTCAACAAAATCTTCAAACATAAACAAATCCAAATGACAAATGTAACACAAAGTTTACATCAAACACTTGAAGTCCTTTCAATCTCATACAATAATTACCACTGATATAATCAACACACAAAACGATTGATTCCAACACAAAGTCTGGCATGCAATCTTCTTCTTTATTGATTAGATCTGAATTCACAATATTGAACACAAAGTATCAATGCTTGTTTCAAAATAGCAGCACTTCGTTGCAAAATCTCAAAAGGTAACCCTTACAAAAGAAATCCCTCTTATTTATAAAAAGGAGGGAAGAGCAAAATTAGGGGATCAGATGAGTAAAAATAGGAAACCCTAATCTAACTGAGTGTAATTTATTTCCACGTAATTGCACCTCATATTTTGGTGTAATTATGTTTTACAAAAAGACACCTAAAGTGTCAAAAACTATTTACAATGTGCAAAATAGGGGACACCACAAATGGCGAACACTGGAGACGAAAAGAAGACTATTGTTCTTTGCTTTGGGCGCAGAAGTCTTCATATTTCTTTGTTGTCTCTCTCAAGAACTTATTATCTGGTCCGACTGTAAAATCCACCAGTGTATGTATTTTGGTAATCAACTTCTTTGCAGACGAAGAAACCTTTTTACATCTTTCAAGATGAGACTTGAAACAATCAAGTTAAAGTCGTAGATCACATACAGTGTGTAAGGTGTTCTTAGTAAAACATTTGTCATTCACCAACTTCATGAAGGCTTCTTTATACACTTGAATTATTTCGCTGAGAGGAAGGAAGGTGTGCTCGTCATGGAGAAAATCACCTGGCAATTCTTCCATTCCATTTACCAGTAGAATCCGGTAACCCTCAACATCTTCTTGTGCCTGGTGAATATCATCAATCAGAACCTTCAACACCTGGATTCGATGCTTGAGTGATTCTTTCACTTCAACATATTTCTCCTTACTAGGTATTACTCCATTTTTTACCAATTGGTTGATCTTGGATTCTTTCATTTGCAGCCATGATGATAAAGTCCTTTCCATATTGGATAGATCTCTCACAAGTGATCCTTCTTCTTTGTTCAGCTCAGTCTGCAGCTGGGCTATTTGTATTTTCTTCTTACTTGTGGTGGTGATAACCCGCATTCCATGATCTATGATCTCTTCAATAAACTCATTTAAGATTTTACCCTTAGATGCAAGCTTTTCTGCCTTTTGAACAGCTGGTTCTTCGGCATTTACCAAGGTCATAGATTGAGCATCACCCATTGAAGATCCCGCTATGTTTCTCAAAATGTTTGCATAGTGTTCAGCTTTCTCTTTGTATAGATTTTTGGCTTGCTCCATCTTGTCAAGCCTTCCTGCCAGAGCATCTAACACTACTTGAGCATCTGCTTTTGCACTTTCGTTTGTCACCTTCCCAAGTTGTATTCTCTGAATGGTATAATCTTCCATGTTCACACCTCCCTCTGACTGTGGAGGAAAACCTACCTCAACAAACTTTTGACCAGCTTTATCAACCCGTAGTCTTGACAATACCTTAGCCTTTTTCTTTTCCTTGTTCTTGGGAGCAGGTATTTCTTCCAGGTCCAGCTCATCAGGGGAGATCATCTGCTTTTTCCGTTTAGGAACCTGCGACACCAACCAAGGGGGAAGGGAAGAAGTATACACATCACTTGTTACTACTAATTCCTGGGTTGTAGGGGCTCTTGGTGGAATAACTGAAGCAGTAACTATGGGCATCGTTGTAGCCATTATGGCCCCGGTTGTTTGTACGCCAAGCTGACTCTGCAAAGATTCATTCATAAATCTATCAAAATCAGCCTCCGAAGAGATGTCAAAGGATGGGGATGACAAGCTAGGGAGAGAAACTGGCGAACTAGATAGGTCATTGATACTTTTTGATCGGTCAACTATAGGAGAAACCAACACTATCGACACTACTGGTAGGGAAGAAACATCTTCTACCCCTGTAACCGTGGTAGGAAGAAGAGAAGGAAGAATGGGTGGACCAAGAGATTTTCGAATTGAAGGAGTATGAGGAAGTGAAGAGACTGGAACTTGTTCGGTTTCACCTTGAGGAGGTGACAAAACTTGCTCACTCTCTTGGTACTCCTCAACCTCTTGTGCTGATTGTTCTTCCGCTTCTCCATTTGACGCAGTCCCTCTAGAGTTCTCATCGTCTGATTCTTCGGATTCAAACTCTGTATCTCCTCCTTCCTCTTCTGAAGACAATTCCTCAGAAACAAGCTCTTTTTCTTCGGCATGAGATGTAGTAGCCCTTGTTTCTTGTATTTCAGTAGTTCATGGAGTACTTTTCCCCACAGTGAACTTAATCCTTGGCCCTCTTCTTGATGAAGAAGGAATCGCTGCCTGTTTTTCTTTGGCACGAGATTCTGGCAGTGGAGCAGGATTCTCTTTAGGGAGTTCACCTTCAGAATCTGTCTTGAAGTTTTTTATTTGAAAACCATGCTTGGTGAGCCATTCCGCCGTGTTGTGTAGGATAGGGGCCAACCTTTCTCTCATGTAAGTGCATTCTTTTTTAGACCATTGCACTGGAGGCAAAGGTTTCCCAGCAATTTTGTCCTCGTCATAGGCAGAATTAAGGACGTCACCTGGATCCGTGAAATCTTCAGGTAAATCAGCTATTTGGAGAGCCCTGATATGATCAACTGTCAACCTGTAGAAATCTATTTTCCATACATCCTCCTCATCTCTGCATTCTACCCATATATCTTCACAATGGTAGACATGGCTATGACCTTTCTTGAGTTTCTTCTTGACGTCCCTGAAGTCAAAATCACGCCTGTACCTGTAGGTCTTGAGAGTATTTATGTGCATCTCAGCTGAAACATTCTTGGCCTTCTGCACAGTTCTAATTGTGTATCTGCCAATGGTTAATGGAAATTCAAACCCTAGCTTATGATTCTTTTGTCGTTCCTTGTGCATAGAAATTGATTGCTTGCACAACTCCATAAGAATCCATTTATCTGATGGGTATCTGGGAAGCATGAAAGGGGATCCCATGAAACATCCAACCCTTATGTAAGTAAAGGTAGGAAATTGTAGAAACACACCTCCCACCTTGCTGACCACCTTGTAAGCTTCATCTGAAATCCTCTTCTTCTCCAAAGTTGGATCAAAAGTAAATAGCAAGGGAGCAAAAAAGGCATCTGTGACTCTTCTAAAATGATGGAAACTCTCCCTCAGGTTCAATTGGTAATAGTAGTCATAGATTGGGGTAGAATGCCTATTACCTTTGGTGGATAAACCTGGAAACTGTCTCATCACTGTAGCTGAGTACACCAAGAAGGAAGTCATATAAAACTTTAAGGTGGTGGGCACCTTGATCAGCTAATCATGAATTTCATCACTGATCTGCCTTCCCCAATCAATGTGCACTTTCCTCCTTCGGATAATCCGGATGTATTCATACATCCAATCTTGGAAATAAGAAGAACCAGGCAAGCCTTTGACTCTGCTTAACAAGGTAATCATATCTCTCACGTCTTCTTTGAAATCACTCCTGAGGAGTCCCTTAGGCCATCTAGAAATAGCATGCCGAGGGGTCTTCAACCACTGTGAATTAATCAGTGTTTTGGCTTTGACTGGATCATTGTCAAATATTTCTTGACCCCTCTGCATTGTGATAGAGGTGTATTGTTCCATCTGTGGCACTTTGAAGACTATGTCAAAAAACTCACCATCAAGCCTCATTATTACTTGTCCTACTGAATCCCTTACCTTTCTATCCTCTTCAATGTAGTGGGCAGCTACCTGCAATACAAACTCCGTGTGATGGGCTAAAGTTGGAAAAGTTGAAACCATATGAAGATTGCTATGTACGATGGCTTTCAAATCCTCATCCCATGGCCTCTGCTGAATCCTCTTCACGAACCCAACCAGATCTTGATGGCCGATCTCAGTGTCTTTGATTTCATCTACCTTTGACAACACCATAGTTGGAGGGAAGACGCCTTGGTACTTGTACTTCATTTTCTCCTTATCTTTAGGAGACGGCAATGGCGTTTCAGCTAAGATCTAGGAGAAAATAGACCAATGTAATCCTTATCTCCGAAGATCCTGGAAGGAACCTTAGAACAAACTGCAAGAATGGCGGATGCGATGATTGTTAGGAAAAATGTCACATGGGAAATCGTGAGATGATCATGGCGATATGGAGTTACTGTGTTTTGGCCAAGTGGTACAGAAAATGAGAAACAGAAATGAGCATCAAGATGAAAAATGAGGAGAAAACACTATTTCTAGTGTTAGATAAAAAATACAGATTTTGGTGCTCGGTCGGTGTTTTTCACCGCTCGAGCACCGAGTTTCGTACTTGGGGGATTTCCTGATGTTGGTGTCGGGGTGGTGTTTTCCACCGCTCGAGCATCGACCTTGCGAGGCAGTTCGGTGTCGTGGCAGTGAATTTCACCGCCTCGACACTTAGGGTAGACTTCTCTATCGGTGTCGTTGCGGTGAAAAACACCGCCACGACATCGATCTGTTCGATGACTTAGCGAATTCGTTGGAAAAACATCACCCGCGCACCGAAAGCAAGAGGAAGGATGAACGTGTAAGGTAAGGAGTTTACTGTGAGAAATGAGAGAGAGGTATGAAGAGATGACAGGGAGACACGGAGGGAGGAAAAAATGAAGGGCGACATATACAACAAATAAAGAACGCCTAAAAAAAACGAACAAAAAGAAAGTATCTCGAAACCCAAACAACGCAAACAAAGAAATGAAACGAAAATATGATGTGCACATACCTGTGACAGTCGTGGTGAAGATGGAGACAAGAAACCGCGCACAAGAAAATGACCTCAAGAAAGCGACTTTGGTGAGCTCGGGAGCGCGCGAAGATGAGGGGAGGAAGTCGTTAGGAACAATGAAATTAGATAACTCAGACTTCAAAAGATATCTAAAAACCTAAAAATGAACTCACGTTGCGCGCATTGAATGCGGTGGAAAGGACTTGACTCAACACAGAAATAGGTGCTCGGGAGGTGAAAATCACCGCTCGAGCACCAAACTCAAAAATGAACTTTTGGTGCAACAGCGGTGATTTTCACCGCCCGAGCACCAAAAGTTGAAAACAAACATAAGGTGCAGTGGCGGTTTTCTTCACTGCCGTTGCACCAAAAACAGTTATTGAAAAAATAAACTAACTCCTGGCGAGAAAAAGGAGTCATTGATAAACTCAAAATTTGAGCCTATCTTCGCCTACCCGGACTAGGTAGGTTATGGAAGTTCGTAAAATGATTTTGTGTCTCGTTTTGCGTGCTTGAAACACACGGTCCTAGGAAATGGACTAGTTTCGTAGGGGGGTTATCCGTGAATCGAGCGCTGCTAGATTCTGTGATAACAAATTATTTATTGCAATTTTTTAAATCATATATTAAAAACTATATTAGATTTTGTTAAATTATATATAAAATAAATCGGATATCTGATTTGAAAATTGCAATTTTTTAAATCATATATTAAAAAGTATATTAGATTTTTTTAAATTATATATTAAAAAAATCGGATATCCGATATGTCTGACACAAAACCTACTACCTAGGGATTAGCCTCGATTTTTCTTCGGAATTAGGCTAGGACATGCCAATCCTAAGAAGTTAACACAAAAAATGTGTTTAACAGCTTACCTTGCTTTTCTAGACTTCGCCCATGTGGGTGATGAATTTTTTTTTACCCTAAATTGATGAAACGAAAAGGGTTTTTAAAGGAGATTCTCAGCTTTCTACCAATATAAATTATGCTTTACTTTGAATTTAATAAATAATTGTTATTCATTTTCTATTTTAATTATGACTAAAGTCCTGATTGATAGGCTGATTGAAAAACATCTATATCTTCCAAACCATATCACATTTTTTGAATCCAAAACATGTGTCACATTCTATGCTTCGCATACTATAGGATTAAAAAAAAAATTGAATTTCATGAAGTTTTGACCAAGTTAAAGTGGTCAGACATACGAGTTTTTATATTTTTTAAAATTTGTAATAAAAAATCATAATTAATTATTTACTTGGAAAAAAAATACAAAAAAATATGCATCACATCGAGACATGAGTCCTCTACTTATATCTAAAATCTTATTAAAAAATATTATCATTTTATTGTGGTTAGGGTTGTCAGACAAACACCTACTTCTTATTTTTTCCCTGAAATTTAAGTACTACTGCATTGAAATTTCAAATTTTCACCAAATAGATTTTTCTTTTAAAAATATATATCTAGTAGTTTAGAAAATACATTCAATTTGCTACAGATTCTATTCTTACATATTTTTTTAAATAATATAGATAACTTATTCAAATTTTTATGTCAAGTTGCCTAACTCTGAATTTTCTGAATTTTCATTGCCACTTAAGGGCCTGTTTTTTCCGTGATTTTATCCTTTTGTCCAACATTATCTTCCCAATTAGGAGAGGTATTGGGATAGAAACAAAAAAGATTCTTAAGATGCTTGATGGTTGGATCTTCTAACATCAAGATACCTTCTTCACTAATATGAGAGATATCAAGAGAAGAACAAACATGATTGTCACGATTGTCAATTATTGTATTCTCTTTCACTAATGTATCCTCACAAGTAGAAGAGATAACAGGAAAGGGGTCAATGAAAAATAACAAAAGAGGGGAAATAAACTCATTGTGACATGCTTGTAAAAAAAATTCCTTGAAATGTTTAACAAGATCTAAGAATAGAACATGAATTATGATCTAACGCAATATTTTTGCAATGAGAACATGATGTTATGCCTTATGGATCAAGCTAGCAATGCTTTTAGCAAAACAGAAAGTTACAAGACAAACAAAATTCAAAAATAAAATTTAGACAACATAAGCATACTAAGAACACAAAAATGGAGATTTGATCAAAACTTCAACCAAATATAGCAAGACAAAGCCACCCAAGGGTGTCTGTGTCCTAGACAGGGTTTCAAAAAATTCAAAGTTTGACTATGTATGATATTGTTTAAAGATTTTGGGTTTGTGTGCAAACGGGTCTAAAAGTGAATATTTTTCCAAAATTTGCTCAATTTATGCCAATGCAAGTGTATAACAATGTTGAAAATGTTTGTACAATAAGTGATAATTTTGAATACAAATTTTTGATCTAAAATTTGTAATATTTGACTAATTATAAGATGACAAAATATGAAAATGATGATTTTAATGCAATTTTGAAATAAAACAATGCAATTTATCACTTTTTGAAATATATGAAAGATGCCTAACTAGATGTAGTTAAAGATTCCAGATCAATAATCAAGGAGCATAAACTTGAACCGAGGACACAGAAACAAAGATATGGGAAAATTTTGGTTGATCCAACAATAGCAGGACAAAGCTGCCTAAGGGCATATTTTTCATGGATAGGGTTTCAAAAAATTGGAAGTTTCATTATTTATTAGACTATTTAAGGATTCTATAACTATGTGCAAACAGGTCTAAAACTGAGAATGTTTTTATAATTTTCTCAATTGAAGACAATGTAACTCAAACAAAAAATGTGTAACAATGCTTGAACAAAAACTGACAATTGCGCATGCAATTTTGAATGTATATGTTACCTAAATGATTGAAACTAATCCTATTGCAACCTATAATGCAATTTGATATGCAATTTTGAATTTTGTCTTTTATGATGTAAAAAATGAAACCGTAAGTGCACAATGCAAAACAATAAAATACAAAACTTAGATATAGGGTCAAATATTATAAGGTATTTAATGTTAACATGTTAGGTTCACCAAAATGAAACATAAAAAAGGTGTCCCCTTAAGTTTAAAGTTAAGAACCTAGGGTCACTTTTCCTTTTTTTTAGCGGGCCATTAGGATACAAATCAACAAGGTGATTAGATTGAATTTCAACCTTGTAGGTAAGTCAATTTTCCTTGATTAACCTAATTAGACTATGTGCTCCAATATGAAAATGTAAGATTTTGACAATTGAGAGACTGTAACAGAAATGTGCACTTGTCCTATAAATTTGGACCTAGTCTAAATAAGAGGAAAGAGCTTCCCAAGGGCATCTATGTCCTTGTAGGGATATTCTACATCTATTTTTTTAGTCCTTTGATGTCATATCTGAGCTTCTTGATTCTGCCTATAAATTTTTCGGATCACTGTCAGATATTTATGTAGGTGAGTTTCCATGGATTATCAAGATGTAGGGTTTTGAATGCAATAATAGAAAGTAGATATTCAAGCCTTCTTCAATCTCATTCAAACCTAAAACCTACACATTCAAAGAGATAGGAAGGGTTGTGCCATTTAGGGGCTTGCCTTAGTCAAACCTCATGTTAGTGTTTCCACTTCCATAATGAAAATTTCAATGATAAAAGGATGATAGGAAGGAATGATGAATCAAAAAAGTGCTACAACTCACCACTCTTCAATAGCTTCCTTGAAGGATTGAAGTCATGCACATCACTTCAAGGTCTTGAATATTGCTTGCTTGATTTTCTTGAATTGCTTGGAGACCTACAAAGGGATTATCCTTCACAAAAAATGATAACATGAACATGCATAAACTCACATAGGATTTGACATGATGTTTGGATCTTGATTGTAAGAAAATTTGTAGTGCAAAAAATAGAGAAAAATAATAAGTACAAATTTAACACAATATTTACATGGAAGACCTAGTAAAATTATACCAAGAAAAACCACGGGCAAAGATCTTTCATATTTTATTTCTCAAAAAAATTGCAATTACAAAAATCTTCTAAAAAGTTACAAAAAATGTGACTTCAACAGAGTATAAAAAATATGAGTTAAAGAGTCCTTATCAAACAAAAAATTTCAAAAATAGAAAGTGTGACACATACAACTACATATCAAACATTTGGCATTGCCAAAAATAGAGTCCCAAAAAAAGTTCCAAAAATACTAGAAATGCCTTCGACATGTAGGGAGGCTATGATAGCCCCCTAGGACACCCCATCACTACAACCTTTGGTTGTATAGTAGGCCTTCAGCCACATCGTGTGTGCACCATGAATGCTAGATATCAATGTCAATTATCTATCATTGTTGGAATAACAATAAAATTGACTTCATAGTCCAAAAAACATCTATGCTCTACCCTCTATCTCTCTCCTACTCCCTCCCTCCCTCCCTCTCTCAAGACTCTCCCTCCTACCCCCTCTCCCTCTCTCAAGTCTCTCTCTCACTCACTCCATCTCTCTCTCCCCTCTACTCTAAACCCTTAAACCTTCTACCCTCCCTCCCTCTATCTCTCTCCCACTCCCTCCATCTCTCTCTCTCTCAACCCTCTCCCTCTCTCAAGTATTTCTCTCTTAGTCACTTCCTTTGTCTCTCCCCTCTACCCTCTACCTGAAAGAGGGAGAGGGGTTAGGAGGGAGATACTTGAGAGAGAGAGAGGGAGGGAGTGGGAGAGAGATAGAGGGAGGCATGGTTAAGGGTAGAGGGTAGAGGGTTTAAGGGTTAAGGGTTTAGGGTTTAGGCTTAAGGGTAGAGGAGAGAGAGATAGAGGGAGTGATTGAGAAAGAGACCTAAGAGAGGGATAGGGGGAGAGGGGGTAGGAGGGAGAGGGTTGAGAGAGAGAGGAATGGAGGGTGTTGGAGAGAGATAGAGGGAGGGAGGGTTAAGGGTATAGGGTAGAGGGTTTAGGGTTTAAGGGTTAAGGGTTTAGGGTTTAGGGTTTAGGGTTTAGGGTAGAGGGTAAAAGGGTTTAATGGTTTAGGTTTTAAGGGTTAAGGATAAAAGATTAAGGGTTAAAGGTAGAGGGGAGAAATATAGAGGGAGTGAGTGAGTGAGTGAGAGAGACCTAAGAGAGGGAGAGGTGGTAGGAGAGAGAGACTTGGGAGAAAGAAAGAGGGTGGGATGATTAAGGGTAGAGGGTAGAGGGTTCAATGTTTAAGGGTTAAGGGTTTAGGGTTAAGGGTAGAGGGGATAGAGATAGAGGGAG
>CM021107.1:176731059-176743277 GCA_007115665.2 Sequoiadendron giganteum | reverse complement strand
AACCCTTAATCCTTTAACCTTAACCCTTAAAACCTAAACCATTAAACCCTTTTACCCTCTACCCTAAACCCTTAACCCTTAAACCCTAAACCCTCTACCCTATACCCTTAACCCTCCCTCCCTCTATCTCTCTTTCTAGTTCAAAAAATTCATTAAAAAACCCTAAGGTTTTCTCGTTTAAATTTAATATTTTCCATCAAAATATTAAATTTTTATTCATTTATACCCTATACTTTGCTTTACTGTCGTTCAAAAAGGCTAAAAAATGACTTATATCCTATACTGCTCCCCTAAACCCTTTAAATTTTTCTCCCTACCGCTTTACCGCGGATAGCCTTCAAACAGTTCGCGGTTGTGTGGTAGAGGTTCAACCTGGCGGTCATCAAACAATCACCGCTATACCGCATGCAGTAAAATCTATACCCGCGGTAACGCGGTAAACTTTGTATGCCACTGCGAATTCCTTTTTATTTCTACCACCTTACTGCGGTCAAACTTATGTCCCCTTGCAATAACACGGTACCTTGACCTTGACTGCTTCGATATCGTTTATCACCTTACTGTGCTACTGCGGTTACCATTTTCACAGGTTGCGGTATAGCGGTAACCGCTTACCGACCACTACATTGCCACTGCCAGCCCGCTAACCGTTCACCGTTTCCACTTCCACCGCAATCACCGTGGTCACCGGCTTGACCGCCAGCAGTATCGCGGTGGCTCTTCATTGACTGTTGCCTCGCCGATGACTCACCATCACCTCGCCACCACGGTTTATGTTTAGACCGCATGCAGTGGCACGGTAAACATTTTGTGCTTGATCGTTAGCCACTACCCTCACTGTATACGATTGCTTCCTTGTTTACCACATTACTGCAGGTATAGATTTTACTGCACGCAGTATAGCGGTGGTTGTTTGATGACCGCTAGGCTGACCCTCTACCGCACAACCGCAGACTATTTGATGGCTATCCGCGGTAAAGCAGTAGGGAGAAAAATCTAAAGGGTTTAGGGCAGCGGTATAGGATATAAGTCATTTTTTAGCCTTTTTGAATGGTAGTAAAGGAAAGTATAGGGTATAAATGAATAAAAATTTAATATTTTGATGGAAAATATTAAATTTAAATGGGAAAACCTTAGGGTTTTTTAATGAATTTTTTGAACTAGAGAGAGAGATAGAGGGAGGGAGGGTTAAGGGTATAGGGTAGAGGGTTTAGGGTTTAAGGGTTAAGGGTTTAGGGTTTAAGGTTAAGGGTAGAGGGTAAAAGGGTTTAATGGTTTAGGTTTTAGGGGTTAAGGATAAAGGATTAAGGGTTAAGGGTAGAGGGGAGAGAGATAGATGGAGTGGGTGAGAGAGAGAGAGACCTAAGAGACAAAGAGGAGATAGGAGGGAGAGTCTTGAGAGAGATAGAGGGTAGAGGGTAGAGGGTTTGAGGGTTTAAGGGTTAAGGGTAGAGGGCTAAGGGTAGAGCAGAGAGATATAGGAGTGAGTAAGTGAGTGATTGAGAGAGAGAGACTTGAGATAGGGAGAGTGGGTAGGAGGGAGAGATGTGAGATAGAGAGAGAGAAAGAGAGAGAGGGAGTGGGAGAGAGATAGAGGGTAGAGGGTAGAGGGTTTTAAGGGTTAAGGGTAGAGGGGAGAGAGCTAGAGAGAGGTGATAGAGATAAGTAGAGGCATAATGAGGAAGATAGATAGATTGAGAGAGGGAAAGAGAGAGGGAGAGAAAAAGAGGTATATAGGGGTAGGCTAGATAGAGAGATGTAGAGTAAATTTTGGTGGAAGAGAGAGAGGAGGTAGGGATAGGTAAAGATGGATAGTTGAGATAGATAGAAGGAGAGAGATATAGGTAGAGAGAAGGTAAAGAGAGATAGAAAGAGGGGGAGGGAGAGAGGAGAGATAGAAAGAGGGGGAGGGAGGGAGAGATAGAGAGAGTAGAGAGGGAGGAGAGAGATAGAGAGAGGTGATAGAGAGAGAATTAGAGAGGGAAAGAAGGTGGAGATATTGAGAGAGAGGAGGCAAGGAGGGAGAGAGAAATAGGTATAGAGGGACAACTAGGTAGAGAGAATTAGATATGAAAGGAGAGATATAGGGAGAGGTAGGGATGGAGAGAGAGGTGAGACAAAAATAGAGAGAGGTCTAGGTGGAGAGATGTGTGATGGAGCTGAAAAGTAGAGAGATAAGGAGGAACATGGAGAGATTGAGAGGGAAGGAGGGGGGAGAGAGAAAATGTATAGAGAGATAGGTTAGATAGCGAGAAGTAGAGAGAAAAGGTGGGTGAAAGGAAGAGAGAGGGAGGA
Source organism: Sequoiadendron giganteum (assembly GCA_007115665.2). Taxonomy (NCBI): domain Eukaryota; kingdom Viridiplantae; phylum Streptophyta; class Pinopsida; order Cupressales; family Cupressaceae; genus Sequoiadendron; species Sequoiadendron giganteum. Next base: position 176,740,982 of record CM021107.1, on the reverse strand, counting down.
GAGAAGAGAGGTGAGATAGAGAGAAGTATAAAGGGAAGGAGAGAGAGGGGGATATAGAGAAAATTAGAGAGAGAGGGAGGGAAGGAGAGAGAAGTGAGATAGAGAGAACTAGAGAGGGAATCTTAGGTCTCTCACTCACTCACTCACTCACTCACTCACTCACTCCCTCTCTCTCTCTCTCCCTCTATCTCTCTCCACTATACCCTTAACCTAAACCCTTAAACCTTAACCCTTAAACCCTAAACCCTTAAAAAATATACCGTTTAAGGGTTAAGGGTTGAGGGTTGAGGGATTAAGAGGGTATGGGGGTTGATGGATTAGATTTTAAGGGTTGAGGGTTGAGGGTTGAGGGTTGAGGGATTAAGAGGGTATAGGGGTTGAGGGATTAGGCCTCACTTATCTTACAATCCCTCTCTGTCAAGCCTCACTTAGCTCCCACCCTACTTTCTTAGGTATCTCCTTCCCACCCCCTCTCTCCCACTTTGACTCCCTCTCCTTCTCTCAGGTGTCTCCCTCCCAGCCTCTCTCTCTTAGGTTTCTCCCTCCCACACCCTCTCCCTCCCCCTCTCTCTCTCTCCCACTCCCTCTCTCTCTCACTCCCTCTATCTCTCTCCCACTTTGTGTCTCTCCCTCTCTCTGAAGTCGCTCCCTCTCTCTCTCAAGACTCTCCCTCCTATCCCCTCTCCCTCTCTTAGGTCTCTCTCTCTCACTCACTCACTCCCTCTATCTCTCTCCCCTCTACCCTTAACCCTAAACCCTTAACCAAAAATTTTGCCCTTTACAACCGTATATTACTATTTTTGGATGTGTATATAAAGAAAGCAAAATTCTATTTTTAGTTTAATTTCTTAAAAAAAGGTAAAATAATAGTTCAACTTTCTAAAAAATAGGCAAAATAATAGTTAATTTCCACTTTTCCTAAAAATTAGTCAATAGTATTTATAATATAATAATAATATAATATAATATAGTATAATATAATAATAATATAATATACATAATATAATAATAATAAATATATAATAAAATTAATATAATATAACATAATAACATTAGTATAATAATAAAAAAATAATTTAATAATTTAATACTATAATTAATCATATTTTATTAATAATATAATATTAAGGATAAATATAATTTACTAAGTATAATATTTCAAAAATCATATAATAAGAATAATAATATTATAATAATAAGAATAATAGAATATTATAATAGTAGAATAATATAATAGTAATATCAAAGTAATAATACAATATTATGAATAATATAATAATTTAAATATTAATAATATATTATTAATATTAATAGTAATGTATTAATACAAATATAGCACTATAATAGTAAATATATAACAAAAAAATCATAATATAAAAATCTTATTATATTATAAAAATATATAACAATAATAATATTATACTAACTATTACCTGTTTTTAGTTTCAGCTCAAAATGGGGAGAGCTGAATTGCTTTCAACTCAGAAAGGTAAAACTAAAATTTTAATGAATTCAAGTGTTATATTGCAAATGTTTGCAACATAGAGATTCATAAGTTTGCACAGTAATGTTGTTTTATTCATTTTAAAAGCTGAAGTCCCACACAAGTCATGGGAGTAACTTGATTTAATTTTTTCAATCAAATGTTGAATACAAAGAGAAAATGAACATCACACAGCTGAAAATAAAGTAAGAACAAGGAGAGAAGGTGATTCGCCATTGCCTGGAATGACGAATCATTGTCGAAGTTGTGCGGATATTGTTTCAGCTCCAGCTTTAAGTCAGCTCCAGCTCTGAGATTTACTTGCAAAATTGTGAGAAGTAGCGTTAGAGCAATAAAGAATCGAACTCAACCTTATCCCTACGCTACCAACAGAGATGTAATCTCATTCTATCATGCATTCACTAGATGATTAACCAAGAAAATCAGAGCATCAAAAAGAGCAATTAAATCTATTGTTTTTTACTAACTGGTTTGCGTCATGTGCAGAAACAGGAAATGCAATGTTGCTGATTTTAAGTTTCAGAATGTGTGGGGTTAAATGTGGCTCCCACAAGGGTTGAGCCCAGCTCATCATAATAGGCAATATGAACATCATGAAAATATGTTTTGTGTTATGAAGATTTTTTGCAGTTTTCATCACAAAAGGTATGCAAAGAGTAAATGACAGCAGTGTTGCAAGTTATTTTCATTTCCAGAATGCATTGCTTTCAATTTTCATGAAGACGACATTATGCCATTTGTTGTATGATATCAGAAAGTATATATAAAAAGAGAGCAGCGAATAAGGACAGTCATGGTTATGTTACAGTCAAGATGTTGAAAGTCATACAATGACAGATAGAGCACAAATGCATCAAAATGGAGGATTTTTTTAGTAGCTAGTTCAAAGTGCACATCAAAATCAAAACGCAGCAAGGAGATAACACATGAAATGTCAAAAGCAGCAAGGTTTTTAGGCCACGCCTAGATTATGAAATATTACAAAGTGAATGTTCATTTTTTTGATTTATTTTCAGTCATATATCTTCTATTTTGCAAAAAAATGGTAATAGTGCTGGCAAGATCAAAATATTCTCATGAAGAGCAATTTTATTTCAAAACTTATGCTATTATCAATGCAATTCAGAACTATTATGCAGGGATAGCATTTGTAATCAACATTGTGAAGCATTGGATGAGAGAAAGTCATCAGAAATTCATGAAGTTCAGCCTGTGATATGTGTTTTAGCACTGAAATATGAAAATGAATAAATTTGCAGCCAAGAAAACTAATACCCAGATTTGGATCTTTACACATAATGCCAATTTACTTTGGTTTTCTAAATGCCCATATGAGCTTTTTGATAAAATGCAGGTTCTTGTTATTTTCCAGGTTACCCACATGGGATTTTCAGCAGAAAGACAAAAGAAATGTTTTCATCAAGAGTTACCCATGAGTTTTTTACGAAAAATGCAAGTGTACACATATTGTCATGGGTCGAGCCTAGCAATAAGTTTCGTTTCAGTTTTTTGAAAAACTTTTTGAGAACCATTTCGTGTTTTGTTGTATGGAAGATCAAGATCTGAGCACAAGGAATGCATATTTCTTCAAAAGAAAGATCATTATCAGAAATACAATGGCGCGGCCAGGCTCTTTGAAGAGCCCCAAATGCTAAGGGTCGAGCTCATCAATGGCGGTCAGAATGGAGCAAGAGCAAAGCCACAAAGAAACGAAATTTATCAAAAAGAAACGCATGATACAGCCGGGCCGCAACTTGTAAAGTCTCCTAAAGACTTTCAAATATCAGGGAAAACTTAGTTTCGATACAGAGAATCGAACTTACCTCTTCCTCAAAGCCTTCAGAAGACTCTCCCATGGCGCACCAAGCAAGAAGGGAAAAAAAAAACGCAGACTTCAATGGCGTCCAAGACAGATTTCAGCTCAAGTTTCCAAAGGCATGGCTAGGGTTCTCAAGTGGCGGCACTCTCCAAGCAGCAGGTGTAAAATGAAATGAACATCTTTCATTTCGTTTTAGGGTTCAACCCTAAGTGGTTCGATGGAAAAGGCATTTTTGTCTTAATATTCATCATGCCTTTGGTCTTTTTTAAAAAAGGTCTTTCAATTAAGTTAAGACTTATGAATTTAGTCTTTTATTCTCTTGTTTAGACTTTACTTTATTTTTGCATTTGATTTTGAATTATTAATATCTTTATTTAAAATGATTTATTAAATCATTTTGATAGAGATTAAAGATTTTTAAAATGCAAAGTAAAGGTATATTCTATTATCTCTTGTATTCTATTCAGAATTGTAAATTTATTCAAAATGATGTATTATAAATCATTTTTGAATAAATAATATTGTAAAATGCAAAATTAAAATTTCAAGTGAAATGTTTCATTACTTGCATTAAAATTGTAAATCTTTATTAAAATGATAAATTATAAATCATTTTAAATAAAGATATTTTCAAATGCACAAAATTCATGACATTTATTATTCAAAGACTTAGTGCCAAGGATTAATAGGATATTTGAAATGCAAGTTGAAGTCATTTAATGACATTTAAAGACTTAGTGCTAGATATTAATAGGATATTTGAAATACAAGTTGAAGTCATTTAATGACATTTAAAGACTTAGTGCCAAGTAGTCAAGTCCAACATTAAAGCAAGCTTGCTCAAAATATGCAAGTAGTGGAGACTTTGGTGAAGCCTTGTTCAAATCATGGGTTAGCGGAGAGTTTGAGGCAGCATGTTACAGAAAAATCAGGACTTTGGAGCACTAAATCAGGAGATTGCTTTCAGCCATGAATACCTTTTAACTTGACTTGAGTCAAAGAGTGTTTTGAGGCATATGACAACTTGTTACATTTTGAGCCTGATTTGGAGGGGTTTTTGTTTGCATACGGCTCACCAAGTGGGAGAAGGTTGAACAAATCTTGGTAGAAGTTGGCTGACATCCTCATACCTTGTTTGGGGGGAGAGACTTTGACAGCACATGGGATTTTGGACCCAAAATCCAATTTTGAATTTTGGAGTTTTCTTTTCTATAAAGTCTTCTTCTTCATTGTTTGTAAAGGAGTTCTTAGTTTTGGAGATTACAAAGGCATATGCTTCAGACTTTATAACTCATGATATTTTGGCAGATGTAATGCAGATCCTCATTTTTTCTCAATAGAAAATCATTTCCTTCACATATTTTCTTTGTGTTTCAGTATTATTTGTGAGTTGCAAGATAAAATCCTGTGTTATCCTCTATTTTATCAAATTTTGTCCATGCTGGATGCAAAGAAATTTTTATGTCATGGTGCAGGTCTATGTTAGTGCTCTCATTTTAAGCTTCTATATTTGTGAAAACGTTGTTGTTTTCCTTATGTTTAAGCATTAAAATAGTCAGAGCCTTACATAGAATCATTTTTGCAGACATATTTACGTGTTGTGAGATAGTTTTAGTTCTTTTGAGTATTTTTTTGTGTGTGATTCTCAACAGCTTTTTGCCAAAATTCTTACCTTTGGTGTACCACCTGATTAGTGATAGATTTTCATTTTCAAGTATATCCTTCTTTCTACCCTTTTTCCTTGTCATTAATTAGTTTTTACAAAGAGTTCTCAAAGGGAACCAGCCCATAATCTAGAGGTTCACTTCATTCCCCGATCACCCACAACCTCGAAGTGTTCCAATGTGTCAGTAGGCTGCTTAAGTTCATAGCTTTAGCAAGGGTGCAAACTTATCTGATAACACTAACAATATATAATACCTAATCCAATCATTTATTAATATAATAATAATGTAACATAATGCAAACTTGATATATTAATAAAATAATAATAATATAATAGTAAATGTATAAAAATAATAAAAAAATATATAATAAAAACTAAATTAATAGTAATAATATAATATTATAAAAATAGTAATAAATATATTAATAATAATATATCAACCCAATCATTTCTTAAATGACCAACCAATTTGATCTTATGTATTGCACAAATGCATGCAAAAAAAAATTAAAACATTTTCCCCCTAATTAACTTTCCATACCTCTTCGGCGTACCCATTGCACACCAAGGTGCGTTTGCTAGTTTAACTATAGTCGTGCTTTTGATTTTTCTATTTTATATCCTTTCTCGCCTTTATTTCACTTTATCCGCTCCTTATATTTTATTTCCATGCGGCCTTTATTGTGTTTACTGCTATACCACGATCGTTATCTTTCTACCTGGCGGTATGGCGGTCTTAATCGTCAAGGTCTTCTCTCGACTATTACCGCTCTACCATTGTCATCCCTCAAGCTAGTTGTGGTATCACGGTAACCGCTTCACCGTTAACTTACCGCCTCTGTCTTTGTCGTTCAAGTCTCCATCACCGGTTGCATATGTTCCTACCGCGCTACCGTGGACTCCTCGGTGACCATCCGTGGTTGCGCGGTGACTGTCCATCGACTACTACCCGTTCACTCCCTGATTGTTACTGCAATCACCGTGGTCACTGTTTTAACGGCCACGGTATTGTGGTGGCTCTTCTGACCGCTACCTCCACTGTCACTTACCGCCCACCGTGATACTGCGGTCAATGTTTTGACCGCACGCGGTGTGGCGGTAAGCACTTTATGCCTTCTCCTGAACCGCTACCACCATACCGTGAGCCCCCTAATGGGAGGCCACGGTAAAGCGGTAAGACATAAAAAGTAAATATTAAAGCAGCGGAGTAAGGTATTTTAGCTTTATAAAAAGCGGTGATTTTTTTTATGGGAATAATAGGATTTTATTTGTTCATAGCTTTGAAAGGTAATGAAATATAATGGAATTAAATGGGGGGAATATGTGAGGGAAGATAATGACATTTATGGGAAAGATAGTGAAAATATAAGGCATGAACAAATAAAATACCTTAGGGTTTTGATGGAAATTTATGGAAAATAATAGGAAAACCCTAGGAATTTTTATGGAAATTTTGGGTTCTAACAGTGGCTCTTGTTGGGGATGAGTGATTTTGCAAACTACTGCAAGAATTTAGAGTATCTTTGGTAGAGCAGACCAAGAAAAGCCATGAAAAATGAAGGCGATGATAGATGGAGGGAATGAACAAATGAATAATATGAAAATGGAGCAAATGGAGAAGTGGAAAACCCTAAACTACTGTGCATGGAAGATAATTTTTTAAATAAGAATTGTCCATGCAATGACAATCCTTAATCCTCTGTACTTGCTTTGGTTTAAAAAATTAAACCATGAGGGATGGCCCCAGGCCACCTCAAAAAGAAAAACTTGCACTTTCCTCTGTCATAAACTTTGTTCTGAATCTAGAGCTCATCAGATTTCTTTTGAAACTATCCGTTCCACCTACTCTGCAATATGCAATGTCATTGAAAACCTTCAGGAAATCATTGTATTCAATCTGATTCATATTCATCTCATCAGTATGCATTTCATTATTCTTACTATCATATGAAAAATCTTTGTCATCTTCAGCATACAAAGTGCACCCAAATTCAACAAAACATTCATAGGCATGCTCACTATCATATGTTGTTGAATGTGCCTGCAACTGCATTGGGACCTGAAAATATGAATACTCCTTATGGCAACTTGAAAATATGAGGAATTAAGAGGGTATAGGGGTCGAGGGATTAGGGTTGAATGGTTGAGGGTTGAGGGATTAAGAGGGTATGGGGTTGAGGGATTAGGGTTTAAGGGTTGATGGTATGGGGGTTGAGGGATTAAGAGGGTATAGGGGTCGAGGGATTAGGGTTGAAGGGTTGAGGGATTAAGAGGGTATGGGGGTCGAGGGATTAGGGTTGAGGGATTAAGAGGGTATGGGGGTTGAGGGATTAGGGTTTAAGGGTTCAGGGTTCAGGGTTCAGGGATTAAGAGGGTATGGGGGTTGAGGGATTAGGGTTTAAGGGTCTACCTATTTTTCCCTCTATACCTATTTCTCTTTCCCTCCTTTCCTCCTCTCTCTCAATATCTCTACCTTCTTTCCCTCTCTACCTCTCTCTCTCTCTACCCTTAACCCTAAACCCTAAACACTTAAAACCCTCTACCCTCTACTCTCTATCTCTCTCCCACTCCCACTCCCTCTCTCTCTCTCTCAATTATCTCCTTGCTACCCCCTCTCCCTCTCTCAATTCTCTCTCACACACTCACTCGCTCCTTTTATGTCTCTCCCCTCTACCCTTATCCCTCTACCCTTAACCCTTAAACCCTCAACCCTTAACCATCTACCCTTAACCCTCTACCCTCTATCTCTCTCCCACTCCCTCCACCTCTCTCTCTCAAGACTCTCCCTCCTACCCCCTCTCCCTCTCTCAAGTCTCTCTCAATCACTCACTCACTCACTCCCTCTATCTCTCTCCCCTCTCCCCTAAAACCTAAACCCTAAACCCTCTACCCTCTACCCTTAACCATCTAACCTCTATCTATCTCCTACTTCATCCCTCTCTCTCTCAAGACTCTCCCTCCCTCCATCCCACCTTCTCATCCCTAATCCCTCAACCCTATACCCTAAACCCTAAACCCTCAACCCTGAAATCCTAAACCTCTAAACCTTCTACCCTCTACCCTCAACCCAATACCCTCAACCATAATACCTCAACCCTTAAACCCTTAAACCCAATTAAACTCTCTACCCTAATCCCTCAACCCTTAACCCTTAACCCTTAACCCTTAAACCCTCATCCCTCAACCCTCTACCTTCAATCCTAAACCCTTAACCCTGAAAACTCAACCCCTATACCTTGTACCCTTTATGTTGGACCTTGAACCCTAATCCATCAACCCTATACCCTCAACCATCCACCCTCATCCTTAAACTCTTGACCCTCAACCCTTAAACCCTAAACCATTAAACCCTTAACCCTCAATCCTCAACCCTCAACCCTCAACCCTTAATCCCTTAATCCTCAACCCTTAAACCCTAAACCCTGAACCCTTATACCCTCTACCTTATACATTAGACCCTCAACGCTAATCCTTCAACCATATACCCTTAAACCTATACCCTAAACCCTCTACCCTCTACCCTAAACCCTAAGAGAGAGAGGAGGGAGGGATGGGTAAAGATGGATAGTTGAGATAGATAGAAGGAAAGAGATATAGGTAGAGAGAAGGTAAAGAGAGACAGAAAGAGGGGGAGGGAGAGAGGAGAGATAGAAAGAGGGGGAGGGAGGGAGATATAGAGAGAGTAGAGAGGGAGGAGAGAGATAGAGAGAACTAGAGAGGGAATATTAGGTCTCTCACTCACTCCCTCTCTCTTTGTTAGGTCTCTGTTTCTCACACACTCACTCACTCCCTCTATCTCTCTCCCATCTACCCTAAACCCTAAACCCTTAACCGTTAAACCCTAAACCATTAAACCCTCTACCCTCTACCCTTAACCCTCCCTCCCTCTGTCTCTCTCCCACTCCCTCCCTCTCTCTCTTTCAAGTCTCTCCATCCCACCCCCTCTCCCTCTCTCAGGTCTCTCTCTCACTCACTCAATCCATCTATCTCTCTCCCATCTGCCTTAAACCCTATACCCTCAAACCAATACCCTAAACCATCAACCCTATACCTTCAATTCTCAACCATCTACTCGATACATTGGATCCTCAACCCTCATCTATCTTTGTCCCTCCCTCCTCTTCTCTCCTTATCTCTATCTCACTTCTCCCTCCATCTCTCCCTCCATACATCCCACCTTCTCTTCCCTAATTCCTCAACCGTTAAAACCTTAAACACTCAGCCCTATACCCTAAACCCTAAACCCTCAACCCTTAAATCCTAAACCTCTAAACCCTCTACCCTCTACCCTCAACCCAATACCCTCAACCATAATCCATCAACCCTTAAACCCTTAAACCCAATTAAACTCTCTACCCTAATCCCTTAAACCCTCATCCCTTAACCCTTAAACACTCATCCCTCAACCCTTAACCCCTAAACCCTAAACCCTCAACCCTTAAATCCTAAACCCTTAAACCCTCTACCCTCTACCCTCAATCCAATAACCTCAACCCTAATCCCTCAACACTTAAACCCTTAAACCCAATTAAACTCTCTACCCTAATCCCTCTATTAGGTATGTCACTCACTCACTCCCTCTATCTCTCTCCCATTCCCTCTCCCACTCCCTCTCTCTCACTCTCTCCCACTCTGTCTTTCTCCCTCTCTCTCTCCCTCTCTCAGATATCTCCCTCCCACTCTCTCTCTCCCTCTATCTCATGTATCTCCCCCCACCCCCTCCATCTCTCTCGAATCCCTCTATCTTGAGTACTCCCTCTCCCTCCCACCCCATCTCTATCTCTCAAGTCTCTCTCTCTCTCACTCCTTGTATCTCTCCGATCCCTCTATCTCTCACTCCCTCTCTCTCCTACTCTCTTAGGTATCTCCTTCCCATCCCCTCTCTCCCACTTTGTCTCCCTCTCCTTCTCTCTCGGGTGTCTCCCTCTCACCCT